>OX419628.1:14875000-15010645 GCA_948473465.1 Lithophane ornitopus
AAACAATAGTTCCATGCAATTTTATTTATATTAATAACAAACATATATTTTAAATTCCTGGTTTAAATTGTTTATAATTTGTGAATATATTATAATATATTCACAAAACCACCACTTTGCAACGGTAACCGCAATAAAACTAGAATGCGGGCATGCACTAATAAACACTACCATATTACTTACATAAAATCCCAAGTAGTTTTGAAAGTACCGAGGTTCTTCCGGGTCCCGTTTCCGGTATAGTAACCACTGCGATAATAGAATATCGGGATTTACGATTGCGATCATACGGATCTCGGATGTAGAGATTGTAATAATGCTTCGTTTAAACAAATGCCGGGACAAAACTATTGGTTTTCGTATTATTTTGAGAGTTCTATTTGAACTGTGGATCCAATTGGCTTTATTGTAAAATTGTTTCGATTTTGAATTGGCAAAATTTGTTTGAAACTGCGTTCATTGCTCCGCTATGAATTTATTTGTTATTGAAAAATAAAAAGCTTTGTTTTTCTGAATTTGCCAGTCAATTACTATGAACGAGCGACCCGCCCCTGCTTCGCCCGGTTTTTGACTAAACATTACTATATATTAACCTACTGCAGATCCAGGGCATATGGGGCATATGATTTATGCGTCTTCTCAAGAAAAGATCATCATCATCTGCCTAGCCTTTTCCCAACTATATTGGGGTCGGCTTCCAGTCTAACCGGATGCAGCTGAATACCAGTATTTTACATGGAGCAACTGCCTATCTGACCTCCACAACCCAGTAACTGGGTAATACGATACCCCTTGGTAAGACTGGTTGTCAGACTTTCGGGCTGCTGATGACCCGTAACGACTGTCAAAGATCCACAAATGACAGCTTTAACGTACTTTCCGAGGCACGGAGGAGTCTCGGTATGTAAAGATGGTCACCCATCCATCGATCAACCCCGGCAAGCGTAGCTTAACCTGATGGATCGACCCCTGCGGCTGTTATAACGTAGCCACGAGCTTCTCAAGAAAAGGTGAGTTGTGGTATTTACTAAATCTTAAGGTAATTCGATTCGTTGTATCCCGTCAGACTTCATTTTAATTCTTTCAAAATGGACCTCGAAGAGATAGCACTACTGCTGTATGTACGTAGGAAAAGAGAGTTCAAGAGAAAAAAGAAACAGTGGTGGGTTCATCCTTATTTAGCCGATCCCTCTAAGAAAGGACAATTCGTCAACATACATATACGACGATCTAAGAAGATCAGGATAAGTTTTTAGCTATGTGAGGATGTCCGTGAGGTCCTTTGATGAGTTACTGACTTTGTGTGAAAATGATTTGTTGAAACAAGACACAATATTAAGAAAATCAGTCAGTCCTCAAGAAAAGTCACCGTGGCGGCCGAGTGAGTGAGACACCATACAGCGCTATAGTAATTATTGGTGGCGCGACCAGCGTGGCGGCGCGACCAGTAACATTCTATGCATGCGTCCGAGCTGGTCGCGCCGCCAAATTGGTTGCGCAACCAAACGGACACCAGTTGAGTAACTCTCTATAGAGCTAGAGCTGATGTATCCATTTTGTTGGTAGCGGCGACTGGTTGCGCCCCCATGGTGTCCCGGTGAAATATAGCCCTTAAGATCACCATAACATAACATAATCAGCCTATAATGTTCCCACTGCTGGGACACAGGCCTCCTCTCTGTGAGAGGGAGCGGGCCGTAATCTACCACGCGGGCCCAGTGCAGGTTGGTAGATGTCACATGTCTTCGAATTTTTGGTTCTAGGACATGCCGGTTTCCTCACGATGTTTTCCTTCACCGTTTTGAGAGCAGTGGCGATGAAATAATTTACACAAAGTAAAGCGCCTGTCAGGGTTCGAACCTACGACCTACAACTCGTAAGTCGTGGCCGTTACCACTGGACCACCACTGCTCGTTATCATCATAGATCACCATAATCATCATCTCGTTACAGATCACCATAATCTAGATCATTCTAAGACATTATCAAAAGAATAATCTTAAAAGATAAATGATTAAAAAAAACCGAAGATTGATGTCAGTAGGCTGTCCCTTTAGTTAATTAAGTCTAAAAATTTACGAGAAAAGTGTTTATTTTTCACGGAATAATTAAATTTTCTCATTATCTCTGCGAAGGTGATGAATGAATATTTATTATGTATAAACTCATTTATTTTAATGAAGAGGTTGTTCCTGGTGATTAGGGTGTGACGGGGGGTGATGTTTCATCGTGTTTTACAACTTTAGTTGTCTGTTTGGAAGGCTATAGAGATCTCTATTTGTGAGTGATTCTTCAATCTGGTATTACGATTCGGACTTTGAAACATATGGTCTCGTATTTAAACACCATTTACAAAACTTTATAGAAAACCAGACCCGCAGTTTCACCCCCCGCATGGAGATTTCCACAAGAAAAATACTTTGAAAAACCGGTCAAGTGCGAGTTGAGCCCCCTTAAATATTTATTTTATTCTGTTTTTTAGTATTTGTCGTTATAGCGGCAACAGAAATACATCATCTGTGAAAATTTCAACTGTCTAACTATCACGGTTCATGAGATACAGCCTGGTGAAAGACGGACAGACAGACAGACGGACAGCGGAGCCTTAGTAATAGGGTCCCGTTTTAACCTTTGGGTACGGAACCCTAAAAAAAAAACCTCTTTATAATGCTTTGTCATGAATGTTGTGATATTGATAATTATCTAGTAGTTACCTATGCAATTTAATGTTAACTTCTAAATATTTAACCTAAATTTAAATTACGTAAATAATACTCATAAGTTTTTGCCTAGCTTGTAACTGAGTGTACATTATGCAAATAAATAAATAAATCAAGATAATTGTATGATAATTTTGATTACGTTACAAACATAATTATTGGTACGTCCTATAAACATCTACTGAGTCAATCGGATGCCACAGTGCACGGGCACGTGGTCGTATATTCAGCGGTATGCATCCGGTTTCGGTGACATACACACGACCAACTGTGGTCAAACACGCGATTAATTACGCATTAATTATTAATTATTATTCACGTCTATCAACTATTATCAAGCTGTTACCAGGCTCCTAGTTTATACAGATAATGCGACATATTTGTTAAAAAATACATAATTTTGACATAAGTGATTGTAAACATCAGAAAACTATGAAAAATACAGTCATACAGAATTAGTAATTGTCACCATTTTCACGACTGGTGCTGTTTATTAAAACAGAAAACTTTGAAAAATACAAACAGAAAACTATGAAAAATACCACCTGTTGGTTTTTATGAAATACTAGCTGTGCACGAAAGATCCCGTGGGAATATCGAGGAAAAAAAAATATCCTATGTCCCCTAACCCAGGTCGTGGGCCCATGTGCCAAATTTTATCCAGATCCATATAGCGGGAAAGAGTTAAAAAAAAACTCACTTTCGCATTTGTAATATTAAGTTAGGATATCCCGGAAGAATTGATTGTTATAATTGAATTCTGATTCAGAATTGTCATCGCAGTCAGACAAGAGAATCGATAGCGACAAAGAGCTAGTGCTGATTAAGCGTTAATGTGTGATGCCTGTATAACGTTGTGTGCAATAGCCGTGACATCTTGCATTATTAATTGTTAGTATTATTGGATTAGGAGTAAGTAAACAGAGCTAAATTATAACTATTAAGTGTGCTAGAGTACAGGGGGCTTAAAACGGTCACTTTAGCAGAATCATAATATGAAAATATTATGAATCATCTTAAAATGTCACAAACTGACAATTCATAATGATCTGCGTGTAATTCATATTACGAAATAATTCATCTGTTTGACAGTTTTCTAAGGAGATTTGTAAAATGGTCCACAAAGAATTGCTTTTATGTCAAATTAGAGGAATTACTAATGACAGCTGGGATTCAGGAAATGAACTGCTTTTAGAGGAATTACTAATGTGGCCGGTTTAGGCCCCCTGTAGGCTCCTCACGTCTGTGGTAACACACTGATCTTCTGATGGCCTAGCGTAGTAAGAAAGAAACAAAAATAGGTTTATTTGTCACAGAAACACGTGCATACTAAAAGATAACAGTAATTAGCTATATTAAACAAAATAGATCTAAGTACAATTATGAGATCACTTGTATAAAGATAAATATTTGGCAGCTGCACGTCATGACTGTGACAAGAAGGCTTCCACTCAGCATGATGCTGCACTGTGAGGGATCACCCGAAAAAAAAAAAAGACGGACGAAGACGGAGTAAGAAGTTTCAAGGAGTTTCAAAGAGAGAAAACATTTAAAATGTGGGTCTGCTAACCCTACATAACAAAAAATAGTCCTCCAGACCTAATTTCGACCATGGCGACCAATCTCAGCGGAGACCAGCCTTCGGCGCGGGAGATTAATATTATAGTGCACAAGTGTGTGCGCAGACACAGGTGCACTCTCTCTTCCCTCACTCTCATAGACCGATGGGACGGCACACTATCCGATACGTCCGGAGAGAGATCAGGCGTAGAACCAACGGCTTATCGTGCTTTCCAAGACACGGGGTTATCACACCGCCAACTTCCAAACTCTTATTTTATTTTTTTGTTAAACTCCATTTTCTTGTTAAAGTTGTTTTTTTTTAAATGCACTCATATCTCTCGAAATCTAGGAAACTAACATACATAGCCGACTTCAAAAACGGAGGTTGTTCTACGGTTGTCTGTTAGTATTTTTTTTCTTCTTAATATATGAGAAAAAAGATACGTTTATGTGGATGAATATACGTCACGTGTGTGCATCGAACCACCTAATCCTATTGATTGCTAGCCCATCAGTAAACCTTTTATTTGATATTTAATGCAGAGAAGAGTATATTCAGGTATAAACCTCTTCATTTGAAAAACCTTTGATTCGATAAATCTGACGCTAATTAACCATAAGCCGTACTTGAACACAAAATGCTGATATTCCCGATTTTATGTTTATCCCAGATCATTTTGTAAAGCATCGGCATTCAGTCAGCTCACATATTCAATAAAAGCAGGTACTTATGCTCCTAGATGCAGCAGAGCTTAACCCTTATAATGGCTATTACTATACCCCATCAATTTTATTGGAATTTAATATAACCCATATTTCATTCAGCTATAATTTAATGCGCTTATTTCTTCACAAAATCACCGCCATTTAGTTTACAAAAATGGGTCTACGTTGAATGAAATTTTATCTTTGCATTCTTGAATTTCATAGCGTTTTGGGGTTCCACAGGGAACAGCAAGTTCCCATATTTTATCAACACGTTGACGCGTACCTACGTCTATCTGTCTGACAGTCATAGAATAGTTTCGCCGTCCCTTGATAACTTAATTTACACCCTATCCCCCCGGTTAGCTGAATGTAGGTAAACCGAAATAGAATAATCTCAATAAATCTGCCTAGCCTTTTCCCAACTATGTTGGGGTCGGCTTCTAGTCTAACCGGATCCATGAATACCAGTATTTTACATGGAGCCACTGCCTATCTGACCTCCACAGCCCAGTAACTGCATAATACGATACCCTTTGGTAAGACTGGTTGTCAGACTTTCAGGCTTCTGACGATAACAACCGGGACCAACGGCTTAACGTGCTTTCCGAAGCACTGCGGAGTCTCTGTATGTATAGATGGTCCTCCACCCATCCACAGGCCAACCCCGGCAAGGGTAGCTTAACATGTTGGATCGACCCGTGCGGCTGTTATTACTTAGCCACGATACGAGCTCCTCTATACGAGAATAATCTTTAAAAATATAAATATTTTATCTATGATTATTTTAATTTTAATTATTTACATTACTTTATACAATATTACATAAAACTTTATACAATATTATTACAATATTACAATATTACATTACTTTATACAATATTACTATTTACATAAAAAACTAAAACTAAAGGGACTAACTAAATAAATATAAAAACAAAGGGACCTTTAGGCGTCGAATTATTCGTCCGCATCGCTGTCATCCGGAAACGAGCCTAGAAGACTGGCAGCATTGCCACGTTGAATGGCAATGCTAATTCTTTGGCCAAAGAACAAGCCAGCCCTCTGGTCACGTGAAGTGTTGAACAGTCGGTGGGAGATTTCCTTAAAAAGGAGACGCGCACTCGAGCCCCATGACCCGAGCGTTTCGACCCCAAACGGCTCAAAACAGTAGTTGCCTATAATGTTACAATATTTGTGCCGCTTGAGGGTCTCAGCAGCCGCAGCAGCGGCGCCAGTACAGCCCGCCGTGCTAGGATCATGGGATGGTGCAAGGGTGTCGACACAGGTTGCGTCCCACACCAGAGGCCTACCCACCTTCTCATCCCCATCATACCCATCTGGTCTCTTCCCATCGTCACGTACCAAGCCGTTTGGTTCTAATACCGCTGGTACGCTGGCGGTGACAAGGGCTCGACGAATAATATCGTTGATGCTGGCGTGCCGTGCTATGCGGCCTGCACTCCTGCAGCAGGACATGCCATGGTGCCCGAGGCTGTCGACAGCTTCGCCGCAGTGACACCGATGCGGAGCAACACAAGGTGCGCCTAAGCGGAGACATGTAGCGAGCCGAAACGATGAGTCATCCATCATAGTGCCTATGGTGGATGACGGGAGTGCCTGAAGCCACAAGCCCGACTCCCATTCTCCCACAGCCAGCAGACGGGCACGCTCAACAGTATTAGGTGACGTGTTTACCAGGGTATTCCGTATAATACTGCAGAGCAGCCCGTCCCACAGTCTCTGGGAGGACGGGTTGTCGGGCAAATCCGTATTGGGACAAGCCATTTTCCAAGCGTTCAACGCATCAGCCAAATATTTTATTTTATTTTTATTTTTGCACATGCGTTCAAGTACGTTTTAGGAACTTTGATAAGTATATAATCCAGCTATTTATTCAGTTGAAAAAAAGATCTTATCGACAAAATATTAGTTACTTATTACCTTTACTAACATCACTTATGGATTTTTGTGTTTTAATTCGCCTTAAAAACGAGGTAACCTGACTTGACCAGAATGTTTGACTGCAGTCTTATGTTTTCTGAAAATACGATAAATCAACCCTATTTTTACCCCCAGAACCCTACTCTATGCGTCAGATACGCGTCTGGCTGGTTTATTCACAAAAGCTATGTATAGTTAATACGGCTTAGCCAATGAAATATGAATTCTGTTTATCAGTTTACCTCGAATTAATTTTCAGCATTTTCTCAATCTGAATGGATTTTTTTATTGGATTAACATTTAATAGGGTTTCAACGCTAATGGAAATTACAAAACGCAATTATTTTAAATGAATCGCAGATGCTTTCTATATAACTTTAATCTCATTACTTATGCGAAATGAAAACCACGGGCGGTTTCGTATGCTTACAATGAAGATCTTTTGTGAAAAGTTTTTTATAACGTACTAGCTTTTGCCAGCGGCATCGCCTGCGTGGATGTCGGAAAATATTCCACAGGAACGTACTACCGGGATTAAAAGTAGCCTATGTGTTAATCCAGTTTATAAACTATCTGTTTGTCAAATCCGTACCTAAGCCGTTTTAACGCCAATCCGGAACATACATGCAGATAACAGACATGGACAAAAATTCTAAAAACTATATAAAGTGTATTTTTCATACACGAAATCTCTTAAGGGGTCATTGTACTCATCATTATGAACAACTTTCACCTATGGGACCAAATCTGCAATCGCGAAAAAAAAATCAGCTGTTCCCTACATTTATGTTCGCATAGCTCGTCAAAATGTAGGGAACAGCTAATTCTTTTTGGGTTATTTAGTACCCTGTATACATTCACATGCTGGATATAGACTTGGTTTCCTGTTCTTCCCCTATATTGAAGGGTGTGATATAGGTATATCAAGTTACCACACAAGGCGATCCCCAATTTTCCTTGTTCAATTAGTGTCTCCATTCATTTCCAAACTTCGCATCGGCCTACTTACGAATCCGGCCTAATTACACCAAGAAGGTACCTATACAATGTAGTTACCTACGTCGACATTGACGGATACTATTAGTTTGTTTGTTTATTTATATAAAAGCTTGTCAACTAAATACACACAGCACTAACCCGCAATCTTTGTTTGAGCTTATTAAGCTTCAATTGTCGTATTGTTCTTTATATACTAAAACTCAACTCAAACTCAAAGCATTTATTTCAATTAAATTTTAGGGGTATGAGGAACCGCGTGTAAAGTTCACTCATACTCCATAGAAAACGGAGGATCCTCCGACCAGACGGGTGTTGTGTCTGGCGGGCAACTGCCCAACGATTGATGTTGGGTTCTCGTATATATGTCCTCTGCACGGTAAACTTTAATTGCGCGATACAGGATTTATGTGACGTCTGTCTGACGTCAGGTCTTTGATGCGTAGTTCGCATGTGCCGATATAGATACCGCCACAAAATCATTTACAGGCACTTTTGTTTACAATAAAATAATCTTTAATATGTACACCATTTATGTATATACAGATAAAAAAAAAAAAAAAAAAATAAGTAATAAAAACTAAAACCCAACTTTAAGAAAAAAGTCAATCAACTAAAAAGGTATAAACAAGACATCACAGACAGACAAATTAAAAATCCGGAGTCACACGAGGGCATAAATTCATAACAAAATCAGGAAAAGTAGGTAAACTAAAGAAATAACTGCGCAATAACATAACATAACATCACGCCTGCATTCGCCGAAGAGTTGGATAGAGGTGTACCTATAGTACACACCCATATTAGTTATGTTTAAGTCCGAAATAGGAATCGAGCCTATTGCCATCAGCCTGGAACAAATCCAGACTCTAGGTTGCGCAATATCATCCTTTAAATAAATGTTGGCAATAATAGAGAGTAAATCAACAATAATGACCTTAAGGATTTCGCGGTGACCATAACCAATAGGTTTCCCATTAACTTTTACAGCCTTTTAGGCCCTGTTTACTTATTTACTGCAAATAACCTTACAAAATTGTGGTACACACGGCTAAACATAAAGCTTTACATTTCCGGTATATGCTGACCTCGCATTGTACGGAAATCCATGCAATGCGAGATCAGCTTAAATTGGAAATGGATATCTTGATGTGTAGCCGTGTATACACTTATGGGTATGGTTATTATATTATTAGTTAAGAGAACTATTGTCTTATATCGTTTCCCATTAGAATTTTGTTCTTTTTCCTTTCTAGAAGAACCTGCAATTTAATGCAATTTATAACTGTTCAAGTTTTACCTAGCCAAAATACTGAATACGCTACTATCTTTCAAATACATCTTGAGGTGTACCTCAGAAACGGAATCACCTCAGAAGTTCACACCAAAAAGGCATTTTACAATATTTACTTATTTCACAACAAACCATTACGTCTTGTACTATTCAAATCAAGGAAACAAGTAAAACCAGCTTCTTCCACAACGGAACCTCTTACACAAAACAAATTAATTGATGATTTGCTCAGAGAAACGTAATTCACTAAAATCGTTCAGATACAAAGAGCTTCGCGTTGAATATTTAATACTACGCGATGCGGGCGCGCTCCGAACTGAAAGCTTTATAGGCACTATTTTCACTGATAAAGTATTTTATGTAGTTAATTAACGGTACAATTTGTGGGGAAATAAATATCAATTAATTGATTGAGGGAATTTAAATTGGAAAAATATTCAGATTACCACATAGTTGTCTTTAACTGCAGTCAGTTGGTCAAGAATATTTTTGTTCGTATGGAAATCTTCGTCTTTCTGGGGTTATACGATAAACCAGACAGGCTGCTATGTTCATTCGAAGCTTGTCACGACCTATGGTCAAGTCCACAATACGTTCCCGCTAATGTGCATACGCTATGAGCAGTGGTGGCCCAATGAGAGCAGTGGTGGCCGTGGGAGAGCAGTGGTGGCCCAGTGGTAACGGCCGCGACTTACGAGTTGTAAGGTTCGAACCCAAGCAGTCACTTTACTTTGTGTAAATTATTTCATCACCACTGCTCTCAAAACGGTGAAGGAATCCGGAATCGTGAGGAAAATGGCATGACCTAGAACCAAAAAATCGAAGACATCCGCTAACCCGCACTGGGCCCGCGTGGTGGATTATGGCCTACTCCCTTATACAGAGAGAAGGCGTATGTCCCAGCAGTTGGAACATTATAGGCTGATTATGCATACACTAACGCTAACATCAAAAGAAATCTCAAAAACTCATTGCGAGCACCTGTACTTGACAAAGGACATCAAAGAATCGTTTCACGACGTTTCCTATATATAAATATAAAGAATGCTTTTAAATTCACAATACAGCATTATTTTAAATTCAAAATACAGAACAATACGAATTCACTTTTGCAAAATTTGCTTACTTGACAAACGTGTGCAGCCTCCGTCGTGGCCTAAGGCTTCGAATTTTATTACGTAGTTAGGCGGACTGCACACGGCGCTGCATGCGGTTAGCTAGCTCAGCTGACGCCGTTTTATGCCGAATAAATTTATAGCCGAAGCGGTTTCGTGTGCATTCGGTTTAATATGTGTTTCAATTTGCTTAGATATAAGATTTAGGTGTGTTTTGAGAATGGCCTTATTTGTACGCTTATTTTTAAGTGAGTGTCTTAAAGTACCAACAGGTTTTAGGCATTTGACTATCAATTTGAACGTCTCAATGACTTTTTTTCTCATTATTATTAACTATTAACTGTGCCACTCGAAAAAAATATATATAGATATAATTACGTTAGCTACTTTTATGACGTCCGCGTGTCCCCAAAAAGAGAGGTCGCCTATTCTTTCTGCACGAGTAATTATCGCACAGGCGAGAGCTAGTTTCAAATTAAGAGAGCGACCTTCCAAACTTTTACAAACTTTCCCAATTCTAATCAAAGAAAAACCAGTCGACTAATACAACATTAATCCACAATTCCTTAATGAAAACGCCAAAAGTTGAAAGTAATTTGCATCAAAAAGTACCTTTTGTTGAATTCTCGTAAAGTTTGTAAATTAAAATTAAGATTTAACGTGTTTCGACGGTCAGAGACTAAGTTTCGAGTTTTTTTTATTATTTACGAGACGCCCACTCGGGCTTGACTGTGGCAGTTATTTCCTGAAATAAATATTTATTAAAACTCCTGTAAATGTTTGTTTACGACAAAGCTGTAGTTGATTTCCAACTTACCTTGCGCAAATAGAAACATTTTGCAGGGTTGGGAGTTTCATGTTTTCAATTTTGTGAAACCAACTTTCAAACATTTACTCCAAAAAATCCGTTCATTTATTGAGTATCTACATTTCCATATTTTTGTACGGCAGTTTATTAATAGGAATCACCCGAATTGCACAGTTTTAATGTGGCAGTATTCCGGCGCATTTCCATTTCAGCCGAATGTATTCGAGCGATCGCATCCGTTAACGGTGAGCTTCGGGCCCTGAGAAATGCAATGGATTGTAATAGTAAAGTGCACGGAACTGAAACTATGAGATGTGTACTACGGTTAAAATCGTCACGAGCTTGATTACGGAGAAAACTGGCTATGTAGTTAGAATTAGTAAGCTACTGTCACTGTTCTGACGGTGGTCAGATAGGCAGTCGCTCCATGTAAAATACTGGTATTCAGCTACATCCAGTTAGACTGAAAGCCCACCCCAACATAGTTGGGAAAAGGCTAGGCAGATGATGACTGTTCTGACAGTGAACTTCACATCCTCACATCACAATCTCTATCAAGAACTCATCTATTACAGCACTAGTTATATTATAGGTAATTGTTAGATATAATCCTCCCTTTGGAACCATGCTTTCCTGCTCTGTGCGAGTCTCATCTCATTATAATATAATTGGCAATGCGCCATAATTGTTAAAAAAATACATAATTGTCACATTGTCACGACAGCAGCTGCAGTTTAATAAAGCAAAATAGTAAAATTTGACAGATTACACATTACAAAATTGTCAGATTATCGGATTGTCGCCAGTCACCTTGCCCCAGGTCTTAATCGCGCTCATTTCTACGTCATCATCTAATCTAGCTTTCGCAAACATTTTTGCTGTAGATACCATCGAAAAGCTCTGGAAAAATTGAAGCGAGCTAGCAAGTGGGATGCGGGGCAAAATTTGCTGACGAAAATTGTATGAGGTGTTCAAACTGGCGCGTATAGTCGCGTGACTTCCTAGCCTTTAAAACATAAGCGACGCGCGCCGCAGTCGCGTCCCGCATCCCGTTCGCTCACTCGGTTCAGTTAAACCAGAGCCTTATTTAGAAAACGTGCACTGTTCTCTTATTTCATCGTATAAAATTTCTATTAATAAACGCCTCTGTCCGAGTGGAGTCGCCTTCTTCTCATAAAATGGTAATTTATTCGCCCTATAAGTCTCCCGGCGAAAACGTGGTCCTTAACGAGACGCTTGGAGCCCTTCATTTTTCTACCAATTTACTGTTCCTAATAAATGGGCTCTTCACTATTTTGTATGCTCGTTGTTGAGACTCTTGATTTTTCCAAATTAGTTTGTTAATTTAAAAGTAAAGTTAATTTTTCAGAAAGTTAATTTAGTTTATTTAATTTGAATGAGTTATGAATAAAATAAATGCCCTCTGCTCTCGCACTGATGACGTAGTTACTTATGAGCTTAATAAATGAAGTATAATTATTAAGTTTTAATAAACTCATTTTAAATACACTTTTTATACTTTTAGGAATGGTTGCTGTGGTTTCAAATAAAAATCTGAGGTATTAAAAATCTTTAGTTTTATCACTGAAATCAGGTGAGAATTACAAACAAATTAAAGATATTATTCAAGTAGCTTACGCCCGCGGCTTCGCCTGCGTGGTATGTCGATAAAAAGTCTATGTCCTTTCTCAGGCTCTAGACTATCTATGTACCAAATTTCATTTAAATCATATCAGTAGTTTTGACGTGAAAGGGCGACAGACAGACAGAGTTACTTTCGCATTTATAATATTAGTAAGGATGGTAATTCGCATTTCGCAGATATTCATAGCACTCCATAAGTTGGATACAAACTCGACAGACTTTCATTTCCCCTAAAAACAACATTAATTTAATCTACTGATGGAAAACAAATCCATTCAAAAGAAAGCGACGCAATAAAACAATTGAGTACGAACTCCCTTTGTGAAGGGGGACGAAATAAAGTGATGAGCTAAGGTAAGCCGTGCTGATATCGTGCCGGTGTCGTTACGTCATCGTAACGCTTCCGTACCGCAGTCGTGCCGCCTTGAATCTTTCGTGATTTATTCTTATGTGAATTGGAGTTGAAAATTCACTTGATGAAAAGGTTGGTTTATATGCGATGAAGATATTTTGCGAGACGAAGAGAAGTAGGAAAATTATCTAAGCCTTTTTATTTTAATTAAAATAAGAAATCATAATTTTGATGAATCCAAGGGACGGTGTTAGTGTAAATTGTACACAAGGTTTCAACGTTTCTGTCTGTCTGTGCCCTTCGAAAAACATCGTGATATCACAGGTACTTTTCGGGTAACTACACAAATTCATTTCTAACGGTCAAATTGGCAAAGAAAGAAAGAAAATACTATGTTTATTTGTGGCAAACATGACGCTAAGAAAGGACAAATATACGAAAATAACAAGTTGGGGGAAAATATACCTCACATTCACGCAAAACGGCCATCGCTCAACATAATGCTGCAACCCTGTGCGAGACAGAGCTTCAGCGCTGGTTTTCAGCGACAGCCGGCGTTGACGTCATGACGTCAACCAGTGCAGCTCATAATGACAGCGATGCGGACGAATACTTTGACGCCTAAAGGTCCCTTTGTTTTTATATTTATTAGTTAGTCCCTTTAGTTTGTTTTTTATGTAAATAGTTAGTAGTGTTATATAAATATTGTGTATAGTAATTTTAATTTACATAATCAGTAATAAAAACTCATGAATTATCAATAAAAATAAAAATTAGAATATTATCAACTCTCGACAATTTAATTCGACACTGTACGTCTGTCGAATTAAATTGTCGAGAGTAACGACATCATTTTACTTCCTCATATTCAACCGACCTTTACAGCAGTATGCAAATTTAATTTTCCTATACGTTTCAGGCGCCCGCTTGCGTTATAAAAAATCTACGATCAGGTAAATCATAAAAGCACACAGATATACAGGGGGATGTGAAATATAATTTGCTGAGAAAAAAATATTTTGTTTCAGTTATCGAAACTCTTTTGACATCCAATAAGTTATTCAAATCGTATCAGATGTTTTCATACAATGGTTTATAGGAATGATGCGGATTTGTTGTATGGATTTCGATTTACTTATAGGATTTTCTATGGCAATGTTCTGGTATTCGGTCTTATAGGATAAAAATATAAAGTTGATAGAAAAAGATGAAAAGGAATTGGTTTTTTGGGGGAAGTGATAGTCGTGGCTTTAAGTACGATAACCGTTTATCTTGTCATGCCCTCAGTTTAGACTAAAGTGTTGAACATTAGAAACTGCACGTTCCAAAGTACTGGTAAAGTTCCATAATTTATGGCGTGAGGAAACTTCTCGTTACCCGCATAACGACTGCCTTTTGATCTACAATAAAACTAGATTCAAGAATTTACTTAGGTTACACATATAAACCACTAAAACATTCTTGAAAAATATAGATCGAAAATATTGACCAATCAATCTGCCTAGCCTTTTCCTAAATTGGGGTCGGCTTCCAGTCTAACCAGATGCAGCTGAATACCAGTATTTTACATGGAGCGACTGCCTATCTGACCTCCACAACCCAGTAGCTGGGTAATACGAGGCAACACTGGTTGTCAGACTTCCGGGCTTCTAACGACCCGTAACTACTGTCAAAGATCCACAAATGACAGCCGGGACCAGCGGCTTAACGTACTTTCCGAGGCACATAGGAGTCTTGGTATATAAAGATGGTCACCCATCCATGGACCAACCCTGGCAAGCGTAGCTTACCCGTTGGATCGACCCTTGTGGCTGTTATTACTTAGCCACGGGCTCCTCGAAAATATTGACCGCAGTGATAAAATAAAACGAATAAAATTTGCCGCAAAATGTCTCATAAAGGCGTTAAACACAACCCGAGGGGTATTTTTTTAAATAAAAAATCTAAAATTAGGCCTAGAAACGCTAGGCCTTGCTGTTCAGGTGTCTGTGCAGACTTAATTTGGGAGAGAACCGACTACAACAACCCTTATGAAAATTGGCCAAAGCTAAGCCGACTGAAATGCGAGCTATGTGCTTTAGGCCAGCGAAATTGACTAATTTTTTGGTAAAGCGCCAATGTTATTTGCTTGGGGTAGGATTGTACAAGATTTTTCATGAAATTTAAATGTACCATAAGGAGAGGAGCTCGTGGCTAACTAACAACAGCCGCACCAGGTCGATCCATCAGAAACGCTTGCCGGAGTTGTTGACAATGACAGCCGGGACCACCAGCTGTCATTCGTGGATCTTTGACAGTCGTTACGGGTCGTCAGAAGTCCGAAAGTTTGACAACCAGTCTTACCAAGGAGTATCGTATTATCCAGTTACTGGGTTGTGGAGTTCAGATAGGCAGTCGCACCAAGTAAAATACTGGTATTCAGCTGCATCCGGTTAGACTGGAAGCCGACCCCAACATAGTTGGGACAAGGCTAGGCAGATTTATATGTACCATAATAAATGTGAGTTAAGAAACTTAATAAAGGGATTCAGATCTTCACTTTGAACTATAAAAGAAAGCTGTCAATGATATATTATACATTTTAATTCTACTTAGTATAAGTCTTCTTTCAATCTATGGTAGAAATTTATGTGAAATTGGCGATTGGCCGGAGAATGCAATACACCAGGAACAGAGGAATGTTATAGAGGAGAATTTTGCACAGCAAAGGCAAATTTTAAAGTAGGTATTATGTTAGTAAATACTTTAAGTTTTTGTGTTACAAGTCTCTGACTTTGTGTTTTTGACCCTTTCAACTTAGTTCACATTTCACGCTCAGTAATTCCATTTGTTCCAAGTTTCTATTATAATGTAACTTGGAATTTTGAAACAAGTTTTACAATCTCGGGAAAAAATATATCGTGAAAATTGTTCTGATTCCAAAATACATTGTCACAGCAAAAATAAGTAACTTCGAGAGATATCAAGAAAGAATTTGTCGAACACAAAGGCAAATATTCATCTTCATTGCACAATGAAGCTACTGAAAAGCGTCTGACTCATGTTTCAGAAGTCATTTGGAAAATATTTATCTCAGATAGCGAAGGCGATTATCTTTCATGTATGATAAAGAAAAATCGTAATTGTAGTGATAACCAGTTTGTCACCGATGTTCGCTCGTTAGTAGGTAATAATTATTTCGCTTACAATTTAATTTCAACTCTTTATTAGTGGCTTTTGTGGACATGATAATTATTATATCTGTTACATTTGTAATAGCAATCACGCCATTTGGTTTAAATTGTTTGATTATTTGTCTTTTATATTCTTTTCTATTTTGTGAATGTGAGAACGTTGTGGGCTTTGAGTTAGTGGTATGTAGATTTGTTGAACATCTTCTATTTTTTTAAGTACCTGGTACTTGTTGAAAGGCCTACATTGCCCGCCCATGACTACTAACACTGTAATTTTAAAATATTGTAAAAGCCAATTATTTTTAAAAGAGTAACCGTGGAGTTTCTTGCCGGCTCTTCTCCATAGGAAACGACCAATTGGAACCGTGCACCTAGCTTCTGACGTTTCATAAGTGCCCATGTAGGTTTATGTGAAATAAAATATTTTGTTTTTTTTCATCTTACACCCTCGTTATAATTTTCTTTTTTTACCGAGTACCTACATACGTTTTTTTAACATAACATCACATCTTGTGTCCCCAAAAGGTTGGGCAGAGGTATAAGTACCACCGTTCAACCACACTTCGCCAGTTATGTTTAAGCCCTATGTAATAGGGGGCGAGCCGATTGCCGTCAACCGGGCACAATTCTAGAGTCCGGGCTGTTACTGAGCAATTCCAGTAAGAAAAACCTAATAACACTTTGGCCAAACTGGGAACCGAACCCAGGACCTCATGCTCAGCACCTCTAGACCAAAGAGGCAGTCAGTATAATATACTTCATCATCTGCCTAGCCTTTTCCCAACTATGTTGGGGTCGACTCCCAGTCTAACCGGATGCAGCTGAATACCAGTATTTTACATGGAGCGACTGCCTACCTGACCTCTACAACCCAGTTACTAGGTAACACGATACCCCTTTGTAAGACTGGTTGTCAGACTTTCGGGCTTCTGACGACCCGTTACAATGTCAAAGATCTACAAATTACAGCCGGGACCAATGCTATCAGTATATACTTACATTTATTACATTTATATTAATTTTACAAATATACTTACGAATAAATAAATTTAAGTATAGTCGATCTTGTAAATGCGTTACCATTTAGAAAACAATTCCCAGTAAGTTGAATCTTGACTACGGTTGAAATTATCTAACTGTCGGATAGACAAATAGACCTTCTCATTTTATGACAGTCAAGTCAAAGTCAAAGTCAAAACGTTTATTTCGAATAGACACATAAAAGGCACTTTTGAACGTTCACCCCTAGGGCAGTAGTTACGAGGTCAACCTATACAAATGAATAACTTTGATTGACAAAGATTACGACTCATCTCATTTTATAGTATCTAATAACTTAAAAGGATAAAGTTTTTCGAATAAATTCCTAGCATTTCAGTATTTATTGCTTACAATTCCAAGAAGAACTTGATTGACTACGTCAGTTTAATCCAAATAAACCGTTTAGAAGATTACTTTGAAACCGACCATTATTAATCTATTAAATGGATGACGCTTTAGATTATAAATTGACCTGTATGAGAATTTAGATATCTCTATAAAATGTTTTTACTATAGCCATTGTATGTAGCTTTATTCAATACCCGCGCCCCGCGGTTTCGCCCGCGTGATTTTCGACCCCGTGGGAATATTGAGATAAAAAGTATTCTATATCCTAACCCAGGTCATGGTATACCCATGTACCAATTTTCATCCAAATTCATTCAACCGTTTTAGCGCGAAATTGTAACAAACAAACAAACTCACTTTCACATTTTATAATATTAGTTAGGATGCCTTCTATTAGACCAGAACCCCGTCGCCGCCGTTGGTCCTGCGTCTGATCTCTCTCCGGTCGTGTCCTGAGAGAAGAGAGAGTGCACCTGCGTGTGCGCTCATACTTGTGCACTATAATATCTTCTGCGCCGATGGCTAGTCTCCGTTGAGATTGGCCGCCATCGCCATGGCCGAAATACGGTCTGGAGGACTATTAAACCAGAAAAATCTTAAAATCAACTATTTATTTTAATAATTAATTACTTTCAGCCTGGGAATAATTGCTTGGGTCTAAGGGTAGGTAATAATTATTATCATAGAAAATTATAATTTATAATCATTCTAGTTCTAAAATAATAATGTGTGTTTATAATAATGTGTTTGGAGTCCTAAATAAAACAATTGTTTTGTCCATCAAAACAATTAACTTTTTGAACCTCATTAACATTTGGACTTCATAATAAATAACATTAGCAATAATTAACAAAAGGTAAATTATAATTTAAATATACATTATCATTGTTACTAGGAGTTAGTAACACAGTGAGATGTAAAGCAAAAGTACCACTCATTAGAATAAACAATTCTTTTCAAAGTCAAAGTCAAATCAACGCCATTATTTCAAGTAGGCCATTAAAAAGGCACATTTGAACGTCAATTTTTCTTGCCAGCTCTTCTCCATAGGAAACGACCAATTGGAACCATGCACCTAGCTTCTAAAGTTTCACAAGCGATGCAGGTTTATGGGAAATAAAATATTTGGATTTTATTATATTTTGAAGCCTTTTGCCCTGCAGTTGGGCGGCATAGGCCATGGTCAAGTGTGCAATTTCTATCCATCCTTAACCACCAGGTGTCGGTCAGTCGGAAAGATGAAGCTAAGTAGCTGACTTTTCCTCATTTCTCCGCATCTGCCCATTACATGACGATTTCCACACATCTTTTCAGTCACCGGTGCCACTTTCAGATTTCCTCTTACATACTCATTTCTTTTTCTATCCATTCGCGTAAATAGGAAATAAGGCGTAACTGAGAAATAAGGCGGTCCTTCTGTCCGTGCCTATATTGTAGTAACTTTTGCTAGGATTACATCAGGGACTACCTTAGACATAAATTACGTTGAAGGCCATGTAAAATTTGTGTAGGCCACGTGTAGGCCTTAGTTTTAGAAAGTTACCGTTATTTTGTTTATTTAACTACTAGCGAGGAGCTCGTGGCTAAGTAATAACAGCCGCACGGGTCGAACCATCAGGTTAAGCTACGCTTGCCGGGGTTAGTCCGTGGATGGGTGACCTTTACATACCGAGACTGCTCCGTGACTCGGAAAGCACGTTAAGCCGTTGGTCCCAGCTGACGTTACGTGTCGTCAGAAGCCCGAAAGTCTGACAAACAGTCTTGGCAGGGGGTATCGTATTCCCCAGTTACTGAGTTGTGGAGGTCAGATAGGCAGTCGCTCCATGTAAAATACTGGTACTCATGGATCCGGTTAGACTAGAAGCCGACCCCAACATAGTTGGGAAAAGGCTAGGCAGATGATGACGATGAACTACAAGCGACCAGCCCTGCTTCGCATAGGTTTAATTATGACATGTCAAAACACTGAAATGGCGGTGCTCACAAGCATAATCAGCCTATAATTTCCCACTGCTGGGACACAGGCCTCCTCACAGTGAGAGGGAGTGGGCCGTAATCCTGGAGTTAAATACTCTGGCCGTCGAGACACGCGTGCTGTCAGTTTTATACTAACAAATACGTGTTTTGCCTGATTACTACTAGAAATTTTCCAACTGACAGGTGTCAGAAACGCATTCCCTCCGTGGCCGGACGTGACGATACGACATGCTAATAAACCTTCCGGAATAAACGCTCTAAATTATGGTGAAACCCGCATCAAAATTACAGACGTGAAAAACGACTTTGTTTTATACTATGTATAGCTATATAGTACATACACTCGTGTTGGTACTTTTATTCTAATTGTACTACTTAACAAATCTCGCGATATTTAAAAACGATCTGAATTCTGAAGAGCCTGAAGAAGTTTACCTACTGATATAATGGGACACTATGGAACATCGTTATTTTCCATTTTGCGCTGAACCTACCATTAAGCTTTCTTACTTAGTATTTCTGTTCTTTATTTATTACCTTTCTAGATGGAATACATTTTACTGTCAGTACGTCCCATGCTTTCCTTCTTTCAGTCTTCGAAACCCCTTCCTCAAATTACAAATGTTCACTCATTCGCAAACTGAGCTGACACATTCTAAATAATTTAAACAAACAAGAAACCTGTGTTCAAATTAATAGTAACAACTAAATCACTATTCAGAATCATAATACGATTCCGTTTCTACAAACTTATGCAGATCTGTAGGACGGTTTTACACTAGTTCGTCGAAGCACCTGCTACTTCGGATGTATTTGCATAAACATAGCGGAGTGTGCCGCCAGCCTATTGCGAATTCCATTCCAGATTTGTATTTACTTATTATTGTGGTTTTAGTTCGAATTTATGTTGATCTGTGACGGGATAAAAATGTTATTTCGGTTTCTTCTCGGCTTTTTATGAGAGTAAAATAATAATGTAGTGGATTTTTGATACAATAGCTAGTAATATACAACAATAGTCGGAAATAATGTATTGTTTAAGCTTGTTCTAACGTGTACCTACATGGGCCAGTGCCGTCCATTTTAATCAGGGCATGCGTTCTGGGAATTCATAATACGACTAATTCAGGTCGAGTATTTCGAAGTTGGACCCGTAAACAATCGGTTCTAGAGGTTTTTTTTTTTGACAATAATTTTATAATTTTATGACAATAATTTTGAAACCCCTTATTGCTATGCTTTGCCTAGTGTTGTATTACTATCACTTGCTTTAAAAACGGTGAAGAAAAACATTGTGAGGAAATCGGCATGCCTTAGAGATATTGCTCGACGCCATGTGAAGCCAAGTCAAGAGGCCCATGGGTGGCATAAAAACTCTGACACCAGGTTAGTTACTGCCTGCCAGGTGCCTGCCAGGGTTGCGGGAAAGTCCGAAAGGGATACCGGGGCCCTTGGCAACAGGCAACTGAAGGAACACGGGTGGGTTTTAGTCAGTAAAAGTCCGACACACCCTCCCGCTCCACCCAGAGCGGGAGAAGTCATTTAAAAAAAAAACGACAGGAGAAAGAAAGTGAAGTGCTGATTGCTTGGCAATGTTAATGGTGTTTGATGGAGATTTCGACCGAATGAGGACAAGGCCCTTTCATATTATATTACTGAACTGGACCCAATAAGCCTTAAGTACAATGTTCTCTTCTTACAATATAAACTTATCTAACGATGGAGTCGAGTGTTCCAGACATGTGTTATCATTTGATAGGCGATCTTCAGACGACCCGACTTTGGGTCGAAAATTTACATGTTTACTAGTCGGCCTAAGAACTCGGATTGGCTCCGATTGTTATGAGATGAGAAAATAATTTAATTTGAAGACGATGAAGTTTTAAAATGTTACTATTTAAGAACCTGGAAATTGATTTGCTTAAAAATGATAATGTACTTACGTTGGTCGGTTACCCACCAGCTACCCGCCCCTGCTTTGCCGGGTTTTTACGACTTCACAAAACATTGAGACTTCTTCATGAAATGAAAGTTTGTCACATAAACTTTTCAGAATACATTTTCTAAATATATAGTACAGCTAGACCGCATCGAAATCCTTCACAAGTTAGAAAATCAACGCGGTCGCACAGAAAAATACGAAAAGCGACTTTAGTTTATAATTATGTAGGTACAGATTGCTTGAAAATGATTCTGGTAACATTATCAACATGTTTCAAGGTCCTAATTTTAGTTTTCGTTTATTTTCTTTCGCTTTCTCTATCATTTCTGGGTGAAATGCTCCATACAATTACGTTGCACATAATCGTACGATTTACATTCCGCTTTTTATTCATAAACTAGCTGCACCCGCGTAAGTCTCGATCCTGTGGGATTATCGATGAAAAGTGTCCTATTGCCTATTCCAGGTCATGGTCTACCCCTGTGCAAAATTTCATTCAAATCCCTCCACCCGTTTTACCGTGAAAACGTAACAAACAAACTCACTTTCGCATTTATAATATTAGTTAGGATTCTTACAATAGTTTTTTTTTAAAATCCCGCCATACTTAAAATAAATAATAGTTCAGTTTGAAGTAATAGGTACACCATTTAAAAATGAGTACCTACTTGATCAAAGTTAATACTTTTAATCAAATATACAAATTGGCATTTCCCGTCTTCCAATTTGAAATGAACTGAGACTAAACCTTTAATATTAATTTGAAAGGGGAAACGGAAATGAACAATTTAAAATAACGTTTAATCGTATCATGAAATGATATGCACACGAAGTGGTCTGTTTGATTTGTATCCACTAATTGAATTTAATTAAATCGAAACTCGCCCATAAATCGGGTTGGCCGGGCGGACACTGAATAAATAAATCATGTTTTAGCAGATAAGTCAGTGTATTGACCTTTCAAATTATTGTATTTTATAACATAACATAACATAACATCACGCCATGTTTCTCCGAAGGGTAAGCAGAGGTGCACCTATAGTACACCCACATTTCGCCAGTTATGGTTAAGTCCCATGTAATAGAGGGTGAACCCATTGACATCAATCCATCAACCGGGCTGCTACTGAAAAATTCCTGCTGGAAAAACCCAATAACAATTTGCCGACCTGGGAATCGAACCCAGGACCTCATGTAGAACAGTAACGCTTGCGACCACTAGACCAATTTTATCTTATCTATTAGTATTATAAAATAAAAAATAAAAAAGCCTTTATTCTACCATAAATACATAGAACAGTTTTAGCATATTATAATTATTATTTTATCATATTCACACCTATAATTTATTATGACACATTTCATTTTCATTGTTATTATTGTTCATTATTCATATTCATTATTATTAAGATAAAATAAGATAAGATAAGATCACTTTATTTGCTCAAACATTTGTGTACATACAATACAATGCATGCAAGGTGTTATAAGTAGGTATATATGGAGTTGTGCTCACAAGTTTACCATAAGTCATGGTGTGCAAATATTTATAGAATTAAAAAAATATAACATTATTCTTTAACATTGAAAATGCAATGGTTAAAAAATTAAATAATTTGATTGATTACAATAATTAATTCTTAAGGAAATATATAGGACATACCAAATTGTCAAATAATATTAAATTATCAAAAAATTTAAACATTCTCGATACAATAAAATAAAATAAAATAATGTCAACTTATGTCCAAAATATTCAATACAATACATCAAATATACATTCCAGATTCAATTAATATTACAAAAGAGCATGTCAAATTATGAAACTCATTCCCCTAAAAATTCATTAACATCATAATATGCTTTACCAGCTAAAAAAGATTTAAATTTCCTTTTAAATGCTTCTAAGTCTAGCTCTTTTCAGTCGTTGGGAAGCTTATTGTAAACTAGCTTTTGCCCGCGGCTTCGCTCGCGTATTTATTTTATCGTACCGGGATAAAAAGTATCCTATGTCCCATAACCCACGTGGTATGTCTAGGCGACCTAGGCGTTACGGCGTAAAAGTAACAGATATGAGACAGCCAGTAACTTTATGTATATTAGTGGTAGTCCATATCTATAGTGTGGTGATTGTGTGGATAGTATGGACAGCAGTATGAAACTGTCGGAAAGATTAATGAAAAAATATTAATATAAGCTTTGGGGGAGCCAGCGAAATTCAAATTTTCTTATGTTTTTTGCTTTTTACAGGTCAGTATCAAGTTTTATGTTGATCTAAATAATGAGTCGCAATTGTATCAAATATTTATTCATCTAATCTAACTAATATTGCAGGAGTTGTATTCCTGTATCTAATGGTTATTATTCTGTATAGCTTTTTTGCTACGGTCGCGAATAATATTTAAATCATATTGACATTCGAAACTTACCCATTAAACGATTTAAAAGCTGTATTAAAACCAAACTTTGTTAAAAAGGGTACTATACAATTTCAGGTACCTATGTCCGGACTTTAAAAGAGACTGTGATTTTGTTTCGGCCTTTCTTCTCAGAGTAGTCAGATAGGAAACGCCAACCTCATCTAGCTTAATTTTACAATTTTTTGATATTATTATGACGTGTAAAAGTGATTCCAATAACCTATTTACAGAATAAATAATTTCATTTCATTTCATTTCAACATACAACCTGCCTGACACTGACTTGCAAAATGCAAAAAACTCAAAAAATGAATTTCGCGAGCTACCGGCGCATACCCCTTAAGAAAATCGCATCATTTGCACAACGCCATCTATCGAGTAAGTACTCACTGGTAAACTCAAACTCTTCGTTCCAAGCCAAGAGCCAAGTAGTAGGTAATAACTTTTGATTGAGTGGAAAGATTCTCAAGATACGGACTATGACTATATTCTCAATCCCTTAACGCTCTTGAAGAGAGTCACGCAAAAATGTCAATAATAAGTACTTACATGTGAATTTTAAAATCAAGAGGGTAAAGAAGGGTTTTTACCCTCATGAGGGATAATTTTAGAAAAACGTAACTCTTTATTAGTTACAAAAAGCATAAATTTTCACAGCCCTAACTTAAAAAAAAACCGGCCAAGTGCGTGTCGAACCATGCACAATGAAGGGTTCCGTAGTTGGGATGAATTAATTTATCAAACAAACTTTCGCAAAGTTTTATTGTTATTACGTCTATGGGCGTTTACTGTCCCTCAAAGTGTTAACATTGTAGTTAAAAAACTTGTTCTCGCATACAGAATGATTGGGTTTTTGCAACTGCACATGTGAGTTGGTCTATTAAAAGTTTTTGAGCCAAGCCGCGGACAGACAGACAGACAGACGGACATGGCGAAACTATAAAGCTTCCTTGTTGACTACGGAACTCTAAAAATGATAGGTTTCCCATAAAAACTTTCACCCCTATATCCCCCCCCCCCTGCCCCTTAAATTTGTTTTGAGAAAATAATTGCCTATGTTCTTCCCCGGCATGCCATCTATCTCTTTACCAAATTTTATCGAGATCCGTTCACTGAACGGCGTTCAGTGGATCAGGCGTGAAAAGGTAACATACAGAATTACAGACGGACAGACAGAGATACTATCGAATTTATAACTTATATAAGCATCGATTAGTATGGATTATGTGTGCAATTCAAAATGAGCAAATTAATTATGAATTCGGCGAAAGTCATTCTTCTACGGAGACTCTTAACACCGCGATTCAGAAAATGACGTTAAATGAACAACGCCATCTATCGAGCACGAAGTGATACTGTCAAAATATATGGGGAAAACGTTCGATCACTCTGTAAGCTATGTAGAAAATACTGTTTTTAGGGTTCCATGACTGACTTAACCCGACTTGACTTGACTTGACCTGACTTGACCTAACTTGATTTGGATTGAGTTGAGTTATCCTTGAGCAGGTATATTTTATCGCGGCAGGTACATTGGTAGTTGAAAGAAAAGTAGATTACGTACCTTGCTAAAGTGAGTAATTAATGCAGTCCTGTTAATTTAGTAAGCGCATTCGTGCCTTAATTACTCACTTTTTGCTCGATGTTTTTTTTTAACAATTTTTAAGAAATTAACATTTATCACCATTTTTTCAAGATTAATTTGTATCATGATTTAAAAGATAGATAGCGCCACCTATGGCACTACTACCAAACAATGGATACGGAAAACTTGAATTAACCAAACTTTAGATTGGGTAAATCCACAATGTATCGCGTTATGTTTCCGCGCGAAGTATGTGAACATAATCATCATAAAACAACTGTTGTTTTATGATGATTATGATCGTGTGTTACACACGTTCTCACAAACCTACCTGATTTTACGCTAGATATACAATAGATGTCGTTACGTGTATCTACATTACGTACGTAATGAAAATTCCTTCTTGAATACTTTAAACTCTTATATCTTTTGATATTTTGAAGCGATTGCGATGAAACAAAGACTAAATGAAACATCGAGTTACACACAATATTTGAGTGTATACGTTAACCATATTGATTTGGTACTTTTTACGTGATACTGGAACAATCAAACAAACTAACAGAAAAACAGACAAACAGACAAACAGACAAAAATTCCAAAAATGATAGAAATGGCATCTGTTGGTTATTCTTGAACACTCCACCTACTTTTTTTTTTGTTTTTTCATTGTACAGAAACGCCTCGTCTACAGATTTATTATATGTATAGATAATAGGAGCCATACAAAAAACACTCCGGCCCATCAGTGCAGTCCGAGACCTATGTTGACAGAGTTGACTGTTATCATTATATTATTGTTTATTATTCGTATTTGTAGTTGTATTTATTATTCTTATGTGTTCGTAATCAAAATATAGTTTAAATGAGAACCGATACACTGCATTTTTATTTCGGAAATCTGATTAATCGGAAGGGCTTATATTTATTTATACACAATATTTACAGAACACTACTAACTATTTACATAAAAAACTATAACTAAAGGGATTAACTAAATAAATATAAAAACAAAGGGACTTTAGGCGTCGAAGTATTCGTCCGCATCGCTGTCATCCGGAAACGTGCCCAAAAGACTGGCAGCATTGCCACGTTGAATGGCAATGCTAATTCTTTGGCCAAAGAACAAGCCAGCCCTCTGGTCACGTGAAGTGTCGACCAGTCGGTGGGAGATTTCGAGAGTTTAAATGTATATACTTAAGTAAGTATTAATGTTGGCATGCACGTGAAGTTATTTATTTATGGAAGTCGCCTCTGCAGCGTAGGCCTCCCCCAGCATTCTCCATTTTTCCCTATCTCTAGCTTGTCTCCTCCACTCCGGTCCAAATTTTTCTTTAAATATATCTTCCCAGCGCTTCCGCGGCCTTCCTGGCTTTCTTGTTCCCTCTCTAGGTACCCACTCTATGATTTTCTTTGTCCACCTTTCGTTTTCCACTCTACAGATGTGCCCTGTTATTCTCTCTACTATGTCAGTTATTTTAGTTTTCCTCCTAATTTCCTCATTACTAATTTTGTTGGACAGTTTAATGCCTAACATGCTTCTCTCCATTTCCTTTGCATAACTCCGCGTTTGTGTTCTTTTTTGTTGGTCTTCTTTTAACCGTAGAGACCATGTTTGGCAACCATATGTAAGGTATGGCGGGATTGCTATCTCGTACAGCTTTCTTTTCAAATTCATGTTTATCTTGGTATTCTTCATGATTTCTTTAAAACTAAAACCTTTAAAACCAGTAATTCTTCCATGAAATTGCTATTCTCCTTTTAATTTCCTTTTCCGTTTGGTCCTCGAATGAAATAGATTGTCCCAAATAGACGTATTCTTTTATCTATTCTAAGTAGGTATCGATGTACCTACCTGACATAGAAGTAATTATCTACCGAAAATTGAAATAAAAAACGAATACAAATGGTTCACTTTTATATTTTTCGACACGGACACCAGGTTTCGAATATGTCATGTAACCAAATATTCTGAAAATGAAAAATACACTCCATGTTATTTTTTAACACGAGCGATCCAAGTTAGAAAATCCTTTTTTTGGGAATATTCGGAAGAATAGGCTCAAAATTCATGAGGCATTTAAAATTTTATACTGAACATAGACCTCGTAAAGCTGTAACTTGGCACTGGATTCCAATAATTATCGATGTTGGTAATCATACAGGTGATTACAGTACAAGTGCCTAACATGCAAAATAATCTTGCTGTCAACGCTCTTGATAAATCCCTCTTGATCAGAATAAAACCCAGAAATGAATAATACGGAAATCTCTCGGGAATCAACTGTAACCACTTTTAAAACGTCTGCGAAGTACGGGGACTTTTACAATTTTATAATATCCACTACTCTAGTTGACTAGTACCATTCCGTCCACGTGCGAAGTATAAAAATTGACAAAGTTGGTCAAGCAGCTTGGGTCGTTCCACGGCACGAATACTAAGTACCTATGAAACTACCAGTAGTAGTAGGTTTTAAAATTCAACGACCAGTCCAACCACTTTGAAGTTTTACCTTGAAAAATATATTTCATTCCTTCATGTTATGAATTATGTTTTCATTGAGGATTTTCTAGAAAAGATATTAATCTCCTACTCTAAATTGGAAGTTAATGAAATAATATAAATGGGTCGGATATTTCTATCGTCCTTTTAATCAAATTAGCGTTATTAGTTGTCTTTGGAAGGTAAGACATTTTAAGGTGGGAAAGAGGACATTATTCCAGATTTAACTTACTCTCTTGAGACTTATATTGTGTTGCTCACAATAATGAATTTAAAAAAAATTGTAACAACGAAGGAAAGAACTAGGCACATATAAAAAAAAAACTTGCTGGCCAATCTCTTTCAAAGGCGCACTTGGTTAGCAGCCAGCCGTCACAAATCTGAAAGTATTACTCAAAAATATAAACAATTGCTCAAAACAAGAAACACTCGACCAAAACAAAATCCCAGTTTATTTTAGATTCAACGAAGCAATCTATTTGATTTAATACAAGAAAAAAACCCAGCTATTTGGCCTTTGTCTGTCTTCACGTACATAATACAGCTAATCTTGTAAATTGCTGAAGGGATTCGCCAGTTATCTCCAAGACTATTTCTCTTGGGATACTAAATAAATGTACTAAATTCGCGGATTAAAAAGCAAAGCTGGGTGAATGTCTTGATTTTTGATGAGATGCTTTAAGTCTGATTTACTTTGTTTTGAGTATTTTGGAGTGTTTAGAATTTGGTAACAGAGCTTGTTTGGGAAAAATAATTTACAATAAAGAATTGGTTGGTTAGTTCGTTTTTAGTGTCTACTTAAAAGAGAAACACAATGAGGCAATACAATATACAAGTAATTAATACGATAGCTTTAGTCCACCTACTTATCTCAGTTACCTAATTTTAAACTCAATCGAAAACAAGGGTATCTTAGCGAAGCATAAGCTAAGCAAAGCATAATCAGCCTATAATGTTCCCACTGCTGGGACACAGGCTTCCTCTCTGTGAGGGAATGGGTCGTAATCCACCACCAATCCATTTCACCAGTGCGGGTTAATGGTTGTCACATGTTTTTAAATTTCCGAATCTAGGACATGCCGGATGTTTTCCTTCACCGTTTTGAGAGCAGTAGTGATGAACTAATTTACACAAATAGCCGATTCCTATAATTTACGGGTGGTATTGGTTAAATAAAGACTCTTGTATCTTTACCAATAATGAAGCAAAGACCTCATAGCTTTGCATAGCCGACCCTCCCATATAGATATAGTAGAAGTAGCTATTACAGGTAAAACTGGCTTACGAATCTATTTATATGCCCAGTTTTGGCGCTAAAAACGCTACCATTGGTAAGCAAAACGATTCGTTTTTGTTTATAGGAACCAAGCTAAAGTAAGTGCCTGTGTGGGTTCGACCTACAACGCTTAGTGTCAATTTCACCAATCAAATTGAATGCGATCAACTTAACTGCGTTCAGGAGCTGTCAGTGTCATTATTGTTGTCTAATATTGACATTGACACTGACAACTCTCGAACTTGATTAGTGAAATCCATCCTTAAGTAGCGGGTGTTTCCACTGGGCCACCGTTGCTCTTAATGAAGACAAAGAGATTATGTCATGGCAGCACTGTGCTTCAGTTGATCAGATTGACTGCTGACTGAGTGAACTGTGAAAATAGTAGGTAATTGTAGTAGAATTAAATTAGGCATAATATCAAGCCTTGTTGCCCCGAAGGGTTGGCCAGGGTCTACCTTTACCCCCACATTTCACCAGTTATGTTTTCGTCCCATGTAACAAGGGGGGAGCCTATTGCCATCAACCGGGTACTAATCCAGACTCCAGGCTACTTCTGAGAAATTCCTGATAGAACAACCCAAAATCACATTGCCCGACCCGGGAATCGTAGCCAGGACCTCTTGCTCAGCAGTAGCGTTGGCGACCACTAAACCAACGAGGCAGTCAACGTTGGCAGGAGTTCGACAATGGTGCCGATTCCCTTGTTCACAAACCAAACTTTTAAGTTCAGTGCATCTTTTTCTTTCTATTTCATTATGAAAAGGACAGAAGATAAATTTTAGTTTAGTCCTGTCAAATTAATCAGAGGCTGACGTAAATTGACGTAATTTTTGTAGGCAAGTTTTTTATCGCGTCTAAACTTGTTTGGAGTAGTGACAGTTTGACAGGACTAAACTAAAATTTATCTTATGTCCATTTCTTAATGAAATAGAAAGAAAAATATGCACTGAACTTAAATTTAGTTTAGTTTGTGAACAACAGAATCGGCATCAATATCGACTCTTTTTATTATATTAGTCTTTGGTGTTAGTACAAAGTGATTTTATTTTCGGTGTACAATTAATCGTGGTGCGGTAGGTGGTTCATTTGGACAATTATTTCTATTTATTTGGTTTTGTGTTTTTAATTTAAATGACTGCACGTTTATTTTAATTACTAGCTGTTGCCCACGACTTCGTCTGCGATCCAGGATGAAAAGTAGCCTATGTCCTTCTCCGGGTCATAGTCTACCCATGTGCCAAATTTCATCCAAATCCGTTCAGCTGTTTTAGCGTGCGTAAGAAACAAATAAACAAAAAAAATCACTTTAGCATTTATAATATTAGTTAGGATTTTTGAGGGTTTACGGTCATTTAAGTTTGTAACTACATTTATTTTTTACACATCGATGATGATAAAGTAAATTAATAAAATTATTGAGACCTTAACATTGTTTATTCCGTGGAAACATCGATGCTTATTCAATCAAAATGTATTTAACATTTGATTTATTCCATTATTACAATCTCGTAGAACCATCCATGTTAATTACTGTGGCTAACTAACAAAATAATGTATTTATTCAAACTATAAGTACTGGTATTCAGCGCCCAACATTTGAACAAACATTTGCTTTGGCTAATTACATTTGTCACACTCGAGCGCGTCGATGAGTTTGGTCGCGTGTAACCCACGCGTAGGTACGTAGGTAGGTACCAATCCATGTACAGTTTGTATATAGAGTCCTATTAGCTTTGTTTAGAGTTACATTTACGGATCATTTATGACGATTTTGCAATAGATGCAGTTGTTAGCTTCAACTTTCTGACTAACAGACCAATTCTTTGATAATTTAAAATGCTTCTCGTCAAATCCCGTAAGGCGAAGTGGGACGGACGGGAGCCGGGGGGGGCGGTATGACCCCGCCCGCGCGCAGTTCTATTGCACTATGTTTACAAATATTTAATTTAAAATTTTTATTTGTGTTTATATAGAAAAATAAGTCCATAATCCCTTAAAGTATTTAATAGTGAACACGTAGACAAAATATTATTACAATTGCTTTGATAACAATCGAATGGTAGGTTTTTCTCTTTAAAAAAGCAGATTTTAAGGAAACTTTGCGGTTTTTTTGTATTGTGGAAAGTTTTGTCAATCAGGTTTCGGGTCTCATACTTCACTAAAAACACTCTTAAATTTTTGTAATCATAAAAAAAATACGCAAATATTAATTAATATTTAGTAATATTTATTTAAAAAAAAATCAAAATTAATATTTCTAAATCTGAAAGTTTCTGTATTGCTAGAATAGATAAGCATGCTCGAGGGCCTCATCGTTTGCAGTTACGTATTCAACCTTAAAATAACGGTTTGAGTAGGTACCTAGTAGGTAATTGATGTGTGTTAGAGGGTAGTAATTCCAAGTAAACTATTGAGAGATGTGTGTCTGGTGGGACTGAAAGTAGCCCCCAAGGTTGTGTTGGGAAAGGCTAGGTAATCAAAGAAGGTATTGTAGCGAACTTAGCAACTTTTAACTCGTCAAAAATGTCCTATGAACCACCGATTGGTTCACAAGAAAAATACTCTCGAAACAATAAATACAACGTGTCCTTTCGATGTCCCAAAACTATAAGGTTATATGCTATAAGTTAAAAAAAAACAAAAAGTCCTTGAATAAGTGTTCCAAAAATACATAATTTCGAAGATAACATAACACTAGACTCTCGATGTGTGTATCTAAGTTTCATTGATAAGTACGAGTAAATCATTTTCCTTCTTGACACTTCGAACAAGTATCAGTTGTCATGAGTGTCACTACACAGTGGAAAACAGCTATTTCCAACCAGGTATCCATCCAATATCCAATCCAATCATCAACCTGCCAGGGTTGCGGGAAAGTCCGAAAGGGATACCGGGATCTTGGCAACAGGCAACTGAAGGAACACGGGTGGGTTTTAGTCAGTAAAAGTCTGACACGCCCTTCCGCTCCGCCCAGAGCGAGAGAAGTCATTTGATGATTTTGCAAACTCAAAAAAAAAGGTACAATCAAGAAATGAGTCATGCAACTAACTTGCTAACTTACTACTTCCAATCCATGTTTAAGTCTTTAAAAGCAAGCCTTACAAGTTTGCCTTAAGTTCAAAACTTACTACGCACACAATAACGATGAACAGTGACGGCGTAGTGGCAAAATGTTTATGTTTATGTTCGGCCTGTATTCCAAACATTTTTGTTGACTGTACAACATGACGTGTGATGACGTAACGATGCGGAGACGACGTTGAGTCACGTCAAGTTGACATCTATAATTGAGTGGGAATGTGTGCAACAGCTGCGATATCTAGCGATTGACGGTCATACGTTGACATTCATTGTAGGAAACATCAATTCAATGACCGATAGACGATGATATTCATTTAAATACATCTGGCTGCCTCATGAACCTTGCTGGTAGACAAACAGTTTTTTATATTCATATTGGACTTAATTCGATAACAGCGCACGGGTCGATCAAGGTTAAGCTACGCTTGCCGGGGTTGGTCCGTGGTTGGGTGACCATCTTTACATACCGAGACTCCTCCGTGTCTCGGAAAGCACGTTAAGCCGTTGGTCCCGGCTGTCATTTGTAGATCTTTGACAGTTGTTACGGGTCGTCAGAAGCCCGAAAGTCTGACAACCAGTCTTACGAAGGGGTATCGTATTACCCAGTTACTGGCTTGTGGAGGTCAGATAGGTTGTCGCTCCATGTAAAATACTGGTATTCAGCGGCATCCAGTTAGACTGGAAGCCGACTCCAACATTGATGATGGACTTAAATATGAAATATATAAAAAACATGATAGCAAACAAGTTACCTCTCTAATCATAATAGATCGTGAAATTGAAGAAACACACGGTGGCATATAGATGTAGTAGTTATTTTTAAGATACATACTTCAGTGTTTCAAAAATACTTATAAATTTACGTTGGTAGTTCATTACCTGCTTGTTACCCAAAATATTAATAAAAAAAACCGGCCAAGTTTATTTCGTACCATGCACAATGAAGGGTTCCGTAGTTGGGATGAATTTATAAAACAAACTTAACATTGTAGTTGAAAAACTTGTTCTCCGTTACAGAATGTATGGAAGAACATGTTTTTACAGCTACAAATTTAAGTTGATCGATTATTACTCGGTAACTTGTGGAGCCTACGTATTGGTGATAGTTTTCCTTTTAATTTCGTTATATATACTACTGCCGTGAATTTTTTCATATATCCGAATCCAACCATTTAGCTGGCGGGGGGTTCTAACAAAAATTAGCACTTCAAAGCTTAATATTCCGCAAATGGATCCCTGAATCCAAAAATGATTTTCACCTTTCCAACGATACACCACACCATGGGATAGACGAGAAAAAAAAAATCCATCCCAACTTTACGTGTAAGGGAGGTAACCTAAAAAAAAATTTTTTACGTTTTTTTTTTCCACTTTTTCGCCGTCGTTTATATGTATATCCATACCAAATTACAGCTTTCTAGTACCAACGGTCTCTGTGCTAAGCCGCGGACAGACGGGCAGACGGACATGGCGAAACTATAAGGGTTCCTTGTTTACTACAGAACCCTAAAAAAAGAAGTTGGCCCTTCCATCAACTTTTCACAAACGACCTCTCTCTAAAAATACATTTCCTATCTATCTAAATTAAGGCCTCATTCACTACGCCTTAGGGCTAAAAAAAGTTAGTGTGAACTCAAATTATTCTTCAAAAGGGCTAAGTGATAAGAGTCCCTTTTTAAATTAACTGAACAGCGAAATAATTTGGTCGTCTCGTTTTTTTAGAGTTTTTTTTTTATCCACCATAATTCATGCCGTAAATCAGAAGCGAGGTAACTAAGAGAAATTCTTAATTACGAAGCTTAAAAAGGCTCTTAGGACGACATCGCGGAATTTAATTTTTGCTGGTGCGATGTTGAGTTTTAAGCTGGACAGATGTGTTGGGTGAAGAGGCGAATGGTGTTGGCGAATGGCACAGCAGCATTTTTATTGCGGATCAGAAGCTCATATTTCCCACTTTACAGTTCACTTTACTTTAAAAATTAAAATGCTATCTCTGTTTGTCTTCAATTTCGTTTGTTCATTCAAAGTCAAAGTCAAAGTCAAATAATTTATTTCAAATAGGCACATTAAAGGCACTTTTGAACGTCAAAAACAGAGAAATAGAACTGATTCTAGTTGCCCCTTCCAAAAGGTAGTTTTCGTATGGAGAATAATGGGCAAGAAACTCCACCGTTACTCTTTTAAAAATCTTTTACAATATTTTGTTTACATTAATTATATAATTATATGTGAACACGATGCACCTACTACTGGATTACTGTACCACAAAAGGTAAAAAGAATTATAAATGGAGCAATGACAAGTAAATTAATTATGTGATAGATACATGGTGCTCACATATTTACAAACATTATAAAATTAAACGATATTTCTAACATTGTTAACAAGTAATACTAATAGGTCAGTGCATGAGTCTAAGTAATCACAGAGTGGAAAAATAAATGACATACAAATATTTAAAAATATACCACTAAATTAGCAACCAGTTTGATTTTGTCAGATTCGCATCTATGATCAAGTTACTGATGTCTGGCAGATTCATGTTCGGTTCCTATAAACAAAAACGAATCGTTTTGCCTATTAATGGGGGTTTTTTATTGCCAAATTGGGCATATCAGTAGATTCGTAAGCTAATTTTACCTGTGATAGCTACTTCCATAGGGGAGTGTCTACTATGCAAAGCTATGAGGTCTTAGCTTCATTATTGGTAAAGATACTCTTAATTTTAACCAATTACGGTCCGTAAATTAGTGTATCTATAATATACGATATCACAATATTCCTAACAGTTTTACAAGTTATACTCATTGCGGAGGAGCTCGTGGCTAAGTAATAACAGCCGCACGGGTCGATCAATCAGGTTAAGCTACGCTTGCTGGGGTTGGTCCGTGCATGGGTGACCATCTTTACATACCGAGACTCCTCCGTGCCTCGGAAAGCACGTTAAGCCATTGGTCCCAGCTGTCATTTGTGTGACAGTCGTTACGGGTCGTCAGAAGCCCGAAACTCTGACAACCAGTCTTACCAAGGGGTATCGTATTACTCAGTTACTGGGTTGTGGAGGTCAGATAAGCAGTCGCTCCATGTAAAATACGGGTATTCAGCTGCATTCGGTTAGACTGGAAGCCGAACCCAACATAGTTGGGAAAAGGCTAGGCAGGTGATGATGACCACAAGTAATAATAAAACATGGGAAATCAGCGCTGTTGACGATAGGTTCGTCTGCAGTCACGGCATTAAGCTGAGCAATGACCTATTCTTGCACAGATGCGACGCACAGCCTATTTGTTCTTGTTTATTGTTGTTTCAAAGATGGATAATTTTCCACTCAGTAATCGACATTTCGTTTAATTTGTGACTGTTTTGTTTGTTTTCATTTGGTAATGTCACAACACATTACGCAAGTAAATTGTCTTTGGCCTCTCATCCACAGATAACTGTATATTGCTCTCAACAAGCAATAGACAAAAATTTACAAACTTTTATAATTTCTTGTGTTAAATATGAGGTTTTTGGCTAATTTGTACCTATAGTGAATGTCACTCTTTATTTTGTATTGTGCGTTTAGTTTGTGCAGAATAAACAATTTTTCTTTCTTTCTTTGGCAAGGGTATGTGATCTTTGAGGTTTACCTTACTATGACACCAATATGAAGATACTAGACCATAGAAATATCCAACCAATAGTTTTTTTTTTAATTCTTCTGTGAATTCAACCATAAAATCCAATAGATATAACCTTTCTTAGCGGTGTGAAGGCGAGTGAAAAACGTTGAATCCAAGCGTTCTTATTGTGTCTGCGCCTCAATCGAATCAGACTTCAATCTCCTACCTCCATCGAGTTAGTGCCTCAGATGATGGTCCAACAAGTGGGCGGATATTTTTATATATCGTCCATCTATACTTACAGGATGTTTCTTTGAACTTCCAGACATTTTCCAAGAAGATTGAGTGATTATGCTGAAGTAAAATCATTGTAAACAATATTATTTTTAAACGTGCCTGTACTTCCGAAGAGGACATAAGAAATGTACGGTAGGACAGTGAAATTTTAGCAGCTTTTATGTTATAATTTACATGTCATAAGAGGTAATAAGCCAAGGAGCTCGTGGCTAAGTAATAATAGCCGCACGGGTCGATCCATGAGGTTAAGTTCCGCTTGCCGGGGTTGCTCCGTAGATGGGTGATGACCATCTTTACATACAGAGACTCCTCCTTGCCTCGAAAAGTACGTTAAGCCGTTGGTCCCGGCTGTCATTGACAATCGTTACGGGTCGTCAGACAGAAGCCCGAAAGTCTGACAACCAGTCTTACCAAGGGGTATCGTATTACCCACTGGGTTGTGGAGGTCAGATAGGCAGTCGCTCCATGTAAATACTGGTATTCAGCAGCATCCGGTTAGACTGGAAGCCCACCCCAACATAGTTGGGAAAAGGCTAGGCAGATTGATTGTCATAAGATGCAAGCCTATTGTTTACTTTCTAATTGGACAAAATCAAATAACACTTTAGTGGACAAAACTTTTTTTTAAATTCACTTTCTGTTGGTACCGAAGCCTGGGCATCACTCAGTCACGCTTGCGAACACTAGGCAGTCAACAGAAATATCATCATTTAAAAGAAAGAAAACAGGCTAGGTTACAAACGATAAATCTGGAGGCATCTCGTAGGCACGCGCTTAGCTACGGCGTAGCATTGTGCTACGATCGCGTAGCGAAACATTTTAAGAAGCTTCGTTTCGCATGACAACTTCAAGCCTGTTCTCAGTGAAATAATCTTTTAATGCGTTTACAAACCTCAGTTTATCATTGTCCTAAATCTATTCAGTTATCCCAGAAACATCCTGTATTTAAAGAGTAATATTTGGAATCAAGCTAGCATGAATAATCGGATTTCTGATTCGGTTCCCAAGAGTTATTTTGATACTTGAGGCCGACCTAGATTTTCTTATTTAGAATGGATATTAGGCTTGTCTTGGTAAACAAATTATGTTGTGAGAAAAACAGCCTTTGGTTTCCATTTACTTTTGGTTGAAAAACTCTACAACAGACAAAAACAGAAATTAACTTTTCCTTGAATATCAGGGTACCCTAACAGTTAAATTATTTTTACTTAAATCTTGTTGATTCCTTTACTATCACTGATCTCTCTAATACAGGGTGTAAGGCACAGCCCTCTGCAAATTAACAGGGGGCATTCAGCTCCTTATTTTGAATCATATTCCACCGGGCTCAGGAAAGTTTAATTTTTTTAAATCGTTTTTTCGGTTATTATTCCTTTATTTCAATGTAAACTTACATTGTCTGGCCGCAGCACTCCATTTATGTAAACAAAACAGCTAAAATCAAAAAACCAGGAATGGATGTTAAAATACTCGAGCGCAAAAGCGGCAACCCACCGTATCGCAACCCATGTATCGTTCCCGTGGCGGGTTTTGCCACGGTAACGATACATTGCGCGTGAGGTAATAATACAAATCAGGTTTATTTTATTCCCATAACGTTCCTGAAATAATTTCATGTACCGATCGTCTTAGAATGTGATGATGATGTGATATGCTGAAATGCCCATCAGTTTGCGGATGGCTGTCCCTAACACCCTGTATATTTTACTAAGAGAATTTTTCTTAGTTTCGTAATTAAAGCCTACTGGTTTCCAAGTTCGTTCCTCATGCCTTACTACAATACATTAAGTCTTAGCTACAAGCGTAATATATATTCAAATACATGTAAATTTATCAAACAGGGATTTTAAGATGAAAATCTAACATTATATTACATTATTTTGTTAGGCACGCTACGTAGGCCGATAAAATTAAACTGACAAGTTGAAATAGGGGTCGTTGGGGCTAAATAGTAAATATCGTGTTTGGGGTTACGAAAGGTTTTGGCATAATGATAGGCTAAATCCTATTCTTCGTCGAGTCGATATTATTGGAATGAAGGTCCTAAACGCGGCTTACGGTAGAAGTAATCTGGTAAAAATCGTCACGTAACGAAAAACCTGTAAGCCCCGTTCGTAATTAAAAAAAACCGGCCAAGTACGAGTCGGCCTTGCGCACGAAGGATTCCGTACCACTATCTATAAAAACGGCAAAAAATCATGTCTGTTGTATGTGAGCCCCCTTAAATATATTATTTTATTCTGTTTTTTTAGTATTTGTTGTTATAGCGGCGACAGAAATACATCATCTGTGAAAAATTAAACTGTCTAACTGTCACCGTTCTTGAGATACAGCCTGGTGACAGACGGACGGATAGTCGGACAGCGGAGTCTTAGTAATAGGGTCCCATTTTGTCCTTTGGGTATGCCTACTAAAATAGCCTCCACCAGTGGCGATTTTTAAATGAAGGTACTTTTCATTTAAAACTCGCCACTGGTGGAGGCTATTTTAATTTCCCGAGCGTTAAACGTGTTATATTGTTGACATAAATTAAAAAAGCAAAGGTAAACGAAATAATGACCAACATAAATCAAGTAAGCAATACCCAGAACATATAAATACACAAACTTTTAATACTTCCTTCATATAAAAAGCGTTACATTTTTCGCGACTCCTGTATGTAGTCATGAATAATGCTGAAACAATTTTACTGAAGCGGATCATGTTTATGAAAACCAAGTTTTTTATGGCACCACCAAGCTTAAGTAAATGATGCAAGGTTGGTACGGCTTTTGTGAGAAATTGCAAGGCGTATCGACTAGTGATACAAGCATGTTTTGCTTGTGTGATTACTGATTCAACCATAGTGAAGTAGTTTTAAGTTACGCAACCGGCGTGCGTGTATGACTAGATGTATGAACGTAAACGAGGCAAAAGGAGTATGTTATAAGGATCGTAGCAGGTGGTGTTCTGTAGTTTCTGCCTACCCCCATGGGAAGAAAGCGTGAGATTATGTATGTATGTTAGGCGAACACCGAGGTCAACTATACAATTAGGTTCGTGGAGGATTGATTTTTCAAAATGAAGGCAGCATCTACGTTTCATCTCAGCTTCAGTAAAAAATAAAATATAAGTAAAAATCTTTTCAAAAACAAGCTTTTAATGAACTAAAAAGGATTTTCCCATGGCCACCTTCCGGTTCCATCACCAGACCCTGAACACCACCTAGTGTCAAAGCACTTGTTATACATAGCCAATGATTCCAAATAAGATCGTGCTGTCTTGTTTAATTGAGGAGTTCCTATGCCTAACTTCCGGCTCCATCATCAGACCAGCTCCATGGTATGATTTTTTCAAAATGTCTCAGTAGTTATAAAGGTTTGACAAGTTTAAGCTCGATCGGATGCCATGTAGTGCTTGAAAAATGGATGACAATTGGAGTAACCGGAAACATACGAACAGAGCAGGCTAATATAAAGTTTTTAAAAACAGTCTTGAGGTGTCGAGGGATGGTTGAAACGAAGTTCGTGTAGCTTTGTACATTAACATTGAAAAAACACTAAAACAGTGTACCTACATTAACCAAGTAATTAAAGCCTAATTAAATTTTGACCGTCACGACACTTTAGTTACTTAACAAAAGTGTAGAGAGTATAACGTGCGATACGGAAATTAAGGAACCAAAAAACAAAATTAAAACTAAAAAACAATCCTTTACATTTATTTACGTCGATGAAATACACTGTAGGTATACATTGCCTACATCCTTTACAAATAAAACAGCATCGTATATGAAAACACGACAGTTAGCAAGTAATCAGGCCGACGAGGGTATAAGTAAGATTTACATCGAATCGCCGGCCTTAAATATTAACTGAACGGTGACATGGGTACAGCGACTTATGGGCCGCTGTTGCGATAGTGCGAACGTTTACATTTTTTGGGGAGTGATTAAAATAGCGTATTTTTTTTACCCGGTCGCTGTAAAAAGTCTTTGTTCAATGGTTCTGTACCTTGCAATAAATATTGATTTCAGGCAATAACTTTATTTTAAAAGTACTTACACTTGATCGTGTGAGCACTTTGTTGTCCATCTAGACTCCAATTAAATATAAAATGCCTACTATCTAATCAGCCTATAATTTTCCCACTGCTGGTACACAGGCCTCCTCTCTGTGAGAGGGAGCGGGCCGTAATCCACCTCGTGGGCCTTGTGCAGGTGGATTGCTTACTACAATCCTAACTTATTAACTATTATTTTATTATTATTTATGCGAAAGTGAGTTTGTTTGTTACGCTTTCACGCTAAAACGGCTAAACGGATTTAGATGAAATTTGGCACTTTGGTAGACCATGACCTGGTATAAGACATAAGATACTTTTTATCCCGATATTCCCCCGGGATAAGGACTTATGCGGATGAAACCGCGGGGCGCAGCTTTATTTATAAATTCAACCACTACAGCCGGAGACGTACGTATAAAGTTCTTTGTGTCTTTAATTACAACAAGCTAGTAAGAAACCCAGAATAACCAACCAAGTACCAAGGCTTTGTGGCGCAGATTTGCTGTGCTGTTCACTTGGAAAATGTACGTTATTTTATTTTAAAAGGATGATTGTGTAGTGAGAAAAGATTCGATCTCCTAGTGAAAGTTCTAGTTTCTAGTGCGTATCAGTTTGAGATCTATTGTTGTTACTGAAATGGGTAAGTAAGTTCAACTATTTTAACTCTGAAATAAACCTTATTCTAACAAGAATAAAGGTCACTGGGAGTCGATCGAATCTATCTATACTTTAGCATCAAATGCTTATTAAAGCCGTAATGTGTGATCATATTATTATCAGAAAAAAAATCAATGATGATACCGCATTTAGAAACTCGCCGTTACTTTCTGCTGTTATGCTGAGGAAAACTTATCTATCCGAATCTATCCGAATTTATGTTTAACTCAATTTGGACAAAATTATACTAACTGCAGTTATCGCAAGCGCGGCAGTAGGTATACTAATATTAAAGATGAGATCACATTATATAATTCATGTATTCAAAATATTTTAAAACATTTTTTTTAAGAGTAACGGTGGAGTTTCTTTCCCATTCTTCTCCATACGAAAACTACCTTTTGGAAGGGGCAACTAGAATCAGTTCTATTTCTTTGTCTTTGACGTTCAAAAGTGTCTTTTATGTGCCTAATTGAAATAAATTATTTGACTTTGACTTTGAAGAGTTTGTTTGAACGCGCTAATCTGTGGAACTGTCAGTACCTAAAAACGACGAAAAACTAATTTTTCACGGCAAGAAAAACGTGTGTACAAAGGGCCTGACATGTGCGTGACCTATATAGGTGACGATTCCGAACTTTAAATTCACGCCATAATTTAAATTCCTGATATTTTAATACCCTGTCGATAATATCACTGGCTATAGTACATCAATCAGGAACCGGAAATTGATGGCCCATTACGTGACCGTATGGCCGCGGTTTACTTTATGGACCATATAAAAATATAAAACGAGTGCATTAATTTTTAAAGTTCGTTTGTTCGTGTAGGTCCGTTTTATGGACATTGGTTACCATCGGTTATCGACACTTGATACTTCTAGAGATTTACAGATGTATTCTGTTTCTTCTTAACGTGGCAATGGCAAATATAGTTTGAAATTTCCTGTTTGGCCCAAAACTCAGCAATGCTAATACCGTTCGCTGACGCAGACAATAAGGAGAAGCTCGTAGCTAAGTAATAACAGCCGCACGGGTCGATCCATCAAGTTGGGCTACGCTTGCCAGGGTTGGTCCGTGGATGGGTGACCATCTTTACACATCGAGACCCCTCCGAAAGCACGTTAAGCCGTTGGTCCCGGCTGTCATTCGTGAATCTTTGACAGTCGTTACGAGTCGTCAGAAGCCCCGAAAGTATGACAACCAGTCTTGCCAAGGGGGGTATCGTATTATTTATTTATTTAAACTTTTCGCACACAAAAAAGGTACAAAGGCGGACTTAATGCCTTAGGCATTCTCTACCAGTCAACCAAGGGTGGTGAAGAGATTAGATGGCGGGTGCTCTGATGGAGAGGAACAAAGAGAAAAAAAAAAATAAGGAAAAATATATATATCTAATAAATTTAATGCATTATAGATAAAACAGTTTTTACAGTACATAAATACGCAACCAACTTATGATACATAAATACTTACATACATATTTACTATAATATATACCTATAATATATATATATATATATATATATATATATGTATACATAATATACAAATTCAAGGCAGAGAGGTGTATATGACTCTACTCTATTTATTTTGAAAAAATCTCTTCAGTTCCGCTTAAATGCATACCGACTGGTGGCCGTCCTGATATCAAGAGGAAGCGCATTCCAAAGAAGAATGGACTGAATATGAAAAGAAGAATGAACAAAGTCAGAAGTATGATAAGGGCAGAGTAGGAGAAGATTGTTAGAAGAACGCAGATTCTTAGTGTGTGAAGAACATAGATATTGGAAGTGAGACACAAGATAAGAAGGAGGAGTGGGAGAGTTGAGAACGGAGAAAAGCGTGGTCAGAGAACGCAAACTTCTTCTTTGGCGAATGGACATCCATTTGAGCTCAGACCTATAGCTCGAAACATGGTCATATTTCCTCAGGTTGAAAATGAACCGAATACAGTTGTTGAGTAGTCTGTCAAGCTTATCCAACAAAACTGCATTCAAGTCAAAGTAGCACACGTCACCATAGTCGATGATGGGGAAAATTAAAGTCTTCACAAGCATAGTTTTCATCTTAGCGGGCAAAAAGTTCCTCAGACGATACAGGGATCGCAGAGTACCGCTGACCCTTTGACTAACACTAGAGACCTGGCGTTGCCAGCTAAGTGTCGAGTCCAGATGCAAACCGAGATCCTTCACAGTAGAAGTAATGGGGATGACGGTGCCATTGAAAATGAGTGGAGGAAGAGAGCTGAGCGTCACCCTACCCATCATGCGTGAGCTCCCAATTACAATGGCCTGACACTTTGAGGGGTTTACTGACACCCCAAAACTATCAGACCACTTTTTTGATGGCATGAAAATCTCGGTTTACATCCGCTATAGCGTCTGATAAACCTTCAACCCGCCCAGCTGTAATTCACTTTAGATGTATAAATTAAAAAAAGATAGATATGTGTAGCAAATAATACGACACGGTTGGCGCAGTGGCTGAGCGATGGACGGCTGCGCAACGTGTCGCGGGTTCGATCCCCGCACGGAACAAATATTTGTATGATCTGCAAGTAGTTGTTCCAGGTCTGGGTGTTAGTGTATGTGAGTTTCTATGTTTGTAAACGCACCCACGATACAGGAAGAAATTCCTAGTGTGGGGAAACGTTTTTTTTTAAAAAAAAAAAAAAAAAAACCTCGATTATATATTTTTTAATAATAATTATAAAGTGGTATGTAAGAAAAGAAGCAAAGTGATACTATGGTTGCACAAGAAAACAATGGACTGTCCTCAATAAATAATAGGTATACCTTATTTATAACAAAGAAATATTAATATTAACCATATCTAGCTTCCGCTGTGCATCTATGAGGTACTGCCGTAGCCGTCTCCTAAATGTGTCGATCGTTTCGTTCAATACATTAATATTAAACTTATACGTATATTATAGAAATCTCGATCTCGAAAACCGTGCGAATCAGGGGGCACTAGTAACAATAATAAACAGATGATCGTTTCACAAGAAAAACTAATTTTAACACATGAAAAGCCATTCAAAATAGTATGTCTCGATAAAAGGATTCTCTACTTCATTTACTAAGATACAAACTTTCGCTAAAACTTGATAGAAACAGTCTCCTTTCTAAGAAAAGTCTCAAGAACGATACAATTCCCGTTGTCTCTGAAGGAATATTATTAAGATTTCGCTATTTGAACATAAAATTCCGTAGAGATGAGAATTTAGATAAAAAACAACCTCAATTATTATACTCTATCTTAAATAAAATCTGGCAAAATTTTGGAATTTTGGACTACATTTTCATTTTTTCTAGACTTCCGTTATGACCCTTTTTATTAGGCTATGCGATTAAGCTAGATTTATTGTCTCCTTCGTTTTTATGCTTTCAACGAGAAAGTAGCGTTTTAAAGTTGTAATACAATTTAACTGAGAAGAATTAATAATCATATTTTTTCGTTACCAAGGTGAGTATTGCATTTAGTTTTCGTGATAAATATATTAAAAAAAAAAAAAAAGCAGAAAAGTCCTTTTCCATATTTAAAAGAATAAATTATATTAACATGAACCTATATTTAGCATTAAAACATCAATCATACAATCCTCTAATCCGCTGTCATACTTAGAAATATTTTAAAACAAAGAATAGTCTTTCATTTCGGTCGACTCAGCCCGAAAGGAACTCAAAGGTCAACCAAGTTCAAGGATACTCATAAATCATTAAATTGCCTCGACTATGAGTAAGGCCCATAAGCATGACAAATGTATCCCTTGAAACTCCCATCCCATAGGATTTCACAATAAAATCCTTGTCACACGTCAGTCTTGTCCATTGGCAACAAATCACGATTCTGAGCGATTAGCGGCAGACATATACAAATGTAGCTTAGTGCGTCATGCATATGAAAGTGTGGGAGTCGTTCAAGATTCATAGTCGGGTATGGTCACAATATCCCATGAGTGCGACGCTGGCGCTCCTGGCGGAGGGTGGAGACATCAATCAAAGTCAGTTGCAGGTTAGGGGTGTGACCCACGGGCGTCAAAGTTGTCCAACGGGGTGTCGATGTAGGTCGGATTTAGGTTTCGGTGTTAGATAGACGTTTTGATTTAGTGTGATTTAGTTTGCGGTCGTGATTTTTCACTTTATGTTTATTTTATCTACCTTATGTCGAAAACCAGTTAGGGTTTTATTTATAAAAGCTGCTTTAAGAAGCGGTTAAACGTCAAAAAAAATATGATTAACATAAGTTTAATCATAATTTTTTTGACGTTTAACCGCTTCTTAAAGCAACTTTAAACTAACTTTGATTAACGTTTATAAATAAACCTCTTAGAATTTATACGAAAAAATATTAAATACGGTTTTACTATCCAAGCATTGTGAATTACGAAAAGAACCAATTTTTTTAATTAAGCATAAAATATTGTAATTTGCCATTCGGTATAGGCAACGTTGGAAAAGGTCTTAAGAATGTAAGCAGTGACTCCCAGCCAGTAAGGCCGTGTGTAGAATCTACTGCCCGCGGCACTGCGACTTCCCACGTGATGGATCTAGGCAAATGTCACTCATTGTCCAGCGCGAATTTATTGTGCTGTTGCCTATTAAGTTTCTAGATTTTCTCTATTTTCTTTTATATCTGACAGTTTTGAAAAATGCTTGTACATTATGACCCGACTGATCTCAAGGTGAACTGACGACCTTGTGAAGTCCGCAGGCATCCCCTGGATGCGGGAAGCATAGATCCGGTTGAAGTGGCGGTGTTTAGGGAAGGCCTATGTCCAGCGGTGGACGTCTTTCGGCTGAAATTATGATGATGATGATCTATAAGTAACGGCAAGCCCAAAATTTTATAAAATGTCACTATCTTATAACATAAATCTTGTTCATTTTCTATCCACAACAAAAAACACAATAGAATAGTAGTATTTTTTGTTCTATAGAACAAAAAATCCCCTTGAGCGCAAAGCAAGCAGATACAACGTAATATCAAAAAGAAAATCACTACCAAATAAACGTGATTAACTAAGTAGGTAGATAATAATTAAATATCACCACTCAGATCACGTCCTAATGCCTCGGAATCCGAGAAAAAACAAGCAATAAATAATCTCATTGTCACATTACCGCGCGATCAAAATGTAACTACCCTCATTCAAACAAATGCTGAATTTTCCCGCTCTCTCTTCGTATTCGTTCCTTTTCTTTTGTTCCCTAAAAATAAATTGAAAGAAAGAAAACAATTGTTCTTTCAAAGTCTTTGGTGTTTTTGGTTTTCTTTGGATAATCTATCACTTTGACCTGAATGTACTGTATGCAGATTAGGTATAGGAGCGCTAGGCTTGAAAACGAGCTGGATCGTACATTTTGTTGATGGATGACGTGGCAAGCGAATGGCACGCTGTGACGCGAATTTGTTGGGTTTTCTGTAACGATGTTGTTTTCAACACAGGATAGTTTCTGTCGAGTTGCAATGTTATTGGAACGATTAGTGCAGGTATTTGAATCTATACTTTTCTTAGTGTAAACAAAAAAATAACTTGACAAGAATGACATTCACTTCGAAAAATAAAACATAGATTCGCGACAGTCTAAGAAGTCCGTTTTGACAGCTATAAAAATGCTTTGTGTAGCGATGAAAACAAAAATTGCTTTCTTATAAACTGATTCTCGAGACATCGATTGAACATACTTAGAGAGTTTGTAATCGACGACTTATCTATATGCCTAAAACTGATTCTCAAGGCTTAACGTTTTATTACATGTATGAGAACGAAACGTCAAAACGGACTTCTTAGATCGTCGCGAGTGTAGAACAAATATATCCTGTATAGTGTTTAAGAGAAAATAGTGTGAGAATCAAATCCGTACCACACTGCATTAATCAAGCGGACGGAAAACACTGTTTATTTTGAAATTATGAAAAAAACAATTGACATAATAAAAATATGGCTCCATAGTTTCTTGATAGTGCTAAAAATGTAACAAAAGTTTATTCAGGTATCCGAATAATGAACCTGGAGGGGCTCGTGACTAAGTAATAAAAGCCACACGTCGATCAATCAGTTTAAGCTTCACTTGCCGCGGTCAGACCATAGATGGGTGACCATCACAATATATCGAGACTCCTCCGAGACTCGGAAAGCACGTCAAACCGTTGGTCCCGGCTGTGATTCTTGGATCTTTGACAGTCGTTACGGGTCTTCAGAAGACCGAAAGCCTGACAACCAGTCTTAACATGGGGTATCTGGTTGACAACCAGTAACTGGGTTGTGGAGGTCAGATAGGCAATCACGCCATGTAAAATATTGCATCCGGTTAGACTGGAAGCTGACCCCAACATAGTCAGGAAAAGTCTTGGCAGATTGATTGAATAGTGACCGTGAACATTTCATATATTTGTGAGAAACACGACATAATGTTTACAAAGTTGCCACTTAGTCCCGTAACGTATAACTTACAAGTCTCGGCGTAATATCAGCACATTATATTAGGAAAGGGTTTAATAAACTACTACATTACTGAAATTCCAAGTCACGCTCCTCTGACTTTTCGGATTCATGTGCGTATTGTATAATTATAACTTGCTTCAAAAACGGTGAATAAAATATCGTGAGGAAACCAGCATGTCTGAGAGATATTTCTCGACGGCATGTGAAGCCAAGTAAGCCCAGAAACCAGGTTAGTCGCTAACCACACGAAAGGAGAGACTGAAAATAATTAACACCACCAACTCGTGTACTCCTGTAAACTCTATTATACAAAGTAAACACAGCTATAACATGTCAGAGATCAAAAACGTCATCTTGTTAATATACATAACTTACATATTAAATCAGTACTAGCACAAACATTATCATACTTCATAATATATTCAAGTAAGATTACTGAAACCAACAAAAGGATGGAGTTAATTAGAAAGTCTGTAATTTGCACTCTCATTTGTATGACATGTGTCATGTGGTGAATGACCCGTGAATGTCGTTTAGAGATAGCACCGTCTTGCATGCTCGGTACAAAGAATATTGACCTTTATACCTTTTAAGTTTGAAATAGAATACATCGTACTTAATTAACTCGTTGACATTTCCATTCAAAGATCATCATTTTCTTGCCCATAACCCGATTTATTTGGGGTCGCAACATGTCCTTTTCTTCCATCCTTCTCTATTAATCGTTATCTCTGTAGTCGCTCCCTTTCGCGCCATATCATCTTTCACATCCAGCATTTTTTTTGGTCTTCCCCTATTCATACAACCATCCACAATTATACTGAAAACTTTCCTAACGACATTTTCCTCATTCCTCCGCATCGCATGCCCATAGCATGCCCACCGATTTCCGCACAACTTTTCAGTCACCGATGCCACTTTCAGACTTTTGTAGCTGACGGCTGGTACTTTTTAGGATATATATATAATGGTTTTATTATCCTACTATCCTACTAATATTATAAATGTGAAAGTTTGTGTGTTTGGATGTTTGTTATTCAATCACGAAAAACGGCTGAATGGATTTGGATGTTTGGCAAACAGATAGTTTATAACCTGGATTAACACATAGGATACTTTTTATCCCGATATTCCCACGGGATCGATCATTTATTTCAAGCTACGCCCATAGTGTTAGTAAAAATGGTCTTAAAAGTTAGTGTTAGTAGACAAACAAGTTTCATTTCAATTCGTGTGGAGTTTCATCCAATGTCGCACCATTGGAGACTCCCATCCATCTGCGAATAAACTCATGATAGTGTTGGTACTGCCACGAAGACGAGCAAGCAGAGAAGCGCTTCTTTTACGTATCAATCTGCCTAGCCTTTTCCCAACTACGTTGGGGACGGCTTGCAAGTCTAACCGGATGCAGCTGAATACCAGTATTTTACATGGAGCGGCTGCCTATCTGACCTCCACCACCCAGTAACTGGATCATACAATACCCCTTGGTTAGACTGGTTGTCAGACTTTCGGGCTTCTGACGACCCGTAACGACGGTCAAAGATCCACAAATGACAGCCGGGACCAACGGCTTAACGTGCTTTCCGAGGTACGGAGAAGTCCCGGTATGTGAAAATGGTCACCCATCCACGGACCAACCCCGGCAAGCGTAGTTTAACCTGATGGAGCGACCCGAGCGGCTATTATAATTTATCCACGAGCTTCTTTTACGTATGATGGCCGCAAAACCATCTATATGCCTTTCCGCAAACATTTTTGACGCGCTACATCATCGCCATGATGTTTTAAATCGATAAAAATGCCGTTGATAATGCACTTTTGTTTTCAGTTGCAATTCGCGTATGCTTTTAATTTCACCGGCACTGACTTTGCATTAGCGAATCACAAAAAAAATTAAAGTAATAAAAACTTAAATAATTAAAAATCCGGAGTCACACGTGTTAGGGCATAAATCAAACAGATTACGTGTGACTCCGGAATTAATTTTAATTTGTCTGTCTGTGGGGTCTTGTTTATACCTTTTAAGTCGTAGTTGGGTTTTAGTTTTTATTACTTTATTTTTTTTTAAATTCTTTTGGGGTTATAATATTTATATTTTTGAAATGTGCTCATTAAGCCCTTCAATTTGATACCCAACATGTTACGATTAAACAATATATATTTTTTAGTTCCTGACTTTATGTCCTCTAAAGGTCGCCATTTTTAATTTAATGTGACGTTATAGCCTATAACCAGCGGACAATCAAGACGCTTCCAACGATACCTTATTTGTCAAAGTAGGATGAGTGGTTTAGAAGATAGGAGGGAACAGATGAACATACATACATACATATATACATAGATACATACATACCGGTCAAAATCATAACCCTCCTTTTTTCTTCGCCGTAGTCGGGTAAAAATGGCCGCTTGGCAACAAAATAAAAAAACTCCAGAAAAGATAATGGACATCATACGAAGATAATGGAAAATAGGAAAGTGATATTATCTTACGCAAAATATCAGGTGTCTAGTTGGAATACGTATCTATAAGGCGCTTTCCTCACTGGTTGGTACGGTATCGATGCGGGAACGGTATGCTCGGTACCGAAAGTTTACCAACAGCCTTTCAATGAGCGTTTCCTAATTGCCTCGGTATACGCGGGAGAGGGGATCGTTGCGGTACCGCGTGACGTCACGTGTTGTACTGCATGCTCAGTAAACGCTGTACCGCAAGCTTACCGAGCGTCGTTATAAGTAGATAATTATAATATTATACATTCTAAAGTAACTCTGTCTGTCTGTCTGTTTGTTACCTTTTCACGCCTAAACCACTGAACGGATTTTGACAAAATTTGGCATGGAGATAGATGGCATCCTCAGGAAGGACATAGACATAGGATATTTTTCGTTTCAAAACTAAGGGGTAATATAGGGGTAATAAGGAGTGATATAGGGGATGAAAGTTTGTATAAGAAACCCAGCATTTCTTAAGTATCCCGGTAGTAGGTTTCTGTGGGACGATATCCGACGTGGGATAATTTCAGACATAAAAATTATGCACGCGGGCAAAGGCGCTGAAAAAAACTTGTTAATTATAGAATTGTTTCATTCGTTTCGGTAGAGATCATACCGTACAACTGCTTACCGACCAATGAGGAAACGAAAGCACTGCGGTATCGATTCGATATTATACCGAATCGGTATCGAAACGATACCGTATCGGCCAGTGAGGAAAGGGCCTAAAACTTAATATTATCACGTTTTCGGTACGTCACGTGACCAATGGCGGAACTCACGTTTTGAATTCATTATAAACCTCTTAGTATAACTTTGGCGTCCATCAGGGTCAGTTCAGACCGCGATGTGAAGCGACGCGACGCTGCGCGCACTTTTTAACAATTATCGAACTTATTCACGTAAGGGTAGGTAGTAAAGGTAGAATTTCAGTGCGAGGGTTGACACGTGTCAAAGTACGCTGAGATGCGCGGTGCCGCGCAGCGCGTGTGCCTTATTATGTAGTAAATAAATTCGATATTGTATCGGATCATAAAAAAGTCGCGTCGCGTCTCGGTGTGAACTGACCCTAAGAGAAATGAAACCGCCGACCCAATTGACAGATTATGCCAAGTATCTACCTAAATGTCAGGAAAGCTGGTACATTCTATAACCTTTATAATGTTCTACCAAGTTTTTGTCATATTCACATACATAAATAAATTCACGTCTTCTTCCCATGGGGGTAGGCAGAAACTACAGAACGACACATGCTACAATCCTTACAAACTCTTTTTACTACGTCTACTGCTGTCCTTGCTTAAAGGTATTATTATAATGTAAATTATAAATACATTATTAATTTTTCACCTCACAAGCTCGGAAAGATTCTGTTTGTCATTCGAAATCTGCGTGGAAAAGAGCATTTTCCCCGCTAGCGTGGAAAGTTTTTTTTTAATTCGAACCTTTCTATTCAACAATTTTTTATACCGACTGATAATGCATCAATACTTATTCTGTGTCAGAGCGCCAACCTCATTTTTAGAATAAACACACTGGCCAGAACGAAAAAAAAATCGCTCAACGCGCCTAAAGAAGTTTTCACTTCACACACTCTAATTTTATTCTGTATATTCAATTCACTTTCCATCATTTGGGTTTGTTTAGCAGTGCAGAGTTAGTGCAAGCGATACATAATGCCGAATTGAGCTTTCTTCCGGAAAAATTGCGCGAAAAGTACCTACATAAATGCGTACAATATTTGTTCATTGCATGGAGACACCTAGCATTTTCCTCGCTGTAGTGAGGTGAGAAGTTGTGTGTTTCGCTCGGCAGCAAATTTATTCTGCGTCTCGTGCCTTTGAAACCTTCGCAACGCTCAGGATTCAATACAGGTATCGCGCGAAAAAACAATTTTGCAGCCTTGCATAACAAATAACTATTAATTACATTTCATAGGATAACCAATTAATTAATATATCGAGTTGGTCTAAATTCAATTAATCCTATTTGCAATTCAGGCAAATATTAATAATGCCTAATAATACGCTTACAGACAATCGTATTAATTCGAATACATTATTATATGCAAATACTAGCGACCTGGTCCTGCTTCACACGGTTTTTACGACTTGACAAAATATCGAGATTTCTTAGATAAACGTAACTTTAATAATAACGTATTATACACATAAACCTTCCGGAATAAATTCTCTAAACGATGGTGATGACCTCATCAACATCTGTTGCGTGATTTAGAAGAACAACGTGGTCATACAAACAAGTTATTTTCATAGTCTTCTGTCATATGGGATTCTTCTATGGGGAGCCTGTGCGGACATTAATGCTATCTTTGATTTACAGAAAAGGGCTATTCGAGCCATTTACAACCTAGGCCCAAGAGATTCCCTTCAAGAAAAATTCAAAGAAATAGATATTCTGACTGTAACCTCACAATATATATTTGAAAACCTATTGTATGTACACAAAAATATATCAAATTTTAAGAAAATGTCCGATATTCATAGTTTAAATACCAGGAATAAACATAGTCTTGCTGTACATCGCACTCGTCTCCACAGAACTCGTTCATGGGTCAATGTATACGCTTTTATAACAAACTTCCCATTGACATACGAAACTTATCCATTAAACGATTTAAAAGCTGTATTAAAACCAAACTTTGTAGAAAAGGCTACTATAAAATTTCAGATTATTTAGAAGACAAAAAAGCATGGGATTGAGCTGCTCGCTCTGCTAAGCTTTGTGACATTTTGAATATTGTGGTAAATCATCAAAATATACCTACCAGTTTTATATACAAATTGACATTATTGAATATTATATACAAAATGACATGATTACTTTGTAAAGTATTGTATTATTTTAATTATTGTGAATGTGAGGACTATTTGGATTTTTATTTTGTTTTTATATTTTTTTCGTTCTCAGTTAGTTTTATCGATGGTCTGGCAATTTGAGAACTTTATGCGGCCTACCCAAATGTCCTTTCTTTGGTATTGTTCGTCGAGTCGTTGAGCTCTTTAAGCTCTGAGTTGAACTCCTCGGTTACTGACAAATGCTTGCACTGACTGGACAGGTCCACTCAAATCTGTGTGGTTCTTTCCTCAAAAGACCATTTCAGACTCGAATCTACATGGTCCCCATATGGCCTGACCAAGATTATGTCTGGACTTTAAAAGAGACTGTGACCTCTGAGTTTGTTTCGGCCTTTCTTCTCACAGTAGTCAGATAGGAAACGCCGACCTCATCTAGCTTATTTTTAATATTTTTTAATATGACGTGTAAAAGTGATTTCAATATCCTATTTATAGAATAAACAATTTCATTTCATTTCATTACAAACATGAAAAGCGACTTTAATTTTTATTATGTATAGATTAAAACAAAGTGTAGACGAAATTACCATAGAGTATCTAGATATTAACCAATCGCCGTCCTAGTCTAGTCACATACATATACTTGCCCCGAAGATAATTATAGTTGATATTTCATCGTCTGTGAAGTGTAAGTAGTACGTAAAACTTTCCAAATATCACACGTGACTGACAACGCTGATTGCGGTCGATAACCCGGAAAAACAAATCCAATTGGTTTTTTTGTTTTATTTGTGAAAATGAAAAATGTAATGATTTTATTAATTAATTTACAGAAGTAAGGTGGTTAAATCCCACTACAAAGACAGAAGAAATATATGCTTCTGAAGCTGGAACTGTTAAATTCGGCGTCCCTCAAGGGACTATCGTGGGTTCTTTGTTCTTCCTTGTTTATATAAATGACATGCCTTTGGTAACAAATCATGACAATACACTATTTGCTGATGATAGCACTGTTTTATTCGTTAATGATAATGATAATTTAATTAATCTAGAATCTGACATTAACCAAACAATATTATTAATTATAGACTGGCTTAAAATGAATAATTTAATGATTAACCTTGAAAAAACTAAATTAATGAATTTTAAAATACGAACTCGACGTACGGCTTTAAAAATCTATTACCTAGATAGCGATATTGAGGAAACTGAAATAACAACATTTCTAGAGCTACATATTGACAATAAACTTAACTGGAAATTTCAAATTGACCATGTATGCAAAAAACTGGGACAGTTTTCATATGCACTTCACAGATTGGGAAAAATAGCAAATCAGACTACTTTACTAACAGCTTACCACGGTTACGTTAGCTCAATCCTCAGATACGGCGTAATATTCTGGGGCAATAGTACAGACAAGGAGCGCGCGTTTATTGCTCAAAAACGTTGCATTAGGGCTATATTTAACTTGCATCAAACTGACTCCTGTAAGCCATTTCTAAAAAGATGAACGTGTTAACACTGCCATGTGTCTATATATTTGAGGTTGCAGTATTTGTCAAAAATAATATTCACATGTATAATTACTACACGCGTGTACGGCGTAAGGACAAATTGCGCCCAGTAGCTAGCAAGACTCATCTAATGCAAGAAAGTATATTTTGTGCAGCTTCACGCATCTTTAATAATATTCCGGGGCCTATTAGAATAATTAACGATATGAAAAAAATCAAAAAGAATCTCCATGATATGCTAGTACACAAGTGTTACTACTCTATAAAAGACTTCCTATCAGACAAATCACTGCTTTAATATAGTCCCCCTCAGTCATGATGCGTTCGGTGGCCCACTGAGGTACCTACCATAATTCCTTCTGTTTTTTTTTTTTGTTTTAATATTTTATGTGAAATCTTATTAATTTTTAGTATTTTTATTGAAATGTAACTATTAAATGCCCTAAGGGCGGGATGTAGCTGAGCACAATTTCACTATTTAAGACCTGTATTATGTACCTACCTATGATCCACAATAAAGATATTGATTGATTGATTATTTTCTGTAAATAGGTTTGTGGAAACACTTTTACACGTCAACACCGAATAATTTAAAAGCTAGATGAGGTTGGGGTTTCCTATCTGACTACTCTGAGAAGAAAGGCCGAAACAAACTCAGAGGTCACAATCTCTTTTAAAATCCAGACATAATAGATTGGTGTCTGAAATAGTCTTTTGATATTATGTGTAAATATCGATATCACATTGCGAAGTTTCGCTACCTTATTTATATTTATTTTATTTTATTTGTAACATATTTGAAACAATTGAAGGATGAGGAGCTCTTGGCTAAGTAATAACAGCCGCACGGGTCGATCTGTCAGGTTAAGCTACGCTTGCCGGCGTTGGTCCGTGGATGGGTGACCATCTTTACATACCGAGACTCCTCCGTGCCTCGGAAAGCACGTTAAGCCGTTGGTCCCAGCTGTCATTTGTGGATCTTTGAAAGTCGTTACGGGTCGTCAGAAGCCCGAAAGTCTGACAACCAGTCTTACCAAGGCGTATCTTATTACCCAGTTACTGAGTTGTGGAGGTCAGATAGGCAGTCGCTCCATGTAAAATACTGGTATTCCGCTGCATCCGGTTAGACTGGAAGCCGACCCCAACATAGGTGGGAAAAGGCTAGGCAGATGATGATGATCTGAAACAATTGAAACATTTACTCACATTCTATAGTTCCACTAAATATTTTCGTTATCAAAATCAGATCGTACACAACAGTTAAAGAATTACATAACTTTCCAGCACTCGCCTTTATTCCTTTGAAATAAATTTAAAATAATACAAATTCATGCAAATACTAAGTAAGCTCGGTCTCTAGGCTTCAACTGCAACCAACTTTTGATTTCAATTCACTTAAGAAATACAGTTTTCTACTTTAAAAGAAAGGAATTGTGTTTATAATTGTTTTTATTTTTTTTGTTTCTGGAAAGGTTTTTGCCACATCTTAAAGAGTTTTTATTGTAAATTGGGAAACTAATTAATATTATTATTTAAAAAAAAACGATATTGTATATCAGGAATACTCATAAAATAGCAATACTCATCATCATCATCATTTCAGCCGAATTACGTCCACTGTTGGACATAGCCTCCCCCAAGCACCGCCACTTCGACCGGTTCTGTGCTTGCCGTATCCAGCGAATTCCTGCAGCCTTCACAAGGTCATCGGTTCACCTATAGTGCAATAGTCATAACAGACCAAAAATATTACACATGAACTGAATAGTGTGATAAGTACACACTTATCACACCATACATCGTCTAAATGCCTTATAATTACGAAAACACTATCGAAAAGAACACTCTTTTCGATAGTGTTTTAGTAGTTATAAGTCATTTAGACGTTATTTTCAATGTTTTTAGGATATTTGAATATAGTAATATTAAAATACACACAAAAATCTACACAACAAAGTACGACACCGTCATGCACACCGAATTTAAATACTAGGCAACGTGCCATACAAATATATCCTTCCTACATTGGAAACGTGCACAAAATCCATCCGTTATGACATATACGCCGATCCAAGCGGGATGGCTATCAAATATTTATGACACAATCCTTTCCGACTGATTGCAATGTACTCGCGCCGCGACATTGAGGTACTATGCGGCAGATATTAAAATATGCCGGTGAAAAATAGTGGGGCTATATTTGTGATTTGGTCCCAATAGGTATGTCGCATAGATTTTGCTTGGATTTTTCGGTATTTTTGGGGCTTTGCGTTCGTTACACGGAAAGTTACATAACGCAACTGTCAAAAGGTGAAAGAAATAACCACGGTCACTAGAGAGGTGGTGGTTTACTTCAGTTTTTTATTTATTTATTAGTTTTTAGGCTTCATTCGGATTTGCCCTGGTAAAGTAATTTTTGCCCAATATCACCGAGAAGGTGGATATCTTAAGGAAAAAAAAACTTTTCCGCTAAACTCCTTCTCCCCCACCTAACTAAAAAACCTGTAATTTAATGTAATCAGTCCATATCGACCCACTGTTGACTCAATAGGCTTCCTCTTTCTTTTGCTAAAGTACTCGCTGATCTATATTGATAATATCCAGGCCATCGTTCCGCCTACACTCGTCCCAATTGTCGTCGGCGCAAAACCACATTTTCTTCCAAACTTTTCATGAAGGTAATTTTAATTTTATGTAACTAGCTTTTGCCCGCAGTTTGTAGGTAACAGTTGTCCCTCATGAACGTAATACCAATTAATTATTATATATACCCAGTCTACTTGAGTGATAAACGTAGAAATTCCGAGACACCTCCGTGCCTTGGAAAGCATGTTAAGCCGTTGGTCCCGGCTGTCATTCGTGGATCTTTGACAGTCGTCGTTACGAGTCGTCAGAAGCCCGAAAGTCTGACAACCAGTTTAAGACTGGTTGTCAGACTTGGTGAGCCAAAGGGTATCGTATAACCCAGTTACTGGTTTGTGGAGGTCAGATAGGCAGCTGCTCCATGTACAATATTCAGTTGCATCCAGTTAGACTGGAAGCTGACCCCAACATATTTGGGAAACGGCTAGGCAGATGATGAGAGCGGAGAGCAGTGGTGGCTCAGTGGTAACGGCCACGATTTATGAGTTGTAGGTCGTAGGTTCGAACCCTGACAGGCGCTTTACTTTGTGTAAATTATTTCATCGCCATGACTGCTCTCAAAACGGTGAAGGAAAACATCGTGAGGAAACCGGCATGTCCTAGAACTAAAAATTCGAAGACATGTGACATCTACCAACCCACACTGGGCCCGCGTGGTAGAATACGGCCCGCTCCCTCTCACAGAGAGGAGGCCTGTGTCCCACCAGTGGGAACATTATAGGCTGATTATGATAGGCAGATGATATAACTACTGTCAAATAATGTCACATCTCAAATCGTTTGGCGCGTTCCAAAGTGTCGCCAACACAAGCGCAATCCAAGTCAAACGCTCATCTCTCAAGTACGTATTGTCATCGCGAAATCTTCGCTACTCTGTGTGATTGACATCTCTCTCAGTATTTGCTGTACACTCTCATAACACTGCTGACACATTTTTTTGGAGTGTCTTGGAAGAAATTGTTTTCTTATTTTGAGTAGAAAGAGCTGTTTTATCGGTTGTGTGTTAGAGCTAAAACCTTTGGCAAATGCAACTTTATAAAATACCTAAATTATAATTGCTTTTACCCGTAACTTCCTCCTTGTTTTTTTTACAATAAAACACCTATAGCACTCGCCAGTAGTATAGCTTTCTATTAGTGGAAGATTTTTTGTGATCGGGACAGTACTTCCAGAAATTACCTTTTACAAAACATTATTAACAATTTTTGATTAATAAATAATACCGTCTCCCAGCGGCCTCGCCCGCTGACATATTTATAAATTATAACCTATGTTACTCAGTGATAATATAGCATTATACTGATGAATTTTTTTTTTGAATTGAAATCCATTAGTTTTGAGTTGATTAATTACAAACAAAAATACAAATATTTTCTCTTTATAATATTATAGTGTGGATACGTTATAACATATCTCTTTGTGAAAATCGTCATAATGGGGTTTACCCTTTTCTGCTGCAAGTGCCAACATAATAACAAGCACATAAGTTTTGTGAATCTCATCGGTTACGGATGGGTCTGTTATCTTATTAAATGATAAATTCCTTTAACTGAGGAAAATATATCGCAGATTCACATACTTTTACCTTATTACACTTTTGCCCACCTTCTCTACAAACCGTCAACCATACATCACTCCCATAGATTGATCGTAGTATTTTTCGGAAGGGCGTCACTTGTGGCATATTGCTGATACACTCCAATTTGTGGTCGTCTCCGTGAATATACCATCAAATAAATAATTTGATACCGGACTGACCGTATCTTATTTTACGATCCCAGAGAAAGCTGGACTGTAGGTAGGTACTTCTCCTATCGCTTTCCTATTGTTTTCCAATATTCAAGTTTCATCATACAGCTTACAATATTATCAGTAGCTCTGTAATATTTTTTTTTTTCTAACTGGACAGACAGCTGTGCTGCAGGGGTGTTCGTTGCGCCAGTTCTTCTTCCCAGCTAAAGCACTAGGAAGTGGTGAATGGTGGGCGTGTTGGGGGACTGTCTTATGTAATGTCCTATACAAAATATTGTAAAACATTTTTAAAAGTGTAACGCTGGAGTTTCTTGCCCATTCTTCTCCATAAGAAAACTACCTTTTGGAAGGGGCAACTAGAATCAGTTCTATTTCTTGTTTTTTTCGTACAAAAGTGCCTTTAATGTGCCTATTTGAAATAAATGATTTGACTTTAATTTTGACGTTCGAAAAGTGCTGATTCTCAGCCTAGTTTGAATAATTTAGTTTTGATTTTAATGATGTAGCTGCAAATTAATACCGAGGTATTTGTACCGACGCAGGTATTAATTTTCCAAATAATTAACAGTTCCTGGAACTTGCCTTTTAACCCAACAGTACCAACGACATTCCTCTTACGATATACTTAACCTTTCTTCTATACGATATTGTACAACATTTAAAAGGGACAGGATAATCCCAGATTGTCCCATAAACCGAGAGAAAGCTGTTTTCCGCAATAATTGTCGTTCATATCGATGGCATTCAATGGTGTCCTGAAGCGTTATGTGTGATAATAAAAATTGGTCTGAATGGTGTTTTGACCGACAAAACTCAGTTGGAAGGAATGATTATTTTTAGTTGGGACAGGAAGTTGGTATTCAGTAGGTGTTTTCATCCCTACTTTTTCTTATACTTAATTTTATTTTGTTAATAGGAGTGGTACAAAGTTCTAGGCTAAGGGGTCGATAATTATTATTCTTGGTAAAGTTTTACACGTACTATGTTTGGTTCATGACTTTATGATCTTTTTTTTTCTTTGGTTACATGATTTACATGATTTGAAACGGAGTGTTAAAATTAATCTTTTATTATGCTTATAGATTTAAAGTTAGTAATAAGATCACAAATACTGATATTTAGCTGCATTCGGTTAGACTGGAAGCCGACTCCGACGTAGTTGAGAATAGGGTAGGCAGATGATGAAAATGATGATAACACATCACTTCTAGAGTAACGCGTTAAAGTAATTCCCCGATTCCATCCAGCCACATTCCATATTCATGTAAATATTTTTGTATTAAAACTTTCAACGCTTACAGTGACATCTGTCGTGTTATTTGTCAGGTACAACACTAACTATTTGGTGACAACAACTCCGTGTGCCTTCTTAAAACTTTTGAATAAACTTTCAACGCCTTTCGACTGTGAGCTGCGAAAATACGACAGCAGGTGTGTCCATTGTTGAATGCAATACGATTTATTTTCGAAAACTATCATGTTACAGCAGTTTTTATTATTTTTAAAACCACAGATGCAAAAAAGGGAATGACTAACGTGCCCGTCAACGCTGAGGACCTACCGTTAGTTTGCAACTCAAAGCATTTATTTCAATTAAACCATTTACAGGTACTTTTGAATTGTCAAAGAGTCGGTCAGTTAGTCAGAATGTTGAAGCTACTTGCCCATTCCAAAACGTAGATCGTATCTTTAGTATCATTAGTAATACATTATTATATCCATTTTAAATTCCAGTAGATAATAGTTACTAGTTTAAAAGAAATCGCAAATATCACCAACGACATAGAAGCATACATTTGTCAACCCTTTGCGATGCGCCATAAAACTATAAGAATTTATAAGAATGGAACCAAAAGAAAAGCTTCCGATAGAGCTAGATTGTTCCTAAACTATCCTCCTTTTAAAAGATAAAAATTGCAAACGCATTGTCTAAATCAGAAGAAAAACCGAGAATCATAAAAAATCACATCAATCCTTTGGGCCGCATTTCTTCATAAATCATTCCTCAAACTAGGAGGCGTGTCCGCCTCATAACATCCATTCCTCATAATATATAGCTTATAGTTCTGTTGCAACCCTATACCACAGAATGAACAGAGGGTCGAATAATAGGAGGTCAGCTCTACAGAGTGTAAGGGTAAACACCGTTGTCACTCAAACCATGGGTAGTTGACTTATAAAAATAAATGACCGAGTAACAATAACAAAAAACGTTATTTTCATTAAAAGATTTTAAAAAGTTCCAACACCGTGCTCGCTAGCGAAACAGCTGACTGACTGAGGCAGGGGTCGCACTCGCGGCTGGTCAGGCTGTCACGTCCCGTGCCACCCACCCGTGCTACCCACCCGTGTTGAGACGCAAGTTCGTTGTCCTAGCGCCCTATGGTGAAAGGGTGAAATACTCTTGTGGTAAAATGTAGATTTTCTTTTAAAAAAACGTTTGTACGTTCTATAATTGAAACCAAACCACTGGTTTCAAGGATAACGGTGTTTACCCTAACACCCTGTGTACAATGAGCGATAATCAACGCACGGTCACGTAGAGCGTACGTACATTGATCTCGGTCTAATGCCAGTCGTGAGTGCGCTTGCACTTGGTGTATGTGTTGAAACTGTTTGTATTTCCCATCACTTGTCCCTAAGGGTTCATTAGAAAACCAGTGTCAGGCAGTATTTGTCTGGCATTAATACTGAAATGAACCTTTTTGGCGCAGCCGTGAGGCACTATTGTTGTTAAAACATTATTTTCACTTTTTTATTTTGTAAATTGTATTTTGTGTTTCACAAATAAACGTAATTCTTTCTTTCTTTGTTAGTACGTGAATTGTGTCCATGTGTGCGTGCGTTTTCGCTCATTGTATGGAGCTGACCTTCTGTATCTTTCTATGCTGTGTCTGCGCTAACCGGGTGGAGGGAACGATGACGTGACAACATGACATCTGAATCACCTCCCCTCCGGTTTGCGAAAGGATTCTTTTATTGAAAAACATTATTAGTTGTGATTGCGAGCACATGTCAGCCAAGCGGAATAAGAGGTTCTGGACTTTCTGGGAAGATAGTAAGAAATATGGATTTATAATGTGATTTTTTACCCGACTACGGCAAAGAAAAAAGGAGGGTTATGATTTTTACCAGTATGTATGTTCATCTGTTCCCTCATATCTTCTAAACGACTCATCACAATTTGACAAATGAGGTATCCTTGGAAGCGTCTTGATTGTCCGCTGGTTATAGGCTATGTGACGTCACATAAAAATGGCGCTCTCTAGAGGACATAAAGTCTACTACTAACTATTATTATGTTAGATATCACATGAAAGGGTTTAATTAGGATATTTCAAAAATATATAATATCATAACACAAAAACATTTAAAAAAAAATAATGTAATAAAAACTAATACCCAACTTCGACAAGAAATTCAATCAACTAAAAAAGTATAAACAAGACACCACGGACAGATAAATTAAAAATCCGGAGTCACACGTAATCTGTTCGATTTATGGCCCTAACACGTGTGACTTTATTAAGTTTAAGGTTAGTTTTGTAGAGGTAGGCAGTTCTGGTGGCTCTGAGGTATTGAGACACATTGTATAAGCACAGGCTGTGGTTTAATATAGCAAGTAACTACAATCAGATGAAAAATCAAGGTTCCAGTGTAACTAGACACCCTGCCGCTTGATGAACTCTAACTATAAGCTTAGTTAGAGTTAATTAGTTCAGGCGTGACTTTGCGGAAATCCATTATAAAATACAATAGAAGTAGATATATATATATACTTCAAAAGGCATAAAAAACCCTGTCATAAAAAACGCAGAGAACTCGCTCGCGCTGTCTCTAAGTTCTTGCGCTCGGTGTAGCAACAAGTCGTGTTCTGGTTTGCAATTGGTCAATCGTCATCCTGAGGATGCCTCGTTGAGAGGTGAAACACGTGTCGATTTCTTACAGGGTTTTTATATGACTCTTGAAGAATAGTTAAGTGGAATAAGTTACTAAATATATCTAAGTCTATTGTATGAACTAATCAAGCAGATTCAAATAAATAAATAAGTATGAGGAATGATCATCAAAAATAAATAATTATTAATGTATTGCGTCCCATATACAGCGTGCCGCTTTAATAGTGACATTAATTTAACACACGTTATAAGATTTTGCGTATTCATTTTATGAAAATATTTGAATTTCATTAAACGTTATTATTTATTGATTTATTTACAATTTTCTAAATTACCATCTTGGAGTAACCTGTACTTAAAGAACTGTAGCGAAGAGGTCATTTGCCGGGGTCGCGGATCATGTAGGCGAATAGAAGGAAAGCCGAGCAAATTCTTAGAAATTATGCCGGACAAAGAATCGGACCGATAGAACGTAAGCCAGCTGGTAGGTAGCTTTATGAATGAAACTTTTACACAGGTGATCTCTATTTATTGTTAGTTTGAAAGTTTTAATTTTTCAATAGACAATTTATTTATTATATTATATTTTTTATGATTACTGCCCACTAGCCCTACCCGTGTGTTAAATTAATGTCGCCATTGTAGCGGCACCTTTCAATATAAACCTTGGTTAAGAAAATGTAAAAAAGAGAGAGAGAGAAAGTCGCACGGTATAACGCTTTTTCCTCACGTGATGATTTCCACCAGTCAACTCCTACCACAAACCTCGTTAAGGAACTTCGCTCCAAAAATACAAACAAGCTCTCATAACAATGGATACAAACACAAGTAACAAACAGCAGAGACACAGCGAGTGTTGCCACAACTTGAATTCGACAAATCTCCGCCAGTTTGAGGTTAATCTCACATCAAGCTGATGTAGGATGTACAGTCCTCCTTTTTGTTTAGTTTCGCAATTTGGAAGTAGGTCATTGTATCTAATAAATAAAAACGCCTATGAACAAACGTCAATTTGTATAGAATACACTCGATCTGATGCTCTGACATATTTACTTAGTGGAAACAAACTATGTGTATGAAAACAATATTACAGATGAAATTGCTATGTGTAAGAATGTTGAACTTAGTTAGCCAGTGAAAAAGTGATTTTTCAAACCACAGACGCTAGCAGTTGATCAAAATAAAAATATTTTATTTCACTTAAACCAACATGGGCAATTGGGCAATGAAAGAAGCTAGGTGCACGGTACCAATTGGTCGTTTCCTATGGAGAAGAACCGGAAAGAAATTCCACGGTTACTCTTTTAAAAATAAATGGCTTTTACAATGTTTTCAAATTACATTGTTAATAGACAGTGTAGGCCTTTCAAAAAGTACCAGGCAGGTACTTAACAAAATAGAAAATGTTCAACAAATCTACAGTCCACTAAGCCTACAACGTTCTCACATTTACAATTAAATGGCTTTTACAATGTTTTCAAAATACATTTTTATAGGAATGGGAGGATAGTGCCAGACACAGAGTGAGGACAGATCCAACCTTTGTAAGTCAAATCTATGGTAAAAACAAACATCCCATCGGCCCGAACCCAAGAAAACCTTCACAGGATTACGTTAAACTCGGCACAATATAACTACCGTAACGTATGTCTATGATAAATCCCTTTCTTACGGAACCCTTTGTAAAATCCGAGAGACCCAACCTCCTTTGTATAGCGGAACCCTTTGAAGTTCAGAGAATAAACACGAAGATAATTAGGAAGGTCAGAACCTTGAGGAAATTTTAATTTGAAGCGATGACTTGAGATATTTTTAAAGGAAACTGAAGAAATGGTGCGTAATTAGAAAGTTTTTGTTTTCTTCGTTAATAAGTTGCTCACGAAGAGCCTTGGCTTTATTTTCGACCTTTTCAAATATGAGAGGAGCTCGTGGCTAAATAATAACAGCCGCACGGGTTAATCTATCAGGTTAAGCTACGCTTTCCCGGGGTTGGTCCGTGGACATTTGCGGATCTTTGACAGTCGTTACGGGTCGTCAGAAGCCTGAAAGTCTGACAACCAGTCTTACCAAGGGGTATCGTATTACCCAGATACTGGGTTGGGTCAGATAGGCAGTACGCAGTACAGTCGATCCATGTAAAATACTGGTATTCAACTGCATCCGGTTAGACTGGAAGCCGACCCCAACATAGTTGGGAAAAGGCTAGGCAGATGATGATTTTGTGTTTTAAGGTGAAAATATTGAACGAATAATTTATTTATAAAAATAAATAAAATTTAAGTGTCCGTTTGTAATGTCAAAATAACAGATTCTTACTAAATGCTTATGAAAGTATTTATAATAATTATATGGTACTTAGTTATATTTAAAAAAAAAACATTATTTTTTATCTCTCATGTCTCATGTCTGTCTCTCTGTTGGTTCCAGCTATTATAATCTCCGAAACGGCTGAACCGATTTTGACGAAACTTTCACTGGCAGATAGCGGACGGTTTATGGATTACCTAACTACGGCTACTTTTATTTTAGAAAAAGAGTAAGTAAGTACGTACGCAGGCCAAGCCACGGGCAGCAGCTAGTAGAGAATAAAAAGAGTTTAAACCCGAAGAACCTTTGGTATCTTTAAAAATAGAAAATATCTAAACACAAGTTCACAGAAGCACCAAGCAATATGCACTTAAAATTTAATAATCGTCGAATTGAGAGCAAAAATTTTATCGTACTCGTATACGGGTCAAGTTTTGTACTTTTTTTACCAGAACGACTCCAGAGTTTCAAAAGCGTTAATCCGATTTATGTCTCCTATTGTCGGCTTTATAGGGTGTCCACACTTTCAATTTGAGCCGTAATTGAATTAATGGTTATTTAGTTTTTGGTGTGATGGTGGAAAATTGATTTGATTTTTCTATTTTCCGTAATAATGGATATGGGTATAAAATTACAGTTCGTAAGTGGTTGACTTTTACGACTCGTGTGTGGTGATAAAATGCGGGTTCCAATTTTACGGATAGTTGTCTTGAAGTTCTAATAATATGGCCAATATCCCAAGGCAGTGTGCTGTTCCTGTTACATCTTAACACAATTGATTGTGTTTCAAGTGCATTTAAACCACTAAATTGCCAGACTAAAACATCGTTACATGACTCACATGACACATGTCACTATCTCATGTTATGTTCGTGTTACTTAATTCCTGCAAATGCTATTTCACTAAGAGCGGATTCGACCAAACTCGAATTTATACACGAGTAATTATACGGGGAATAATTTATTGCACGATTTTATTCTCGAGTAAAATCAACAGTCGTTTTTCCATGCAATCTAACGTATAGCTATACTGGGATTAGAAATAGCGGAATGAATGTGAACGAATGTAATACCCGGCAAAAAAACGTTGTTCTCCAAACGGGACGGTGCAGAAGCATAACTCATCTCAACTCTCATTTGCCGTATTATAGCGTGAGAAAATAGGTAGCTGTCAATTTCAATGTAGAATTTATTGTTTGCTTGTCGTGATTATCAGCTGGTAATGAAGCGGCCGCCTTAAATTATTCTCGGATAACTTGTTTACTCGATGCATTTCGGCGGTATAACGATTTACTCTCAGATGGACAGAGATTTGGTAAAACGAAAAGTTGCCTAACTCTAGAGTAATTAGTGATTTTATTCCCAGGATAAGACTTATCCAAGTTTGGTCGAATCCGCCCTAAGTAAGGTTAGGTTACGAAGTATAACTAGATATATTCGTTCATTAAAGAAAAAAAAACACTAGGTACTATAGTAACGATCACTATCACATTAAGAGACCATAAGGACCCGTAGGATATGTAGGTAAACACCAATAAATCTGCCTAGCCTTTTCCCAACTATTTTAGGGTTGGCTTCCAATCTAACCGGAAGCAGCTGTACCAGTATTTTACATAGAGCGACTGCCTATCTGACCTCCACAACCCAGTAACTGGGTAATACGATACCCCTTGGTAAGACTAGTGGTCCGACTTTAGGGCTTCTGACGACCCATAACGACTGTGAAAGATCCACGAATGACAGTCGGGACCAGCGGCTTAACGTGCTTTCCAAGGCACGGAGGAGTCTAGGTATGTAAAAATGCTCACCCATCCACGGATCAACCCGGCAAGCGTAACTTAACCTGATGGATCGACCCGAGCGGCTGTTATTAAATTGCCACGAGCTCAGTAGGTAAACACCAAAGGTTAGTAAATTACAAGAAACATAGCTACCCTACGTAAAAATCAAGCGGAAGAGATTTAACGCTTTATTTTTATCGAGAGAACTCCATCCTTTCCGGATGCTTTGCTCCATTGATCTACTGGCGTTTTCTAAACATGTTTATTTACTTTGTGTTAAACCTAAACGGGGTTTAGAACCTTCGGAGAAACAAAATTCGGGCTGTTTTTGGTTTGTGACTTTTTTGTATGCCTCGAGGGTATTCTAATTTTATGAGTGAATTGAAGCGAAAAAAGGTACAAATTAATGAATGGGCTTTGAACTTATGGCTAGAGTCTGTCCAACGAAAGCTGTCCAAGAAAAATGGCGGCAATATAAAAAAAATCAAGATCTCTCAACCCACTGCTTAAACAGAGTCGATACTATTTATAATCAAGACATATTATGCGATACTTAGATCAGTATTTCATATTTATATAATTATTAGACATGGTATATTATATTTAGAAGTGAAGTAAAATATTCAACAGATAATAATTCGTGGTCAGCTTTCGTTGGACAGACTATAATAAGCTTACTAAACGACAATATTCTAAAGATTCAAGAGTTAAATTGGCGAGCTACAGAGTTGGTTGAGTTTGCATTCCTCACGTTTCATCATTCTTATTACAACATCACACAACTACAATAATAACAAGACATCGTGAGGAAGTGCTTAAAGTGCATGTGAAGCCAAGTCAGAGGCCCATGGGCGGCTTTAATACGCTGTCACCGTTTTAATCACTAACCATGCGAAAAAGAAGATTATTCTTATAATGTACCACCGCCTACACATAGGACCTATTTATGATTATTTTATTACCGAAAAGAAATATATAACTCAACTCAAACTCAAAGCATTTATTTCAAACAAACCAATTACAGGCACTTTTGAATTGTCAAGGGATCGGTCAGTCAGAAAGATGAAGCTAGTTCCCCATTCCAAAGCGTATAGTAGGTTCTTATTTATTTATTTATTTATGATAAGCACACCAACAGCACAGTCACTTACAATTCAATTAATTAACATCTACAATAGGCATTTCAGTAACCATGCAAATGACAGGCAACCATGCACATGACATTGATGTATGAAAAAATTAGAGACAAAGCAGAGCAATAAAAATTGTGTCTCTTAGACCTTAAACTAGAACACTACAAATCAAACCAATTAGAGCTAGACAGACGAACACTCATCGTACTGTTTAAATAGGGAGCGTCTGTATGAAACGAAACTCATAGAAAAAATATCAATAGGGTAATCCGTCAAGTTGGACCTATTATGAAGAAGAACGGACAAGAAACTCCACGGACACTTTTTTAAATCAGAATATTGTTACAATAATTGGTTACATCGTTCATGTTGAAATGATACATGTGAGTACAATGTAGAAAAAGGTAAAAAAAAAAAACAAATCAAACAAAATTAAAATAAGCCGTAAATTTTCCATATAATGTGGAAATCGGTTCAATACAGGCCGTTTGAAAATATTTAGACGATAAATTATTTTATCTACAATCACTTTATATTCTACGGATAATACCACCATAATATTAGTCCAATGGGCACTTCATAAAACTTCTGCCTTCAGATAAATCATTCTCCGACATCAACCTGTCTAAAATAATAATTATTTCACAAACAACAACAAAAAGGAGTTTCTTTCTCAAACAAACAAAAAACATCTTTCCGGTTATCCGTTATCCGGTTGAATCCGGATAAAACTGGATTAGACAGCTCCAATATTTTTGTTTACTCAAGAAAGTTATTCGTTTCGTCTTAAGATAAATAATTATGTAAATTGACAGCATTTCTTAGTTGTCGAGATCGTTTAAGTTATGTTCCGATGGTTTTATGGCATTTCCGGGTGATTATTGTTATTATATTATATTCTCCCGCGGTTTCACACGCATAAGTAAAATAATAATAATATATATATCTCTATGTATAAAATGATTTTATTAATGTTACTTACTAAGTACTTTAAATTTCAAATAACTTTAATTAATATAAATAAAATAAAATATTATGTTAAACAAAGAATAATTAAGTAGTAATAATAATGAATGTTGTGATAATGATATCTAGTTACCTATTACCTTTACCATATAATGTTAACTTCTAAATATTTAACCTAGATTTAAGTTACACATACTTGCTGCGCCCTAACAGGGTCATGTACTCATAAGTTTAAGCCTAGCCTGTAACTGAGTGTACATTATGCAAATAAATAAATAAGTCTCGATCCCGTGGGAATAGCGGGAAGAAAAATGTCCTATATCCTTCTCCAGGTCATGGTCTACCCATGTGCCAAATTCCATCCAAATTCTTTCAACCGTTTTAGCGTGAAAGCGTAACAAACAAACTCACTATCGCATTTATAATAATTAAGTTAGGATATTTTATACCCTTTGTACTTCGACGAAAGTGGTGTTGGTAAAAATTTCATGTAGATGAAGGTTTGTTTGTCAGTTTTTTCGGGCCCGATTTCTATGTCCAATTATCTAACTCTTGATTACAGTAAATAATATGGTGATTCTCAAATTAATAGGCATTAGTATCTTATTATAACGTCACGTAGCAGAAAATGTTAACGAAAACTCTGAAACCACCTATTTTTTTATCCAACTACTTAAATAACCTTGCGTTTCAACCATGCTAAATATTCTATCCAAAACGTAAAACACGATGCTAAGACAAACACATCGAAAAAAGGAAAAAACAATTGTCACAGAAACACGAGCATATAAAAAACACAAGTTACTATTACACATATACACACATACATAATATGTATGTGTATTATATGTATATTATACAGGGTGTTAGGGTACCGTTATCCTTGAAACTAGTGGTTTGGTGTCATCTATAAATATACTTTTGAAATCGCGAAAAAAAAAATCAGCTGTTCCATACATTTGTGTTCACTTAAATCGACAAAATGTATGGCACAGCTGATTTTTTTTTTGCGATTTCAAATTTGTTCCCATTGAAAAAGTATATTATAGATGACACCAAACCACTAGTTTCAAGGATAACGGTGTCTACCCTAACACCCTGTATATATACATATTATTCCTACCAATGTGTAAACGGCACGGAATTCCGCCCAACTTCTTGCATCCATCGTTTACAATTAAAACTTCCCGTCGCTTTTCCAATTAAAAATCCCCATACATCCGCATGAGAACAGCTCCTCACACGTAGGTACCGATGGCCCAATTAAATACGCCATTCACCAGAGGGTTAATTAAGAAGAAAATTATCTCCTCAAACAGTAGGCGGGCGTGACATACGAAAACAGGTTAAGTGGTGACATGGTAGCGGGAGCGATAAGCGGTTTTCTCGGATGGTCACTGGTGAATGGTTCTACAATTGCAGTTGCATCTTGTTATTTCAAAGATTATTGGAAATACGATAGAAAAATATAATTTTATAGGAAGTGCCTCCGCTGCCGGCGCCGGTTGCTGAATTGGCTGCCGGCGCTGACTTTGGTTGTCAGTTTGGCGTACGGATACGGATAGGCAGGGTAGGCATAATTAAAAAACATATAATAAGTAGAGCATTTTTTTTGCATATTCCAGTAATAAAGTCATAAAGTACTACCCGAAACCGAACTAGTAAGATTAGGTTTAATAATTTTAATCGCAAAAAAGGTTAGGTTAGGTTAGAACTGTGACCCCCTACGTGTGTGCCAAAAACGACTAGAATATGCAGAAAAACATAATTTAGTTACGGTTAGTTAGTTGGGGTTCTGAATACTGGAAGGGTTTCTATAAACGCCGCGCCACCGGTGTCCATTATGGGAGCCGGCGGTGCCGGCAGCCGATGTTTTTAATCTCGGCTGCCGGCAGTAATGTCATTGCCGGTTCCCAATTTATTTCGTTATTTTTGGGAGCCGGCAGCGGAGGCACTCCCATCTTTATAACATAACATCACGCCTAGTTCTCCGAAGGGTTGGGCAGAGGTGTACCTATAGTACACCCACATTTCGCCAGTTATGTTTAAGACCTATGACCCATATCATTTTACAACGCGAAGAAAAAAATACAGCTGTTCGCTACATTTATGTGCGCCATAATTCGTCAAAATGTAGGGAACAGCTGAAATTGTTTCGCGATTTCAGATTTTTTCCCATAGTTAAAGTTGTTCATAATGATGATTAAAGTCACGTGTTAAAGTATCGGCCACTAATTACCAGTCACCCTATGTATTTTCTGGACACGACCCAAAAATCTGTAAAACTTTTAACATTAATTTGGCATTGGATTGCTGTAAAAGTTCTAAAACAGTTAGACCATCTCTTTTTGATTATACGCAGAGAATGCATTTGTCCTGACTATTAACCAACTTAACCAAATTAGGTCAAACACGATCCTGGCAGGGTTGCGGGGAAGTCCGAAAGGGATACCGGGACCTTGGCAACAGGCAATTGAAGGAACACGGGTGGGTTTTAGTCAGTAAAAGTCGTCTGACACGCCTTTCCGCTCCGCCCAGAGCGGGAGAAATCATTTGATGATAACCCACCCTCAAAAAAAAATTTTGGAAACCGCTTTCAGTACCTACCTTGCGACACATTATAAACTGAACGACCGCTTGAAGCTGAAATATGGCTGAAATTCCAACAGGAATGCCTACTCGCACAGAATTATAGCTAATGAGACGAATATTAAAGGAATTGATGGTACGAAGAGCATTTTGTTTTTTCTCCGTGTTATTTTGATAAGAAACGAGATTGGAAATGAGATCGATTTGTTCAGAGCAGACTGTTTTGTAGTGGTAATGTATTGTGATATTGTGAGTCGAATTGAGTACAATAGAAATGGAATTGTGAGGTAGGGTGAAATAGGACTCCATTTGAATTGCAGCAATTGAAATGCTGGGAAGTCTGAAAGCTGATTTTTACATCTCGTTTATTTTCACTACATTGAAAACACAACATTAAAAAAATACCTATTTTAAATTTTAATCACGTTTCGAAAACGGCTCTATCGATTTCGCTGAAAGTTGCAATATAGTGGTTTACGGGGGTGAAAAATCGATCTAGCTAGGTCTCATATTCGGGAAAAGTTTTCCCTATTTTCACAGCCACAGGAATGTGAGACAACGTTGGTATAAACCTGAAGTATTTATAATTATTTATCTATTTTCACCCGAGTAGAGTTCGGTCGACCAGATACTATCTAGTAATATGAATTCCCCTCAAAATATCAAAGGTAATTCTTATTATTGAAATAGGTAAAAGATTTGAATTTCCTAATGCTATTACTAATCTTCGTAGAAAGCCTGTAAAAACCGACTCACAAAATCCCCCTTACCTACATTTTTATAATTAGTTTTTTTTTGTCCCATGGCGTAAAAACCCACAGGCAGTTACAAGATACAAGGCAGATGCCAAAAAACAATTCAATTATACAAAGTGAAAAAAAACAACATCGTACAAAATGTTGCCATGCAAATCTGGTGATAGGGAAAAGAAGTAAATCAAGTGCCACACTCCAGCAGTTATTAAAGCCATAAGGAAAATGAATTATTTAGCCAAAGTAGACAACAGATTAGCCGATTAGATTATTTTTCTTGTTTCGATTTGCAAGTTGATTAAATACTTTATGGAGACAAATTGGAAGAAATTGATATAGATTACGTAGCGAGTTTTGTGAAGGAAGAAAAGTGGAAATATGGGGTTTTTCACTTGAAGTTTTTATATCACAGCATGTCATGTTATAACAAGCATTGATTGAAAACATAGAAAGACCGTGGAAAACCCCACAAATCAATATATTTAGGACTCTAGGTGATTTTTAGGGTTCCGTACCCAAAAGGGTAAAACGTGACCCTATTATTAAGTCCCCGCTGTCCGTCCGTCTGTCTGTCTGTCTGTCCGTCTGTCACCAGGCTGTATCTCATGAACCGTGATAGTTAGACAGTTTTTATATGTTTATAGGATCATCGAGATACTTTTCATTAGAATCAGAAATCATGCAGAAGATGGGTTTCGTGAAATGAAAACACACTGGGTGGGACACACGGGCGGCGTTTAAAATACAATTTAAAATCACAAATTAACACTATAACCACAAATTACAATTAATCACAATAACTGAGCACAACGAATCGAGTACAGTTCTACGTCTTAACTCGGATACCATCAGCAACTGAATGTCCTCCTCGCCGTGGGCTTAAAACATAACGACTCTGTAGAAGCGCGCTTTAGGTGTGGGTAGATCACGTGAAGTCGCCAGTGGCGCGCTTGCGATTCGTTTCGTGTCCGTACTATTGACCGCATCAACATTTCTACGGTCCCTACGTACATAAAAACATGTCAAAAACCAAGGTTTACAGGAAAGCGTTATTTATGTTCAAACTGCTCTAGAAATAATTCTATGAACAATTATAAAATTTTTTTTTCTATAATGTTTTATTAGCGTAAGGAACTTTATAATGGTATTTAAACATTTTTTTTTTTCCGTGGAGAAACTGATAGATGACTTTCTACGCTGATATTAAAATAAAAGCATGTCAGACATGTATTAAGATACCTTTTATACGCAGAAAAGAAGAAAGCAGTTAAAAAAAAAGAAAAAAACTTTTTTTTTTTTATTGATATTTTTGACATGTCTTTATGTACGTAGAGACCGTCGATTTATATTTTTTTCAAGAATCAGTCATCATCTTTCTTTATTATTTTGCAACACAATTTATGTATTTAATTTTTTAACTATGTACTTGAACACTAATTATAATTACTTCACAAAAAACGCAGTCAAATTAAAGTTCTGCTTATACCACTCATCAAACAACTAATAGTATTAATCCGATAAATAAACGAAGAGATAATCATAGTGCAACGATAATGGACCGTCAGCTCTCTATGTGATGACTTTGTGTGAGAGCCTGTAAAACAGCGAAAATACTTATTATATAAAAATTATGATTTAGGTCAACTGCTACTAATGTTATGAAGAGGAGCTCGTGGCTAAGTAATAACAGCCGCTCGGGTCGATCCATCAGGTTAAGATACGCTTGCTGGGGATGGTCCGTGGATGGGTGAACATTTTCACATATCGAGACTCCTCCGTGCCTTGGAAAGCACGTTAAGCCGTTGGTTCCGGCTGTCATTTCTAGATCTTTGCCAGTCGTTACGAGTCGTAAGAAGCCCGAAAGTCTGACAACCAGTCTAACCAAGGGATATCGTATTACCCAGTTGCTGGGTTGTGGAGGTCAGATAGGCAGTCGCTCCATGTAAAATACTGGTATTCAGCTGCATCCGGTTAGACTGGAATCCCAACATAGTTTGGGAAAAGGCTAGGCGGATTAATTACCTACTAATGAAGAAAAGGACTACCATTTTTTAACCCCCGACGGAAAAAGACGGGTGTTATAAGTTTTACGTGTGTATCTGTGCGTCTGTCTGCGCTATCGTAGCTGCCAAACGGCTAAACCGATTTTGTTTTTTTTTTAAAGGTGAATTGTTCGAGTGTTCTTAACTATATATAAAAAAAACATTTATTAGATGTATTGTTTTAATCGGGGTTTTTTTCAATTTAATTTAACCCGTTTATTATATATTATATAAGTAACCCTTTACTTGTAATTCGACGTATATCCGTCAGGAGATGACAGGGGGGGGGGGGGGGCAGAATGATTTGAAAATTGAACCCCCTATATGTATGCACCCATTCAAAATGTAGTATTTTTATTTTATTTGGAATTATTACGTCGAAAAACCCTTAAAATTCAAATATAATCTCGAAAACTATTGAATTTCGGCCATACATATGGGGGGTTCAATTTCTCGCATTCTGCCCCCCTAGTAGCTCCTGACGGATATAAATACGTCGAATTCCAAGTAACCCTGTATAGATATTATGTAGGTATTTACGTCGCAGCCTATCGAATTATATAGCTAGGGAAGTTTCTTACAAAAACATTGCAAAATTGACTTAACTATCTCAGTAATTTCTCTCACTCAAACCACAATCTCAAACTAACTTAAAACAAAACATTTCGCTCTCCACCCAGTCTATCGCCACAAACCAACACAGCGCCATAAATTACCCTCGAAATCGCCAATAAAACTTAATTCTGCCAAAAGCCGTTATTACAGTATTAAACGTAAATTAATAGCTGGCTTAATGGCCACAACACACGCCTACTCTACTGGGAGATTCTCTGGTCAGCAATTCTTGGAGATGTCCTCATTAATGAGCTCTTCAATATACCTTAGGAGAGCTATCATGGGCATTAATATCCGATAGTGTGTATACGGCTTTATAGAACGGCTGACTTGTTGAGACTTGTTCGGCAATAGTAAAATGTTTCGCTGCCTATGGAGATCTGAATACTAGAACACAGTAATGCGGCAGAAATAGCTATAGTGGCTAACATCTCTGTTACTACATACATCAACTAACATTAATTTTCATACAATATTAAGCTCGTAACGTACTCTTTACAAAAACCTGACTCTAGATTCATGCTCAAGTATAAATCTCGCCTCAAATACGAGTTTATTTTTATACGATAATGAGTTTTATTATTAGAGAGGGGCATGTGGCTAAGGAATAACAGTCACGCGGGTCGATCAATCAGGTTAAACTACGCTTGCCGGGGTTGGTCCATGGATGGGTGACCATCCTTACATACCAAGACCCTTCCGTGCCTCGGAAAGCACGTTAAACCGTTGTTGGTCCCGCTGTCATTTGTAGATCATTGACAGTTGTAACGGGTCGTCAGAAGCCCGAAAGTCTGACAACCAGTCTTACCATGTATCGTGTTACCCAGTAACTGGGTTGTGTAGGTCAGATAGGCAGTCGCTCCATGTAATATACTGGTACTCAGCTGTAATTGGGTGTATATTATGATAATATTATTTAATCTCAGGCAAGTTAGTGTCATCAATAGTAATAACCGAAAATATTAGCACATAAAATAATGTTATAGACGAGACGAATGTTACAAGAGGCTTAAACTTAAAAAGAGTCGAATAATCGATAACGTTTGAATAATGTAACAGCTAAAGCATTTTGCATAATTATAATTATGTGTCAACTAGTTATTAATAAAAACGTTTGCGGTCGAGGGGGCCGTCAGGAACAAATTTCCTTACGCGATACTCGCACACACACTCACTCATACTCCCTCACACTCACGTACTCTCACGCACTCTCACTCACGTACTCTCACGCACTCTCACTCACTCACTCTCACTCACTCTCACTCACTCTCACTCACTCTCACTCACTCTCACTCACTCTCACTCACTCTCACTCTCACTCACTCTCACTCACTCTCACTCACTCTCACTCACTCTCATTCACTCTCACTCACTCTCACTCACTCTCACTCACTCTCACTCACTCACTCTCACTCACTCTCACTCACTCTCACTCACTCTCACTCACTCTCACTCACTCTCACTCACTCTCACTCACCTCACTCACACGTATATCGAAAGAGACAGAGAGAGAAACTCGGATGGAGGGCGCATAACGCTTTATCCTTACGTGACGATTTCTACCAGTCAACTCCTGCCGTAAGCCGCGTTAGGAAACTTCGTTCCAAATGTTTGAGCTATGGTACTACACGCGTCCTTCGATTGAAAGCAATAATAAATTTATGGAGGGAGGTGCTCTAAAATAACATGGTTAAGTCTGACAATAATGGCGCCAGTATATCACAACACTCTTCAATAACAAAGCTTTTCATCCACAACGGTCGTATGTCACGTGCAAACAACCTAAGCGATGCAGGCGAAAATTTTCCGATAAAATTATCATAATGATACCTAGCAAGTGCCCTGGGAATGACAGGATAATCTCCCGCACCTGATACGTGGCTCATAATAGACTAGCTTTTTAGTCTTTGTTAGTTAACTTAGTCTATTTTTAGTCTCTGTTACAGACTTTCTTTGTTGCTCGTTGGTAATTAAAATGAATGCGTTTTTTTTTTAAATTAAGAGTCGTTTGTGATGCTGAAGTCTTGAGCAATAATTTATTTATTAACTTAAGTGATTGCAACGGTAACACTTATTATTATATTGGTTGTTTCTAGAGGGTTTTCTTTTTACTTCGACTTCATAATCACGATTCGATTCACTGACAAATTGTCATTTAGGGATCTCGCGCACTAGACGGCCACGACTCCGCCCGTTGCGACCAAGTTCGCGATTCGTATTGGTTTCCATAGTTTACCTGGTCGCGGTCGTGGTCGTAGCCGTCTAGTGCGCGAGAGCCCTAATTCAGGGTCGCATTAGAACTGTAATTCAACTAGAATTTGACTTGATTTAAATTCGATAATATCAAGTTACCTTGGGTTTGGACTGGAGAAACATGCACAACAAAACATGTTGAAATCTGTTTTCTGTCAATGTATCGACCCACGTTTGCATTGTCACAAAACTTGTTGAACCGCAACTTGTTTGACGTTTTAAAGTATAACTTGAGATGTTATACCCATAAAATCTTGAAATTTGCCGAAAATATCACAAGGCTTCATATAATGCGAACGCAAATTCAACAAAACAAGGTGTGAGATTCCTTTCATATGACAAGTTTCGAAACATTTGCATGTTTAATGTTTTCTGGTGTGAAGGCATAGTTAGCTACCACGTTTTAAACTAAAATAGCAACTACTTAAAGCACTCACACTTTATCACAAAAGTTAGTTAAAAGTCATATATTTTGCCATTATACCTAATTATTTATTACTTAGAATACCCCAGCTTAAAACCTACATTTATACTAAAAGCTATGCGAAATTTTTTCACAGTTAACCTCAAATTCTGGACTAAATAACGAGGCATTCTTGAGCTGTCATGGCGTAATGGCAGATGCGTCAGCATCATTAGTTCATTACGTCGCGGTTACGCCCAATGATAGTGCTAAAGGAATGATAATTGTGATGAGCGGAGCGGGCAGCTTATCTGATTTCCATTCGATTTCGGAACTAGCCGGATTAACCAGAAATAAAGTTAGTAATGAAACACTCAAAGACTTTGAAATTTTAGCAATAATCTCATATATTTTGTAGACATCAAACAGAAAAATGATCCAATATTAACCCAATATTAAGTAACCCACCATTCTTGTACTGACACCTTGAATAAGACACAGCTTCCATCAAAGTGTGATTCTGGTCTATAGACCGTCGCAATAAAGTCTTCTGGCTGGTTTAATATTTCTTGATGTCAGGAGGAAAATTACTCACATTCAAACCTCGAAAGTATGAAGACTGGATCACTAAAATTGTAATAGCATTTCTATCTCCCGACACAAAGTTACTGTTCCCAATACGCCATAGACTCCAAAAATACTTATTCACACTAAAGAATCTCGCACAGTAGGCGGCCACGACTACAACAAGTGGTCGCAGCGACCAGGTACACTATAGAAACCAATAAGAATCGCGCACTTGGTTGCAACGGCCAATTAGCCGCAGACCGGGCCACTGACTACGGACCACGACTGAAATATCATTCAGGGATCTCGCGCACTAGACGGCCACGACTCCGGCCTCGAGTTGTAGCCGTCTAGTGGTATTGTATTGTGTGCGGCTAGTTGCCCGTTACGACCAAGTGCGCGATTCGTATCGGTTTCTATAGGTCGTGGCCGCCTAGTGCGCGAGATCTCCAATACCCCTGTTGTACTCCACCGGTAACCTCTCAATCAGTCTCCTGCCACAGTGTCTCAGCCCTAACAAGTTAATGGCGTCTGTTCCAGTGAGATACGGACGAAACACTCTGCGCCTACGACACTATTCCTACGTAAGGCCCTATAATCTGTGCCTGGTTTTTATATTACTGGCATTATTTTAAGGTTTATATATGGTGGGGTTAGATTTTAAGGTTCTCGGATTTCGATGGATGATCAAATCCTGAAGTGATGTAGGTACTGCCAGGAATTTTAGGTCGACTTTCTGAATCAGACTTTTCTCAAAATTTTACTGTCCTAGGCATTGTTCGAAGTTTCGTTATTCTTATTATCCATCCAGCTATTTCGAGATCAGTTATTCTCATGCCTGTTGTGCTCGAACTGTTTTGTAGTTTGGCAAATACCGATGACTGTTTAAACCGTGTAAAATATTTTGGGAAAAAACGATACGAAGTCGCAACTAATATTCTAAAAAGAGAGACCTTTTTTTTATGGAAATGCTCACCGTTGATTTAATATTTTATGGCGTTATACATGCATAATCAGCCTGTAATGTTCCCACTGTTGGGATACATGACAGGCTTCCTATCTTCGAGAGGGAGTGGGCTAATCTACCACGCGGGTCTAGTGCGGGTTAGTAGATGTCACATGTCTTCGAAAATTTGGTTCTAGGACATGCCACAGGTTTCTAACGATGCTTTCTTTCACCGTTTTGAGAGCAGTGGTGATAAAATTATTTACACAATATTTTTGGAAAATTATTTTATGAACTTAATTATTATTATCAAAACCTAGTATGGAATAGATCTTTTCTTAAAGAGGCAATTTTATTTCACGAGAAAAACGCTTTTGGATTTTCCATTTGTACGGTATTAACAAAACTCGTTAAATAAATCCAATTATCTTTAATAATCCCTATTTATTTTCATCATAATTAATCAAAACCCCGCGTGTCATGAATGACCAAACATGTTATAATTAGCTATGAAACGCTAAACCAGCGTAAGGCACGGTTGCTACGCGATCGGCGTACTACGCGGTACGCCACAATTATTGGCGATTAATACGCCATAACCATGTTACTCTCTGTTTAGGATAATGAACCCGATTCTGGGTATATTATCCGGTAATTAGTGGCTATGGTAAATTCAATGACCTGAAACATGATGGGTCATCATTTTAGTGAAATGATGTATTATTATTTTGTAATAAATAATAACACGACTGAAGCAATAATTCGTATTACACAAGTTGTTGATTTAGACATAAAATGTATGTCATTTTACAACAAACACATTATGTTTTGTAAAAATCTACTTGACTGGCATTTCGTCAGCAGATTTCTTCTATTGCCCCACACATAAAAAGGTACTCGGGATCATAATCTGTAAGTTCGTGAAAAAACGTTTCAATGTATAGTTTTTAATGTATCTTTCCTAGAAATATTCTACTTTATTCATGTAATACTTAAGTTTTTACTAAATTAAATTAATAACGGCGTATATTACCTGCTAGCAACTCGCCCGGCTTTGCACTGGTAGTAAAGCATTCTATTTTTTCTGTCGTAGTGGTATCACCCTGTTGCATCGAGCATGTGGGTTAGATTAAAATGTAACTAATGTTCATCCTACTTGGAGTATTTTTTTTTAAATACTTTATTTGCAGAATAGACACATTAACAATCAATTTATTATATGTAGTAAGTTGTTTCATACAACTTTTTCCGACATCTTCAACAATCATCGTCGTTTTTCAGCCAATTTACACAAAACCTAGATGAATTATACACCTAAACCTTCCTCATGAATCACTCAGTATATTCGTCAAACCGTATGAAAATCTGTTCAGTAGTTTTTTAGTTTATCGCGTTCAGACGGACAGACTGACGCGGCGGGGGGGGGACTTTGTTTTAAAATACACTAGCTTTTGCCCGCGGCTTCGCATAATACGTAAGGATATCTAATGTAGTTATTTATGTACAAAAACTAAAAAAAGGAATACTGAGTAAAAATAAATGTATGAACACTAAACATTATAATTATGCGTCTAAGTAATCCTCTACATCATTGTCATCCTTCTCCATCCAAGTTATTCTTTCCCATTCAAAATGTATTTATATCCTTTTATTTTTTTCCTCTAAAGTACATAACATAACACCTTTCTCTTACACATTTTGAACAACGCTGACATGAAGTACGACCACTTAAAATTGTGCTCACCCTGTAAGTGAGAACAGAAAGGTACGTAAATTGTGGGAGTCAGGCGCTTCCATCCCACGCATTGAGTGTAAAATTCAGTGTAGGCGTTTCTATATGCAGTAAAAATATCAGTGGGTTAGCAAGCTTAATGATGGAAAATTCTGGGTCAGAACTGTTGAACATTTAAGATTGAAGTTTAATTTGAATGTGTACAAAAAAAAATAGGAACAACAAAAAAATGAAAGAGTCAAAACACATTATAAACAGCCCAGCATAAAATGATAAACCAAATATTATTGTTTTATTATTTGTAAATATAATACCATTTAAATATATATATATATATATATATAAATGTATCTCTACTTAGTAAAATTATGCCGCTAATAAGCTTTCAAATAAATAAAATAAGCTTGCATAGTTAATTTATTGCATATTTATCTAACTTAATATTATTATGAAGATATACAGAGAATTATTTCTAAAACTATATAAAACTGTTTTGTATCAAAACCAAATTAAGACCGCTGTGTTTTCGCACGATATTCACAAACTACATTTCGGTAATTCCCAGAACTTTAATTAAAATGATCTAATTAAACACGTCCCTACCGCAGACAAATTCCTATTTTGATGAAACTAATTACTATATTCAATCTGCCTAGCCTTTTCCGAACTATGTTGGGGTCGGCTTCCATTTTAACCGGATGCAGCTAAATACCAGTATTTTACATGGAGCGACAGCCTATCTGACCTCCACAATCCAGTAACTGTGTAATACAATTCCCCTTGGTAAGACTGGTTGTCAGACTTTCGGGCCTCTGACGACCCGTAACGACTGTCAAAGGTCCACGAATAACAGCCGGAACCAACGCCTTTTTTTTTGTGGGTGGGTAATCATCAAATGACTTCTCCCGCTCTGGGCGGAGCGGAAGGGCGTGTCAGACTTTTACTGACTAAAAAAACCCACCCGTGTTCCTTCAGTTGCCTGTTGCCAGGATCCCGGTATCCCTTTCGGACTATCCCGCAACCCTGTTAACGTACTTTCCGAGGCACTGAGTAGTTTCGGTATGTAAAGATCAACCCCGGCAAGCGTAGCTTAGCCTGATGGATCAACCCGTGAGGCTGTTATTACTTAGCCACGAGCTCCTCTCCGAAACTAATAACTATTATTATCCTCATGAAATTAATTACTATTATTATTTGCATTCACAGTCGTTAGTTTTAAACCATCTCTAATCCAAACTAGTGCAAAATACGATATTGGGATTTCATTGACGCAATAGTGAAACGTTTTGAGTAACTGAGAACAAACTAATTAGTCCTTTTTCTTCAAATATGGGTTAGTTCAACTACAAGCAATGCACTTCCTATAACTACTAGAGTTTCCTTAGCTTTATGACACATTTTAACAAAACTTTCGCAACTTAGCACAAGTCTTGGAATTTTTATATCTCCTTAAGTGCTTATGGCCTGATTTCAAAGTTTTCTACCTACTTCGGAGTTTGTGTAGTTAAAAGAAAGATAAAACCGGCCAAGTGCATGTCGTACCACGCACAATGAAGGGTTCCGTTAGTTGGGATGAATTTATAAAACAAACTTAACATTGTAGTTGAAAAACTTGTTCTCCGATACAGAATGTGTGGGAGAACATGTTTTTGCAACTGCAAATTTAAGTTGGTCGATTATTACTCCGTAACTTGTGGAGCCTCCGTAGCAGTGATAGTTTTTCTTTTAATTTCGTTATAATTATATACTACTGCCGTTAATTTTTTCACATATCTAAACCCAACCATTTAGCTGGCAGGGGGGGTACACTTGGCTCTAACAAAAATTAGCACTTTAAAGCTGAATATTCCGCAAACGGATCCCTGAATCCAAAAATGGTTTGAACAAACTCACATTATTTTTAAACGACCATTCCAACGATACCCTACACACTAAAAAAAACATTCCCACTTTACATGTAGGGGAGGTACCCTAAAAAAAAAAAAATTACGATTTGATTTTACCACTTTGTCGGCGTCGTTTATATGTATATCCATACCAAATTACAGCTTTCTAGTATCAACGGTCTCTGAGTTAAGCGGCAGACAGACGGACAGACGGACATGGCGAAACTGTAACTGCTGACTACGGAACCCTAAAAATGGAGATCTTTGTCAGCAAAATTTTATTTTTTATTTTTATTTTATAGGGAAGGTTGCCATGACGTCGGATTGCGTCAGGGTTATTTTCGGCAGCGCGTGTAGATAGAATGATGTTTTTACACAATAATGCGCAAGCAATGGCAATGAGTCGAGCCACCATCGATGCTGGACATCGATGGTGGCTCGAGTCATGGCCAGCCCTAACAGGGTTCTGAAAATGATTGCTGACAGTGGACTCGGCTTTTTTACTAACTCTTAGTTTTAAGGAGTATGTTACTAACCCTTTATGAGTCTTCGCTCGAATGAAAGATTTTGGATTTATTTTCCACTTAATAGTTTTAGCCCTTTTGTAGAAATCGTACATGTTTTTTATGGTCAAAACATTACCTAACCGAAGTTCATTTTATTTTATATTCCTCAGTTAGTGGTAAAGGTGGTGAAGTGTCGTGAAATGTCGCATATTTCACTGAGCAAATGAGTCATTACTTAATTACACAAAATTGACGAGGACTTTTGTGAACATTGTCTTTAACTACTTAACTTAACTTTTCCCGATATTGTCTCAAAATACGCCCTGTTCCTCCATAGTTACCTCCTAAAAATATGGCTTGGTCCCTAAAATATGCCCTAATCTTAAATTATGAGCCAGTCTCAAGCTGTTTGCTCCTCTTAAAGCAAACAAATATGCGGCCGAAGATACGTTCGCGTAGAAGGTCCTGCCGTTAGGGCTGTCTCATATTTTTGCCGGGAGCTCAATAAGTGGAGGCGCACCCAAGTTTGCCAACCTCTTCTAATTAATTTCTACTCCGTGCCGGTAAAGTGGGAACGTTGAGTGTGGCGCGAGTTGTGAGAGACTTTGGAATTGGCATTTTTTATTAGTTTAGATATTTATTTTGTCACGAAATCAAAGAAACGATGGATGGACTGTGTGAAAGATAGTTAATTGATTCAGGCGTGACTTTGCGGAAATCCATTATAAAATACAATAGACGTAGATATATTTAGTAACCTATTCCGCTTAGCTATTCTTCAAGAGTATGACGATAGACCAATTGCAAACCAGAACACGACGTGTTGCCACACCGAGCGCTGAACGCAGAGAAACTCTCTCCACTACCACCACTACGAACTCTCTCTCTTGACTCTGCGTCTGCGTTTGCAATTGGTCAATCGTTATCCTGAGGATGCCTCGTTGAGAGGTGAAACACGTGTCGATTTCTTACAGGGTTTTTATGACTCTTGAAGAATAGCTAAGCGGAATAGGTTACTAAATATATCTACGTCTATTGTTTTTTTTTTTTGTGTGATAGATAATATGGCTAGAAAGAGTTACTATCGAGGTGACGACTAATAAAGAAATGGAAGAAAAATACATGTTGTGCCAACCCTAAATACACTGGGATAAGGACAGGAGAATGATTTATTTATTTCGTTTGTCACGTGGACTAATAAGCGGCACGTGATGGCTAATTAATAATACCCGCTCGTCCATTGAGGGTTAAGGTTCGCTTGCTGAGTTTGGTTTGTGGATGGGCGTCCATCCATTACATATCGAGACCTTCCGTACCTCGGACAGCACATTAATTCGTTACGTACAATCAGAAACCGGAAAGTCTGCTATACAAGTTTACGAATATCATGTTACCATTTTCTGCAGGTCAGATAGGTAGTCGCTTGATGTAAAAAACTGGTATTTAGCTACATCCGGTTAGACTGAAGGCGACTTCGACATAGTTTGAAAAAGGCTAGGTTAGCTAGGCTAATTTCACTCATGATTTCAATCATATTATACTTCCGATTAACGGTGAAGGAAAACGTTGTGAGGAAATCGGCATGTTCTAGAACCAAAAATTTGAAGACATGTGACATCTACCAACCCGCACTGGGCCCGCGTGGTGGATTACAGCCCACTCCTCGAAGAAAGGAGGCCTGTGTCCCAGCAGTGGGAACATTATAGGCTGATAATGCTACACTTCCGGTATACTCAACTACAATCGCTGTAATGTTGTACTTTTCACCACAAGTTTATGGGACTTCACACGGGCGATAGTGTAACTTTACTGAGCTCCGAATTGGTGAGATTAATTCTATAACAAAAGCGTTTGATCTGGCCGAGTGGCACTCCTAACTGTTGTAATGTAAACCGTTGAGGATTGTGTTTCTTATTACCGTTTACTTTGTAAATGGCGGAAGATGTTCTTTGTGTGTATGATTGTGGTTTTGAATGTGGATCAAATAGCAGTTTTGACATTTTTAGGGTTCCGCAGTCAACAAGGAACCCTTACAGTTTCGCCATGTCCGTCTGTCTGTCTGTCTCTCCGCGACTTAGCTCAGAGACTTAGTGTTGGAAAGCTGTAATTTGGTATGGGTATACAATTACATATAAATTACGCCGACATAGTGGTAAACCTGTATATTCGGGATATTTTTATTTTTCTCGTCAATCCCATGGTATCGTTGGAAAGGTCGTTTAATAAAAATAATGGGAGTTTGTCAAAACCGTTTGCGAAATATTAACCTTTAAAGTGGTAATTTTATGATTGATTTTGAATATGTGAAAAAATTCACAGCAGTAGCATAAATAACGAAATTAAAAGGAAAACTATCACAGCTAAGTAGGCTCCACAAGTTACCGAGTAATAATCGACCAACTTAAATTTGCAGTTGCAAAAACATGTTCTCCCACACATTCTGTATGAGAGAACAAGTTTTTCAACTACAATGTTAAGTTTTTTGGATAAATTCATCCCAAATACGGAACCCTTCATTGTGCGTGGTTCGACATGCACTTGGCCGGCTTTTATTTTCTTAGTTTGTGGCTACCACGGATATCTATGGTGGCTACACTGTCTTAGAGAGCTAGATAGTAATAAGTTTTTATTAACTACTAGCTGATGCCCGCGACTTCGCCCGTGTGGATGTCGGTTATTATATAAAACCTTACTCGAGAACCACTTTATCCATTGGTGAAAGAAGCATAAAAATTGGTGCAGTCGTTTTTGAGTTCAGACAGACAGACGCGGCGGAGGACTATATCTAAGGCTTTTTGTTCATATGAGTCGTCATCTTCTGAACATTATACAGTGAGTATCAGAAATGTGTGGTCAAGTGTGGTGATGCTTAAAGTTGTGGTACTGACCACCAAATTGCACATCTTTCTTCATAGGACCAACATCTCAATCGAGAAGAAATAAACACATGTCCCATACATTTGACTCGAGTAGGTATTGAAGATTTCAAACTTACACGGCTTATTATTTTCTGTATATTGCTTCCTCATTACCAATGGCTTGTATCGGGATGCTCACCTGACTCCGAGCATGTAGTTTTAAGCAGACTATTAGTATGACGCCGCTAACTTCAAGACTTTTTACTTTACCCACGTTTAAATAAAATAGTAGCCTTGTTTTATCTGGGATTTCTTATGACTAAAGTCTTTTTAACCGACTTCTTCAAAAAGGAGGAGGTTCTCAATTCGTCTGTAAGTTTTTTTTTTTATTTTTATGTTTTCGTATTGCTTTTGAAGGTCATATTGCGCCAAAATTAGCTTGCCTACAACAAAAACACTCAATATAATCATATCCATACTTTAAATATTATAACTTCGAAAGTAACTTATGTTGTATGTATGTTACCTTTTCACGCCTAAACCACTGAACGGATTTCGATAAAAGTTGTCAAGGAGATAGATAGCATCCCGGGGAAGGATATAGGTAACTTGTTATCGAATTACCACGCGGTGGAAACCGCGGGTAGAAGTTAGTATAACATACAATAAAGTAATAAAAACTAAAACCCAACTACGACTAAAAAGGTATAAACAAGAGACCACAGACAGACAAATTAAAAATCCGGAGTCACACATAATCTGTTTGATTTATGCATACGTGTGACTCCGGATTTTTAATTTGTCTGTCTGTGGTCTCTTGTTTATACCTTTTTAGTCGTAGTTGGGTTTTAGTTTTTATTAGTTTACCCATCTTATACCCATACCCATCTTATCTAAAATATACGAAAAATGTATGTACAAAAGGATTGAAAATTACTGTACAAAGTTTAATATTATACAAAAAGAACAGTATGGCTTTCAAAAAGGGAAGTCTACAACATTAGCAATCTATGCCCTCATAAATATTATATTAACTAACATCAATGACAACAATCTAACCACAGGATTATTCTTTGATTTGTCGAAAGCTTTCGACCTAGTTTCACACGATCTACTACTGCAAAAGTTAGAAGCAATCGGGATTAGAGGGCCAACCTTACAGTGGATAAAATCATACCTTGATAACAGGCAACAATGCTTTACCATAAGAAACTTAAACGAAGATAAAGAAGTAACGCTACACTCATCGACATATAGATATAATAAGTTTGGTGTCCCACAGGGAAGCATACTAGGGCCAATCTTATTCTTGAAATATATAAATGACATCATTAAAATAACGAAACATAAGTGTATATTGTTTGCTGATGACATTGCGATTATTGTGACATCCAATAAAATAAAAAATACAATTTACGACCACGAAACTGACATTAACAATACAATTGACATTTTAATTAACTGTAGCCAGTTAATTAAAATGTCAATTGTATTGTTATTTACATAACTTGAAAATAAACCTTGACAAATCCGTTTATAATTATATAATTTAATAAATCGAATAATCATAAATTTAACTTCAAATTAAATATACCCAAAATTAAACCAGTAACACATACCAAGTTCCTGGGAGTTACTATTGATGAAGATCTACATTGGAAAGTGCATGTAAACAATGTTTCAAGCAAGATAAATAAGTTTGTGTATGCTCTTAGACAAGTAAAAAAATGTACTAATCTAAAAACAGCTATATTAGCTTACCATGCGTATGTGGAGTCCATATTACAACAACACCAGCACTATTGTAACAGCACCGACCAAAATAGAACATTTGTAGCTCAAAAAAAATGCATTAGGGCTTTATACGGACTTCATCCTGAGGAATCCTGTCAGCCAGTATTTAAGAAACTTGGCTTGTTACCGCTGCCTTGTCTGTATATTAATGAAATATGCATGTTTGTATGGAAACATAAGGAGTTATTTAAAATAGCAAACGATGTAAATCCTCGAAGCCGACGAGATCCTCACAGACTCGTACTTAACAGTGCTCCTAGGCTTGCTAAGTACAATAAAAGCTGCTTAAATATGTGTGTACGAATTTACAACAAATTACCTAGTGATCTGAAAATGCTAAACATGAGATATACTTTTAAGAATAAATTGTATGAATGGTTAATTAACAACAACTTCTATAGTCTAAAACAATTCCTAGAACGAAAATAGCGTTGTAATATAATAATAATTTTTGATAAGGATGACAAATATTTGCATGCTATGTTTAATCTTGGCAAAACATGTCTGTTCTATTTTTGTACTGTAAGACCTTTTCATACCATGTTTTACGCAAATAAATATATTATTATTATTAATATATTATTATTATTACTTTAATATTTTTTTAAATTCTTTTGGGGTTATAATATATATATTTTTGAAATGTGCTCATTAACCCGTCGTATGCCGTAATTACAGACACAATAAAAAATCCATTGTTTCTCAACGGGATCCACGTTCGGCATACGAGAGGTTAAGCCCTATCATTTGATACCCAACATGGTACGATTAATTTTTTTTTTTTTTAGTTCCTCACTTTATTTCCTCTAGAGGGCGCCATTTTTAATTTAATGTGACGTCACATAGCCTATAACCAGCGGACGATCAAGAAGCTTCCAACGATAGGTACCTCATTTTTCAAATTGTGATGAGTCGTTTACAAGATATGAGGGAACAGATGAACATACATACATACATACATACCGGTCAAAATCATAACCCTCCTTTTTTCTTCGCCGTAGTCGGGCAAAAAGAAAGAAAATAGGTATCATTATTTTTTTGCAACAAAAACATAAACTACAATTCGTATATGATTTCAAATCAAACAAAATAAATATTTGCCATGTCTCTAGCCTACATTTTATTCCGAAGATAAAAATTAGAGACACGCCTCCTAAATTTATTTGAACCCCAGTTATGAAAGGTTCCTACGTGGTCTGAGAAGTTAGGCAGAAACCAAGACAGCCTGAGAAATAATAAGTCGATATTGGTCTGTTGAATTTAAATATTTATCAAAGTGAAATTGAATATTCTTAGGATATTATTGGGTTTCAAAATAAATAAAATATGCACCGAGGCTAGACTCTCTATTTATAAATAATATTTACCAATTTTGGCGTCAACTTTTATTTTTAGAGATTTTTTCTATATTTTTCGTGTCGGGAATACTAAACAAGTTATTTTTGTTTGGGTTTCTTTTTTAAAAGGATTGCATTGAGAATGACAGATGAAAGCGTTTGATTTCTATTTTACAAGGATTGCATTGACACTGGCAATTCCAAAACTTCTTCATGAAGACCGAATCGCCAGAAAAAAAAGGCTAGGCAGATGATGAAGAAGACATTCTCTCATTTTAATTACATTTACAGAAATAATCATTTTCTTTCACGGCTCTTGCATACCACTTTTAATTATGTACAGTCACGGACTTTAATTGATGAGCCACCTGGCACTGTTCGTATTTTAGCCGTGTAATGCAAATCAGGTTTATTCGGTTCCCGACACGGAAAGTCATAATGTCTTCGTATTAGTAGAAGAAAATTATATTTAATAACTTTACCGGTTGGCTAACCTGAGAGCCAGAACTACAAACTTGACAGCAGACTGACTAACTGACTACCCAAAGGCAACCAATTGCAGGTCTAGCAACAGTAACCTAGCAACGATTGTTTAAGCGTAGCGATAGTAACGTTAGCGTACGGAGAAATATTAATAGTCATTTCGACAACTTCGAAATTAACGTCTCTGACGTCGACATTTCAACTGTCACTGTCTTCAGATAAGTTTCCAGAATAATCGAGTTAAAGAACTCTGATTCAAAGTTTCAAATAGATTGGATAAACTTAATGCGATATTTTATTTATTTTTATCATTGAGAACTTATTAGTCAACCTCTATGGATAAGCTATTTCCGATTATAAGTAATTTATTTGTCATCTTATTTACGAGCGTGCGGTTTGAGTTCGTGTTTAATCGTGTAATTTCGTGAATGTATGAAACTGTAAAATTGAAAACTTTGAGGTGGCTCATCAATTAAAGTCTGTGACTGTACTTCGGTAATTATTCCCTAATCCAGTGGTTTTCAAACTTTTATCACACTTAGTAGAAAATACAAAACTTTTCCAAATTACCTTTCACAATTCTGAAAGGTCGAAATTAACCACAGAAAGATACAATAATTTGCTGCGGGCAGCCACTTTTGAAGAATTTTGGAATGCCCTTCAAACTTTAAGCCTCTCAAGTGACAAGTTTAACATTGAAAGCCACAAACAAGAATTGAAAGAGCTTTTCTAGTTGACTTTGAAAGTATAGTTGCACTTAGATAACGGAGTTTTTTTTTTTTTGGTGTTTTTTTTTGGTCAAGCAATCTGCCTAGCTTTTTTCCAACTATGCTGGGGTCGGCTTCCAGTCTAACCGGATGCAGCTGAATACCAGTATTTTACATGGAGCGACTGCCTATCTGATCTCCATAACCCAGGAACTGGGTAATACGATACCCCTTGATTAAACTGGTTGTCAGACTTTCGGGCTTCTGACGACTCGTAACGTCTGTCAAATAAGTGTTTTTTTTTGGTATAATTATCAAGTAGATATATAAATAAAGAGAAGGGCATTAGCATTTTTTTAAATTAACGACTGATTCTGTGGCTACGGTCACAGTATAATAAAGTAACAGTATTATGTCTCGGAAGTGACCTAGAAATAATTACATATACGGGCCGCTCTGTAGACAACATTCCGCGTCCGTGCGTGATTGCCGCGCACTCGAGACTGCTGCATAATAATATACACTGATATTTCGAAGCGCGTCGTTTCGGCCGTTTTCTATGAAGACATAAAGTCAAAGTCAAAGTCAAATAATTAATTTCAAATAGGCACTTAAAACACACTTTTGAACGTCAAAAAAAAAACAAAGAAATAGAACTGATTCTAGTAAACCCCTAACAAAAGGTAATTTTCGTATGGAGAAGAATGGGCAAGAAGCTCCACCGTTACTCTTCATAGTACTGTTACTTATTTTAACGGTCTAACAAAAATAAAAAGTATGTAATGAAATTCATAGAATGAAAATGATACTTAACAAATATGAATCGTGCAAAGATAAATACTCAGAACTAAAAAGGGAGCTTATCATCAGCAACCAAAACATTAGTTTAGCAGCCCATAAACCTGATTACCCGCGATTAACCCGTATCAATTAACAAACGCACGTAAACACGTTTGTGGTTTGCGTTAAAGTTAACTATTTAATGTCACATGAAAATGAAGCTAACGTAAACTTGTGCGCAATTACCGCAGAGACTAAAGTTAATTCGCACATATATTAGGAGAACGATAATGTTAATAATTGGACCCTTTTCAACGGCTGTCCGCTAGATAGTTTAAATTGTAGTTAGCAATTGTTTAATTTAAATTAAATGGTACAATGCGGCAATACCAAGGGGTATCGTATTACCCAGTTACTGGGTTGTGGAGGTCAGATAGGCAGTCGCTCCATGTAAAATACTGGTATTCAGCTGTATCCGGTTAGACTGGAAGCCGACCCCAACATGATTGGGAAAAGGCTAGGCAGATGATGATGATCGTTAACTTAGATGATCACATTTTTGCAAGACTAGCCGTTGCCCGCAGTTTTACTCGCATTTTAGATGTCATCCGGGTCATCGTCTACCTGTCAGGAGGTTTGCCAATCATTTTCAAACGTTCGTTTTATTTCAGAAAAATAAGTAAAGTAAATATTTGGACTTCAGGACCTGTCTCTCAAAGGAGCATGTTTGAACAAAATAAAACAATCTTTCTAAGTTTTAATTATAAAATCAATCAGATTTTCTGACGAACTTGGCTGAAGAAACGCAAGTTTCTAAATTATTCACAAACATTTTGATGAATAAACGTTGTAACTAGTTTCTTTTTTTGTTTCATAAAACGTCCAGCTTCTCTCCATATCTTTTGTTTGGCATAATTTTATTTTGTTTCATCAAAAATCTGGGCAGAGATATTGTTATTTTAGTGTTTACAAAACAAACCTCATTTTTGGAGCAGAAAATAATAGGTACCTACATGAGTAAAGTATTTTAATTTTCGATGTATTATTTAACAATAACAAACCATAAGCTCATTTAAAATTATTAAAAATATTTATGTTACATTAATATACTTAAAGGGTGGATTGTTCTAATTTTTAAGAAGCTTCAGTGTATTTTTTATATTTGACTTTCAACCCTTCTCGTTCGTCTGAAGGTTATCCAGCAGTTCAGAAACCTTGACATTTTTAAATATTCGGTTTCTTTTTTAACCCCCGATGGAAAAAGCGGGGTGTTATAAGTTTAACGTGTGTATCTGTGTGTCTGTCTGCGCCATCGCTGCCAAACGGCTGAACCGATTTTGATTTTTTTGGTTTTGTTTAAAAGGTGATTTAATCGAGAGTGTTCTTAGCTATGATTCAAGAAAATCGGTTTAGCCATTTGAAGATTATCATCTCTTTTCTAGTTGATGAATGGATGTGAGCATCTTCCACAGGTCTAATCGATTGGAAATTTAGAATTCCGTTACTTCAATGATATGAAAAGAAAACATAGTCAACTTGAACTGATACTGCAGCATCACCTGGAATTTGCAGGATACCCAACTCCCTTACCAACTTACAGCAGAGGTATCGTTTGGACTCATTGGAAATGTCTCAAAAAATAGTTTACAGATAGATGGATGCCACTATGGATGGATGGATGGATACACTAGGAATTAATGAATGTATGCTATTGAAGAAAGGATAGCTGCTGTTAATTTCCTATTTTCATTAGCTTTCCCCCGACGCGACGACGCTTGGATCAAAATATTACCTACAACTTTTGTATTAAACTTAAAGGGCCAATACATATTATTTTTTTTACTTTTTAGATGCTTTGTTATTGTCGGGGGCTTTTTAATTTTTTTAATTGTTGCAGGTAATTACAAAATCAATGGCTTTTAAACGCCTCGGAAAGCACGTTAAGCCGTTGGTCCCAGCTGTCATTTGTTGATCTTTGATAGTCGTTACAGGTCGTCAGAAGCCCGAAAGTCTGACAACCAATCTTACCAAGGGGCAGGGCCGTAGGCGGGGGTTTGGGGGTTCAAACCTCGAAATGCGAGAAACCAGAAACTCAATCCAGAGAGCTCTTGCATCCTTTTCTGCATATTAAGTCGATAAAGTTACTTCTATTTTTGTATGATCGGTCAAAGAGTAAGAAAACCTAATTTATTCGAAGCTGGATGCTAAAAATTTCGAGCTCGCTTCGCTCGCAATAATTTTTTTAAGATTACCGCAAAAGAGGAAAATACTCTTTTTTTTAAAAAATCTGTATTTACTATTTTTCTACCCTCTCTGAAATCAGTAATAGGTACTTAAAGTCTTAAAAAGAAAGTTTGCAATAACCCGGCCTTGAAATGAATTCCTGGCTACGGCCCTGCCAAGGGGTATCGTATTGCCCAGTTACGGGGTTGTGGAGGTCAGATAGGCAGTCGCCCCATGTAAAATACTGGTATTCAGCTGCATCCGGTTAGACTGGAAGCCGACCCCGGCAGGCAATGGCTTTTAATCACCGCAATGTAAGTACGTTTGGGAACTCTGGTATTACCTACACACATTCTTTTTATTTTATAACTACATATATAACCATGCTGATACAATTTTCGTTCTTGAAAACAAAACACAACTAACACGATCACGAGAACATGCAAAAATCCAGTTACAGCCCCAACATATTTCGACTAAGTAAATAAGTAAATTTCGCCAAAGTCGTTGGCAACTTGCGTTGTTCGTTGTACATTATCGTCATATTCCGCTGAAGATCTTTGGAACAACCAACAGTTTATGAGTTTATCCTATCGAAGTGATAAAGTTAGGGAAACTTTGCCTGTTTTGATAATAATGATTGGTCTTTTTGTAGCAGTCGGTTTGGCGCTTATGATACGAATTATTGAGCTTAAATCTTTATGGATTAAAGAAGAGTTTCAATTGAAGTTTACACAATAAAAATCAATTGCAAAAAGTTGATCGTTAATTAAAAGTTAACTTGCGCCTAGAAAGGTTTATTATGTCCTTTAAACCTCCACTTGTCACTAACGAAACACTAAATAATTTTAATTGTTATCGTCCTTCTAAAAGCCAAACAACAGTTGAGCGGATAATCATCACTACATATAATAAAAAACTTTTTACAAAAAAAAAACACTAAAAAGTGAAAAATAACTTTAATTTCGGAAGTCGGTGTCTTTGCTTTTCAATTTCCGTTTTTTGCCACTGGTTGTTTTTTTTTGTAAAAAGTTATATTTTTCACTTTTTAGTTGTGGTACCTACCCCACACAAATCCGAATACCACTACCTGCTATGTAAATAACAGTGAAGGAGTCAAACAGGATATCGTCTAGATAAACTAAGCGGGAAAAATACGTAATATTGAAGCTAACTCAAAAATTCCGCAACTAAAGTTAATAAAATATGGGACTAAAAAATCATCAAAATCGATTCATAATTGGCGCTGTAATCGCGTAACAAACAGACAAAAAAAAAAACACATACGAATTGAGAACCTCCTCCTTTTTGAAGAAGTCGGTTAAAAACAGTCCTCCACCGCGTCTGTCTGTCTGTCTGTTCGTGATAAACTCAAAAACTACTGATTGCATTGATGCATTGATTTTCATGCTGTTTTCACCAATGGTTGAGCGGTTCTCGAGGAAGGTTTGAGTATATAATTTGACAAGCGAGCGAAGCCGCCGGCATCAGCAGCTGGTGAATAAATTATCAACCTACCAATTAATATTGACTGCCTCGTTGGTCCTGTGGCCGCAAGTTCGATTCCCGGGTCGGACAAAGTGTTATTGGGTCTTCCATCTGGAATTTCTCAGTAGCAGCCCGGAGTCTGGATTTGTACCCGATTGATGGCAAATAGGCTCGCCCCCTATTACATGAGACTTAAACATAACTGGCGATATGTGGGTGTGCTGTAGGTACACCTCTGCCTAACCCTTTAGAAAAATACAGGCGTGATGTTATGTTATGATTTATAAATTTATTATCAAAATTTCTAAAATGAAATAATAAGATGAAACAAAAAGCATTGGAAAATGTAATAGTTTTGATGCTGTACGATATAAAAAAGTATGTACTCTACAATTATCTTTACAAATAATATCTTTTTAATTATTTTCCTACAGAATATTAGGGAGGTCATCTCGAAACAAGCACAGTTTCAAACCACAATATTCACACCTAATAATATAATATTTCACCTTTAGAAAATACGCTAAATAGCTAAGTGTACTGTATTCAGCCTAATACAGCGGATATTAGAAGGTTCGAGACGGTTTATTTACTCTACAATAATCTTTACATAGAATATAGGAAGGTCATCTCGAAAAAAAACAGTTTCAACCACAATATTTACGACAACTTTAAGAAAATACGCTACATAGCTAAGTGTGGCGTATTCAGCCTAATACAGCGGATATTAGAAGGTTCGACACGGTTGGAGGGTTCCAAAGATAGTGTGGGATAGCGGATGCTATCAAGTGAAGTCTTACTATCTACCCCAGGCCGAGGTGCGAGCCTTCGGGTTATAAAAACCTATTTTGTTTAAGGTAGTCTTCGGTGTAATAAGGTCGGTTTTTGTTTGGATAGTTTCACGATTACTGGCTTTATGAAATTGGTCTGTAGTTGGTGCAGTGTAATATTATACTCGTATTGTGTTCAGAGAAGATCTGGGTTAGTTTTTTGTTTTTTATGAGGTTTGTGTATGACCATCAAAGAGTAAACCTTATAGATTGCGTTAAAAAGTTAATAAATCGGAAGTTGGTGTCTTTGGTTTTTAATTTTCGTTTTTTACCACCCGAAATTAAAGTTATTTTTCCCTTTTTACCCGACTACGGCGAAAAAAAAAGTAGGGTTATGATTTTGACCGGTATGTATGTATGTATGTATGTTCATCTGTTCCCTCATATCTTCTAAACCACTCCACACAATTTGACAAATTAGGTATCATTGGAAGCATCTTGATTGTCCGCTGGTTATATGCTATGTGACGTCACATTAAATTTAAAATGGCGCCCTCTAGAGGACATAAAGTAAGGAACTAAAAAAAATTGTTTATTCTTACCATGTAGGGTATCAAATGAAAGGGCTTAATGAGCACATTTCAAAAATATATATAGTATAACCCCAAAAGAATTTAAAAAAAATTAAAGTAGTAAAACCTAAAACCCAACTACGACTAAAAAGGTATAAACACAAGACAAGACAGACAAATTAAAAATCCGGAGTCACACGTAATCTGTTCGATTTATGCCCTAACACGTGTGACTCCGGATTTTTAATTTGTCTGTCTGCGGTGTCTTGTTTATACCTTTTTAGTCGCAGTTGGGTTTTAGTTTTTATTACTTTAATTTTTAGTGTTTTGTTTGTAAGTCGGTTGCTTTTTTTTTGTAAAAAGTTATATTTTTAACCGACTTCTTCAAAAAGGAGGAGGTTCTCAATTCGTCTGTATGTTTTTTTTTTGTATGTTTGTTACTCGATTACTCCGCCAATTATGAATCGATTTTGATGATTCTTTTTTTGTTTGGTAGGTCATGCTTCCGAGGTGGTCCCATATAAATTTTATTAACTTTGCTTGCGTAATTTTTGAGTTAGCTTGAATATTACGTATTTTTCCCACTTAGTTTATCTAGACGATATCCTGTTTGATTTTTGATGGTTGGTTCGATGGTTTTGATTTCCTTCACTGTTATTTAGATAGCAGGGGTTTGAGTGGGGTAGGTACCACAACTAAAAAGTGAAAAATAAAAACTTTTTCCAAAAAAAAATCAACCGATTTCCAAAAAAAACACTAAAAAAGTGAAAAATAACTTTAATTTCGGAAGTCGGTGGCAAAAACAGAAAACTGAAAAGCAAAGACACCGACTTCCGAAATTAAAGTTATTTTTCACTTTTTTAGTGTTTTTTTTGGAAGTCGGTTGATTTTTTTTGGAAAAAGTTTTTATTCTCTTTTTAGTTGTGATACCCCCACTCAAATTCGAACCACTACGTGCTATGTAAATAACAGTGAGTGACGTCACTGTCAGTGACGGAGTAACTTAAAACATCGTCCAGATATACTAAGTGGAAAAAATACATAATATGCTAACTCATAAACCACGCCAGCAAAGTTAACAAAATATATTAGGTCTTTACCTATGAAATTGCCGTTCTGCAGTACTGGCCATTTCAAATCAAAATAATTTTTGTTTGGCTAAGAATTCTAATTTCAAATTAATTTTATTTTAAAAACATGGTTTTTTTTTTCCAAAATTAGTCATTTCTTTATTGATTAGTGTTACATTTTCATCGCATTTCAATCTTTTTCGTCATCATGGATACGTTAAAATTTCGAGTAATTATGGAATATGAGTACCGTCGTGGCAGCAACGCGGCACAAGCGGCACGCAACATCAACGACGTTTACGGAGCTAACACTACAAACCAACGCACCACCTGTTATTGGTTTGCTCGCTTCCGTTCTGGAAATTTCGACCTGAAAAATGAACCTCGCGGTCGTCCGAAGACTTTGGTCGACAATGACGAATTAAAGGCGATTGTGGAAGCTGATGATACACAATCTACGGCTGAATTAGCAGCAGCTTTCGACGTTAGCGTCAAAAACAATATTGGTCCATTTGCGTCAAATTGGCAAGGTAAAAAAGCTTGACAAATGGGTGCCCCACGAACTCAATGATCGCCAGCGCGAAGTACGCGTCGAGACGTGCCTTGCACTGCTCAACAGACACACAAATGAAGGAATTTTGAACCGCATTGTTACCTGCGATGAAAAATGGATTCTGTTTGATAACCGCAAGCGCTCAGCAAGTTGGTTGGATCCTGGTTCAGCACCTAAACAATGCCCTAAACGAAAACTTACCCCTAGAAAAGTGATGGTCACTGTTTGGTGGTCTAGCGCCGGTGTGATTCATCACAGCTTCTTACCAAACGGGGTGAGCATTACTGCAGATGTGTACTGTGAAGAACTGAACACAATGATGGAGAAGCTGGCGCATCTCCAACCAGCATTGGTCAATCGCTCGTCTCCGCTGCTCCTGCACGACAACGCGCGACCTCATACTGCACAGCAGACGGTCTCCAAGTTGCAAGAACTGGGGTTGGAAGCTCTCCGTCATCCGCCCCACTCACCAGACCTTGCGCCTACAGACTACTACTTTTTCCAGAATTTGGATAACTTCTTGGCGGGAAAAAAATTCAATACCCGAGAGGCAGTACAAAATGCCTTTGAAGAATTTGTTGCCTCCCGTCCAGCTGATTTCTTTAAGAAGGGCATCAATAAACTGCCACTGCGATGGCAAAGATGCATTGATTGCATGGGTGATTACTTCGATTAATACAAATAAAAAATTAATGAAAAAAATTCGTTTAAATTTTTTCATACAAAACGGCAATTTCATGGGTAAAGACCTATTATAAGGGAGCACCTCTGAAGCATGACCTACCAAACAAAAAAAGAGTCATCAAAATCAAGTCAAAATTGGCGGAGTAATCGCGTAACAAACATACATACGCCAAGGAAAAAAAAAAGGAGAAGGTTCTCAATTCGTCTGTACCTATGTTTTTTTTTTTTGTAAAAACTTAAAATAATCACAATTTTATTAAGTAACTATTAATGCAGCTGTAAACTTAGTGACGTTTACAGTAGTTTGCATATTAGTTACCTACTTGCAGAAGTCTGGTAGATCATAACAAAATGTAGTGCTTGCTAAGTCTTGAGGTCCCGAGAATCGCCCATAACAGTACGCAAAATACATAGAGTCCGAAATGACTCGTAACAAATAACATTACACGGTCTAACAAAAAAACAATAAAATAACAATACCAAAACATTCCATAAAAATAATATTTCTACAAGAAAAACAGCCACCGGCTTCGTCTATGACTTACAACGTATTTTACTATTGAGCCCAAACACTGAGAAGTTATCAGTGAAGTGCTAAGACACTCCTCAAAGTTATTAAAGTTTCGCTAGAAGATAATAGTTAAATTAAGCGATTACTTTGCATGGTGTAAACTTAATTATCGGTGACGTAATTTTGCATACAATTACATACTTTAATATTCACCTTACTTATATTAGGTCCCCACCTATGAAATCAGCGTTTTGTATGGGGAATTTTAAACAAGTTGCATTTTTCATACTAAAATTTTCTTAATTTATATAACAACCATGAACACTAATGTTTTAAAACTTTTGTGGACTAATGTTTAAAAACCAAGATAACGTATGCCACTTAAATACTTAAATTAAGCGACAAAAATAAGTTATAGCTAAGTTAAAAGAAAAATAGTGGTCATTTCTGCTAACAAAATGAGGAGTCATTTTTAAGGTATTTTTTATCTTTAGAAAACTATAAATAATAATGTTTTTTTACTATTGGTCTATGATGGTCATTATTCGATATAATAACAAGCAATTGATGAATATTTTAAATCATAGAAGTGACGAGGTTCTCTATGTGTGAGAAAAAAACGCCAATTTCATAGGTTCCATAGGACCCAATATTTTGATCTGCAAATAAAAATATTTTTAGCAATAAAATAGCGCTACATATTTTTAACTAAACTGTTTACTAAACTTCGGTTCGGTACTGAGTCAAACCTGTAGCTTTATTTAAAGAAAATAGTTAATAAGGCGTATAATGTCCTATAGTTGTTGCGTTTTAGCAAGGCAATCAAGGGGTATTATTAGTAAAAAAAATGATATTAGTAAAAAATCATAGTATCGCTATGTATGGTAAGCAAAGTGATATAGTATTGACGAACAAATTCCTTACATTATCACTCCATCTACTCGCTCCTCCTTTACGACTGAGCCCCACAAACAATTCCAATTTGTCCTAATGTCTCTATAAACGAGCTGTAGCTGGGAAAAACTTCGCTCATTTATATAGAGCCGATGATACAGGGCTCAATTGTACTGTCATGTTACCTGTTACACTGTCCATCTGTCAAAACTTGGTGAATATTCTGTGTGCAATTTGTGGTGCGGGATTCGGTTTATCTCAATTTTATTTTTAACTGAACCAAAACATTTAAAATTAATTAGTGAAAACCAGTTTCAGAAATTACTTTAGTCTATTTTTTTGGCAGGTTTTTATTGTTAGGAAAATCACGTCTAGTTTCTGAAAGGTTTTAATTAAGAAAGTGTAAAAATTGAACTCATATGTCATGTCTGATTGGCTGAAATTATTCCATTCAGCCAATAGATTTATTCCAACTAATACCACTGGTATTTGTTTCAAGTCATATTTATTTTCTATTCCGAACGGATACCATTGTTAACCAAACTAATACCAAAACAAGTTCAAAGATGGAAGGACAGTCAGTATAAATATGAGTTTTCACAAATACCAATCCAAAGTTTTTTTTGCTGGTGATTACCTCTCCAGTAGCATCTTTTTGTGTTGATTAGCCTTTCTGGAACTGTGTATCAACTGGAGAATAGAGTGGAATACCACAAAAAGTATTATAAATCCGTATCGTTCTAGAATTCATGCTTAAAATAAACGTATTCGACTCTTAAATAAAATACATACATTACTATAAACTATAAAGGAAGACAGGCGCGTCGCGACTTTAGAACAATTTCTATGAAAATTTCATTGAAATCGTTCTACCAGAATCGCGTCGCAACATCGGCGTCGCGTCGCGCCTGTTAGCGGGGAAGCCTTTACCGTCCCGAATCCCAGTAAGTACCAACACACAACATATAAATCATAAATACTGCAGTCGGTTTGCCATCCGCGGTGGCCAAACGAGAATCCAATTGGGGTGGGCAGGGAGGTAGCTATCAACCGGTAGTTAGGCGGTGTGGTCCCGATCTGAAACGAAACGTGAGAGATTTGATTTTAAAAATAGACTCCAGTAAATAATGGTCTGTTTTGAGGTGTACTGTGTTGCACTTTGTCATAACAACAATTCATCTCGTCTACTCAGCGTCCGTATGTCATTGCAGGGATCCGGCAGAATATCAGCGACTATATTTGCCTGACATGCTGAGCTGAGGCCTTGACAAAATGACATTCTATCAGCGATAACCATGATGGAAAAGGCAAAAATGTATAGGACTGACATAAGCTATCGAAAAGCTTATGTCAATCTTGTTGAAAGTCGTTGTAGAAATACGAAACGCTTTCGAAGCGATTGTCACTTGTCTAGGCCCTCTGGACTCCCATTTGATGCAACATTAAGACGCACACCGCACCTTGATTCGTTATATAAGTATGTCACTATCAGCCGGTTTCTAATTTAAGTATTTGAAGGTTAGAATTTCTCAAACTCTTCTTAAGCATTACTTAAGGGGTGATTCCTTTAATGTAACCCGCGAAATTCAATACGTTTTAATTTGTAAATCAATTTTAGGAATCACCTTAAGTAATGCTTAAGAAGAGTTAGAGAAATTCTCAACTTGTCACTACATTTCTTTAAGTATGTTTGTTCTCTTTTTTGTATATGGGCATATTTTTGTGTGTTTTTTGCAATGCGCTGAATAAACGGTTTATTTATCTATCTATCTATCTATGTTTTGTTTTAATTCTGGGGGTTTACTCCCCAAGTATGGGCCCGTCCGAGAGTATTCCGAAACGTCGGAGTGTACCCTACTATTGATTTCGAATTCATGAGTTTCGAACGGAATCATAGACCTTTGAACGAATGATGCATGACGATATAGAGTTGCGCTATTTTACCGGTCGATTACCGGTTTACTTATTTTGTGATTTTCAAGTTTATTTTTTATTTATTAAAAATGTATATTGTTGTTGTTAGAAAAGATCACATTTTTGCAATTTACTTTTTATTATATTTAATTAAATAATTGTTTTTCTTTTTTGTATTATGTTTGAGTTAAGCTAAGGGTTTCCTAGAAAACCGTTAGCCGTTCCGTCATATAATTATTAGAACGGCTGGCATGAAAATCTGTCATTTTCTCCATTATTTGACATAATGGTACCAAAAAAAGGTCTTTATTTGGACAACCGATACTGTGTGACCGATCATTTTTTTCTGCTGAAGTTGAACGAGGCACTTGATGATACAGCCTTTGCCCACCTAGAATGACCTTTTTTTTAGTCTGCTTGTGCCCCTAATCCTGAGACAAGTTTGAGAAACCTCATGTGTCAGTAATAAGACCCTTATGAATCACACTCAGTCGTGGTATGATCATAACCATTCTTGATCATCTCCTACCCGCGATTACCCACATCATCAATTTTTCCCTGTACACCGGAGTATTCCCTTCCCTGTGGCGCAAAGCCTATGTCCGTCCACTACCTAAGGTTTCTAATCCCTCTCTCCCTACCGACTTCCGTCCAATTTCTATTCTTCCCTTCCTATCTAAAGTGCTCGAGGCCTGTGTCCACAAGCAATTCTCCAATTTTGATTATCGTAACTCGCTCATTAGCCCTCTACAATCTGGGTTCAGGCCTGGACACAGCACTGTTTCCGCCCTCCTTAAAGTGACTGGTGCCTTATATCGCCAGCAGGACTTGAATATACCAAAATTACTGCTCTAGTATTGGTTGACTTTTCGAATGCCTTTAATACCGTCAGTCACGACATCCTGTTAGCCATTCTGTCCCATGTTATGGTCTCTCCCGAAGCACTGGAATGGTTCTCCTCTTACCTTCAGGAACGTAAGCAGTCCGTTCGTGCTGGGGATTCTTCTTCGTGCTGGTGTGATTTGAAAACTGGCGTTCCTCAAGGCGGTATACTTTCTCCTCTGCTGTTTTCTATTTTCATTAATCTTATAACTTCCGAGCTTCAGTGTGCGTATCATCTGTATGCGGATAATTTGCAGTTGTACTGTGAGGGGAGGGTTGATGAAATCCCTGACGTAATAGAAAAATTAAACAGGGACTTGATAGCCATTAAAACCTGGTCTGATAGGTTTGGGGTAGCAGTAAATTCTAAAAAGTGTCAGGCGATCATCATTGGGAGTTCTCGTAACATTATTAAGTTGGATAGTACAACCGTGCCACCAATCCTCTTCAATGGAATGATCGTTCCATTTAGCAATGACGTGAAGGACCTAGGCTTGCACATCGATAGTATCCTGAACTGGCGTACTCTAATAAAAGACATTTTATAGTTTTATAATAGACTGACTTTTATTGTCATAATATTGTATACACTGTTACATAGTTTTTGTTATTAGGTACTAACACCTCCGCTTAACAAAAATAATACTGAAAACATCTATGAAACAGGTAAAATACCAAGCTTTTTCATAAAATAATTGTGTTTCACAGACCCTAAACTTTTGGTTAGAATGTCTGCTGGCATTTCAGCCGTCTCCAAATAAGCTATTTTAACAATATTATTTGTTACTGCCTCTCTGACAAAATGATATCTAATATCTATATGTTTAGATCTGCGATGAAAAATTGGGTTTGAAACCAATTTCTGCGCACTCTGACTATCATTAAATAGGACAATAGGTTCTGATTTTCCTACAATCTCCTGCAAGAGATTTTTTAAATATATTGCCTCTTTACATGCTTCTGACATAGAAATGTATTCTGCTTCCGTTGAGGATAAAGCTACATGTCTTTGCTTTCTACATTCAAATGAAATCACTGTATTAGACAACTTAAAACAAAATCCCGAAAATGATTTCCTATCATTTACATCAGAACCCCAGTCTGCGTCTGCAAAACCTTCAATACAAGAAATACCTTTCGAAAACACAAGACCATAGTTTTTGGTTCTTTTTAAATACCGTAACACCGTTTTAGCATGCTTCCAGTGAATCTCATTATAACAATTATTAAACTGACTAAGAAAATTTACACTATAAGCGATATCAGGCCTGGTTAAAACTGCTAAATACATTAAACTTCCTATTAGTTGTCTAAATGGATAATCTTGACAAACATTCTGAGAATTTTCTAATTTTAAATTAATCTCCATAGGAGTTTCTGCAGTTTTACAATCTGTCATATTAAACTTCCTTAGTAAATTGTCTACATATTGAGCTTGATCAACTGTTATTACATTTTCCTTAATATTGACCCTTAAGCCTAAACATTGTTTTAACTGACCTAAGTCTTTGATCTTATATTTACAGCTCAGTTCATTTACTAATTGCTCAGTTGCTGTCACACAGTTAGAAAACACAAAAAAGTCGTCAACAAAAAGTGCTATAATAATCTTAACTTTTCCTGCATATTTTGTGAACAAACAAGGTTCATATTTTGACTTTTTATAACCTAAACTTATCAAGTAATCATTTACTCTCTTATACCAAGCCCTGGAAGATTGTTTAAGACCATAGATAGCGCGTTTTAACTTTAAAACTTTGTTATCATCCGTACTAGATTCATAAGTAACAGGCTTCTTCATATACACAGTTTCATTTAAAAAACCATTTAGAAAAGCAGTGGTAACATCTAGATGACTTATATCTAAATTTAACTTGGCTGCCAGAGCAAATAGCAATCTCAAGGTAGAATATCTGACAACTGGCGAAAAAGTTTCATGGAAATCTACACCTGCTTTCTGAGTAAAGCCTTTTGCCACTAATCTTGCCCTGTAGCGCACATTATTAGAACTGTCAAACTTTTTTTTAAACACCCACTTGCATTGCACCACCGTACTATCTTGAGGATGATCAACTAGCTCCCACGCATCATTCTCATCGAACGCGTCTAACTCCTCCTTCATGCTTGCTCGCCAAAACTTACTTTCCGGTCCATTTAAGGCCTCCAGAAGAGTGATCTCTTTGTCGTTATCATCACGCTCTGTGATACACAAATTATTATAACCAAAGCGATCAGGCTTCTTTCTCTCTCGTTTAGGTAGAGTTTCTGGTGTTAGTTCGACTAGTGTAACTTCTGGAGCTGAAGTAGCGTTTAAGAAACTGTCATCTGAGGTACTTACTGAAGAAGTTTCCGTATCCATGACATACGTACTGTCCACCTTCTCTTCTACCGACTCTACACTTGTTGAGTCTGACATTTCCATGTCAGTACTCTCAGAATCTTTGGTGCATACTTCCTCCGCTGAAGACTTGCATTTCACGGATATGTCCACTGTATTCTCAACTGACTTCTCCATGATAACTATGTCTCTACTCGTACTAACAGAGTTATTTTCTGGATTATAAACTCTATAGCCCTTCACATGGTCAGAATAGCCAAGAAAAATAAGCTTGTTAGCTTTTTTATCCCACTTCAAACGCTTCTCCTTTGGCACATGCACCATGACTGCACTTCCAAATATACGCAAATGACTTAAATTTGGCTTCGACCCTGTCCAGACTTCATAAGGAGTCTTGTTATTCAGTCCTGACACGACAGATCTATTTCGCAAGTAAACTGAAGTATGAACCGCCTCTGCCCAGAATTTCTTATCTAAGCCAGCATCAAAGATCAAACATCTGGCCTTTTCAACTACTGACCTGTTCATCCGTTCACACAAACCGTTCTGCTGCGGCGTAAAAGCATTAGTCTTTTGATGAACTATCCCTTGCTCCTTCAAATACTTGTCAAATTCTCGACTACAGAACTCACCTCCGTTATCTGTCCTTAGAATTTTGATCTTTCTGTCTTTCTGTTTTTCTGCCATGGACTTAAAATCTTTAAAATTGGTAAACACTTCATTCTTTGTCTTCATAAAATAAACAAATGCCATCTTGCTGTAATCATCCACGAACAAAACATAGTACCTGGATCCTCCTATTGATAGGGTTTCCATAGGACCGCATACATCTGAGTGAATCACCTCTAGAACATTCTCTGTTTTAGATGAACTTTGCTGGAACGGCAGTCTAGCTTGTTTGCCTTCACAGCAAATAGTACACGATGACTTATCTATGTTTGCTACTTCTGGGTATGAAATTCCTTCTACAGCACCATTTTTCATTTTCGTTAAACTAGTACTGTTTATGTGTCCCAAGCGTCGGTGCCAAATCTCACTCGATGCTACTGCAGTTGCTGCTAATAACTGTTCTGTTTTCGTGTATAATCTATACACACCTTCGACTAATTCTGCCTCACCAACGAGTTCTTTCTGTTGATTATAGATGTGGCAAACATTTTCTTTGAAAATTACACTGTTGCCATTCTCGATCAACTGACTCACTGATAGCAAGTTCGTTGTTAACTTCGGTATGCATAATACGTCCGAAACTGTGACATCATACTCCACACCTTTCACAACTGTGACGATGTTGACATCACCAGAACACACAACTGAAACACTTGTCTGGTTTGCAATAATAATTTCCTTCTTATCGTGCTGATGGGTCGGATTGACAATATATTCTTGTCTCGCCGTCATGTGTTTGCTAGCCCCACTATCAATATACCAGTTACTGTGGCTGAATTTTCCACTCAGAAAAATCGCACTGAATGCATTAGTCTGTTTTCTTTTGCTTGTTTCTGAGTTGGGGCACTGATTTTTATAGTGTCCAGTTTGTTTACATTTATAACATTTTATAACTTTGACAGGTTTTGACATTTCCTGCAATTGTTTAGGGTCGCTCCTATGGTTACCATTTTTCACGCGCTGCTTCCCTTTTGCTACAAATGCACTTTCGGAACCGGAAACTGAACCAACCTCAGCACACATGTCCATCAACTTGGTTTTAATGATATCGGCACTTATCTCGATTCCCGAGTGTTCAATGGCCATTATCATAGGCGCATATCTTTCGGGCAATCCTGCTAACATTAATGCACCAATCCATTCGTCTGTTAATTTGAAACCTGTTCCTTGAAGCCGCAGCCCTGTTTCTATTATCTGGGTCACATACTGCGTCATCGAATCGCAGTTTTCAAGACGAATATTGACGAGATTTCTGAGTAAACTTATTTTTCTCGTATAGCCAGAATCATCAAACATGGTTTTCAATTTTCCCCATAAATCATAAGTTGTAGCCGCTTGCTTTATGTGAGCATATAGCGATGGATCGATGGTCAACACGAGCTTTGCCTGCGCTTTGGCGTCTTCTGCTTTTTCCGTTGCAGTTGCCGTTGTTGGTAATTTTTCTTCAATGGCGGACGCCATGCCTTCCAACACTAGGACATTTTGAGCCGCAAAACACCAATCCTCGTAATTCTCACGGCCGCGCAACTTGGGAACGTTAGCAATATAATTTGCCGTCATTTTTATTATAAAACCGAACAGTACTTAACGCTTCGTCTATTATATTTTTAATTTATAGTGTCTGAGCCCAAAACCTAATAAAAGACATTTTATAGTTTTATAATAGACTGACTTTTATTGTCATTAGGTATTAGGTACTAACATACTCAAGTGGCTAGGGTCAGCCAGAAGGTTACTGGAACGCTGCGGGCTCTGTACCGCTTGAAAAACTTATTGCCATCGAGTACAAAGACAATGCTTGTGCAGTCCTTAATTTTCCCTATCATCAATTATGGTGTTGTGTGCTACTATGACCTGAATGCAAATCTACTCGACAAACTTGACCGTCTTCTCAATAATTGCATTCGATTCGTGTTCAATCTGCGTAAATATGATCATGTCTCTGCGCATCGATCGCTTCTAAAGGGGTTGCCCATACGTCAGCGCAGAGAACAAAGGGCGCTGACCACTTTGTTCTCGTTTCTTGTCTCTCCCTCTTCCCCTAGTTATCTAGCTCCCCACTTTCAGTACATTTGCGCCAACCACAGTAGAAATCTCCGTTCATCAAGTAATCGTCTTCTTCATTGTCCCACTCACCGTACTGACTTCATTCACTCTTCCTTCTTCGTTCAATCTATCTCGCTGTGGAACGCGCTCCCCGTGGAAATCAGGATAGCAACCAACTGATTATCCTTTAAAATTAAAGTTCGAGAGCACATTCGTAAGAAGCTGGCAGTATCATCACAACGGTAATGTTTTTCCATTGTTTGTCTTATTTGTTTTAGTATTTTCGTGTAGTTATGTGTATTTATTTGTTCTTATATTTATGTATATTTAGGTTTATTATATATATATATATTTATATATAGTTTTAAAAGGTTTATGTATATAAATAATATTTATTCCACAATTTTCGTTATTGCACCTACCACTGTTTGTCTGCATCACCCAAAGGTTGACTGGTAGCAAATGCCTATGGCATTAAGTCCGCCTCTGTACATTTGTGTGCTTAAAGTATTAAATAAATAAATAAATAAATGAATGGAATGCAACAGTGCTGTTTGACGCCTCGGACAGCCGTCATAAGTTTTAGCTCTATAAGCACAAATATAAATTTTATAGCTTGAAAAAACTATCTTGGAACTCAGTAAGAGTAGGTCAACGCATATTGCAATGCAAGAGAATATTTAATAAAACGTTTTTTGTAATTAAAAACTTTTAACAAAAAAAAACCGACTTCCAAAAAAAACACTCAAAACTGAAAAATAACTTTAATTTTGGAAGTCGGAGGCAAAAAACGAAAATTGCAAAACAAAGACACCGACTTCCGATATTAAAGTTATTTTTCAGTTTTGAGTGTTTTTTTTGGAAGTCGGTTTTTTTTTGTAAAATGTTATTATTTTTCACGTTTTAGTTGTGGTACCTACCCCACACAAATTCGAATACCACTAGCTGATGTAAACAGTGAAGGAGTAAATGAAGACATCGTTTAGATAAACTAATTGGGAAAAATACGTAATATTGAAGCTAACTCAAAAACTACGGAAGCCAAGTTAATAAAATTTATATGGGACCACCTCGGAAGCATCACCTACCATACAAAACAAGAATCATCAAAGTCGATTCATAATTGGCGGAGTAATCGCGTAACAAACATACAAAAAAAAAAACATACAATCGAATTGAGAACCTCCTCCTTTTTGAAAAAGTTGGTTAAAAATACAAAAAATGATATATTTTAACAAAAATATACAGCTCAACGTATAACCCCGATCCGTATCGATCCAGTGACACATCTCAGGGGACCTGCAAATGTCCTGCTGCAGTGGAACCCAATATTTTCGTGTTACGTCACACAATATACGTCGAGAAAACTATTCGTAATGATGTGGGTTGACATCAGAATATATTGTTTGTAAAAATAGAAATGTGATACCTTTGTTTCAATTTAAATGACCTCCTTTATATGTGTATAATACAATACCACACACCTATGTACCTAGGTGTTATTACTGCCCCGTTGGTCTCGTTGTCGCAAGCGCGACTGCTGAGATCCTAGGTTCAATTCCCGGGTAGGGCAAACTATTATTGGGTTTTCCATTAGGAATTTCTTAGTAACAGCCCGAAGTTTGGAAGGCGGTGTTATACCCCCGTGCATCAGCAAGGACGTTTTAAAAAAAAAAACTTGGAGGAACGAGTCTGATACCGAAAATATAGTTTTTTTTAAATTGTCCGTTTGTTTGTTTATCTGTTTGTCTGGATGTATGTTCTGGATAGGCGCAAACACGAATGGATGAAATTTGGCACACAGTTGATAGCCTGGATTAACACATAGTGTACTTTTAATCCCGGTAGTGTATTTTTCCGTGGGATATTTTCCGACATCCCTGCGGGCGAAACCAAACCATGGCCAAGTTTCATTAAAATGTTGTCCGAATATTGGCTTTCTGCTTGCTTATAATGACAGACATTATCCGTAAGACTACTAGCATCGTCGGATAAACGTGCTCTTTGAAGCATCGAGCGGTCTTCATTTGTAAACGGGGATCCAGTTGAGTATACAAGCGTTGATCCTTTCAAAGTACTGAACTATTGGTAGTGATATAAATATTTTACCTTTACAAAGTCTGGGATGAAATGCCTTATTATATTATTTACCAGATAATAAGCTGTCTTTGCCATTCTGTAAATACGTTTTATTTTGAAATAAGACGTTGTCTCTCACTAGGTGAGAATGTTAAGAGGGATGAGTGGTGTTACACGAATGGATAGAATAAGAAATGAGTACATACCTAAGAGGAAGTCTGAAAGTGGGACCGGTGACTGAAAAGTTGTGTGGAAATTTGTCATGGTATGGGCACGTGATGAGAAGCAATGAGGAAAATGTTGTGAGGAAAGTTTTGGGTATGAATGTCGATGGCTATAAGAGTAGAGGAAGACCAAAGAAACGATGGATGGACTGTGTGAAAGATGATATGGCTAGAAAGGGGGTGACTACCGACATGACGGCTAATAGAGAAGAAAGGGATATGTTGCGCCGACCCCAAATAAATTGGGATAAGGGCAGGAGAATGATGATGTCACTCACTAGGTATTTCTCTTGTATCGTGGATACGTTTACAGAAATATAAACCTTATATATACCTACACTAACACTGAGACCCTAGATAACTACTTTATTCATTATTAAATGTGCATAAATAACAACTTTCATTAATAAAATACCTAATTAATTAATAAAAATATCAATAACATTTTAGTTGCTCCGTGCGGCCATCGAACCTCGTGTGCATAAAAGCCGATCGCTCAGCAACTACGACAACAGTATCCTCATAACCTAAAGTACCATTCACGTTCCACACATTTCATACAAAGTTAGGCCCAAAAGTCAGCGAAAAAAATGTACTACACTGGTCGGGGAAGTCATCCTAATCAATTTTTACAATGGCGCCGAATCTCTAAGACCATTCCTTCAGCTGTTTTTTAAAGTTGAAAAATCTAGTTACCTTGGCATCTATCGCGAGTAGGAACACTTTGGGTTTTGGGCCCAATATGAATGGTCTCCTGTAACCAGACAAACAGACAAACCACATTAGTAAGGATCTATCATATTTGCCATCACACCTCGACCTAATCGCGGCATTGTATTCTTAACAAACAAAGTTAATCTCAGACACTTTCTCAATTTTCCATACACAAGTCAACCCTTTGGGCCAAGTAACAACACATAGCGGGTTAATGACCTATAAAGCCCCGCTGATTCGTTCCCTAATGTGTTTTTAATGGCGTACATTTTGCTATTGAACTGTCATTTAATATGGCTAACAGAATTTACGAGAACATACGAAGCTTTGTTAATATTTGCGGCGAGAATTTATGACGAGGTTCGGGTAATTATTGCGCGAATATTTTTCGTGGATTTTTTTTGTTTTATGTTGTGTTTTTTGCTGACAAAAAATGCGTGCCTACATGAGGTGATGTAGGCAGAGCCGTTTCGGCGGGGGTTTGAACCCCCAAAACCGGGGGGGGATTTGGGGGTTCAAACCCCCCCCCCGAAATGTGAGAAACCAGAATCTCAATCTAGAAATCGACCCCCTAGGGTACCTCTGTAATACTTCGTATACAGATAATTGTAATGTATTTCGCATAGGCATACTTTATACTTCAGTATTCTCTGAGATATTCCAGGCAAGGTGCTAAAATTTTCGAGCTAGGCTCGCTCGCTCTTGCATCCTATATTCTCTTAATTCTCAAACTTTTCTGCATAAGGCGATAAAGTTACTTCTATTTTTGTATGAACGGTCAAAGAGAAAGAAACCCTAACTTATTCGAAGCGGGGTATTATAATAATTTCGAGCTCGTTCCGCTCGCAATAATTTTTTTATGATTTTCCGCAAAAAGGACAAGGAAAAAAATAGTTGCCAATCCTAACCCCCCCCGAAATGAATTTCTGGCTACGGCCCTGGATGTAGCTATTGATACATACACAGAAAAAATTGCCTAAAACGGTCGCATTAGCAAGTCCTCCAAAAGCAATTCATTTCCTGAATTCCCAGCTATCATTAGCAATTCCTCTAATTTGACAAAAAGCGATTCATAATTTGTGGACCATTTTACGAATCTCCATAGAAAACTGTCAACCAAATAATTTATTATGTAATTATGAATTGCACGCAGATCCTAATATGAATTGTTAGTTTGAGATATTTTACGAAGATCATAATAATTCTGCCAAAGTGGCCGTTTTAAGCCCCCTGATATTTTAGAACCTTTGGTGTGATGTGTGAAGTCAGCTTTCATTGGAACTGAAATAGTGATGTAATGTTTGCCAAATATTGAATACCTACTTATTATTCATTGTCAGGAAACCTAGGTTTACGCAACAGAAGATTCATGTTTATTCTTTTTTTTTTAAGAGTAACGGTGGAATTTCTTACCCATTCTTTTCCATACGAAAACTACCTTTTGGAAGGGACAACTAGAATCAGTTCATTTCTTTTTTTTTTCCTTATTTTTTTTTTTCTTTTTTTTTTGACGTTCAAAAGTGCCTTTAATGTCCCTATTTGAAATAAATTGTTTGACTTTATGATAGAACTTTAACCCTCTGGTTTGGTGACATCATCACAATATACATGATCCAGATAAATGTTGCCAATGATAGCTTGTATGTCTAGAAGGTATTAACAACTATTTCATATTATAAAAAAATACAGTATGACGATCATGGAAGGAAGCCTTCATATAACCTCCAATAAGAAAAATTGCTGTCATTTCTAGAAATTATATATTTACATTTAGACACGTGTCTCCGCGAAATAAATTCCCAACTGCAAAAAACACGGTCCGATTCTATTTTTATATACCAACAACCTTAGTTTATTTTCGGTACTTGATATTTGTCTTGGGCGTGTCAGACTCTTACTGACTAAAACCCACCCGTGTTCTTTCAGTTGCCTGTTGCCAAGGTCCCGGTATAACAATATTTCTGCATGTGACTTAGGAAAATATAAATAGGTACCTACTTCTTTCATGAATGAAATCGGCAGACACTGTCACAAATGTCACAAGTGTCAATGACACCCAATGTATTGAAAAATAAAATAATAATTTTATTTTTGTTTCACGAATGAAGTGTTTATGTTTATTTTTTTGCGTATTTTTGTCTTGTCCTGGATATGACAATCAGGCTATTAAGTGTGGGGTCAAACGAATTATTTGCTAACGTTATGGGTAGGCTAGAGAATGTCAATGTTGACGTCACAAATTCTTCATGTAGATACCTCCTACCTACAAAAATTGTAGTTATATTAGTGTAGCTTTTTTTCAACTCAAACAATTAAAGTATTCTCTTTTTTTTTGACATACAGGCTATAAGGGTAAACACCGTTGTCACTCAAACCAAGGGCAGTTGACTTAAATATAAAAATAAATGGCCGAGTTACAATAAAAAAAAACATTATTTTAATTTAAAGATTTTAAAAAGTTACTATCCAACACCGTGCTCGCTAGCGAAACAGCTGACTGATTGAGGGAGGGGTCGCGCTTGCGGCCGGTCAGGTCACGTCCTGCGCCACCCACCTGTGTCGAGACGCAAGTTCGTTGCCCTAGCGCCCTAGGGTGAAAGGGTCAAATACTCTTGTGATAAAATGTAGATAAAAAAATAAAAAAAAGTTGTAATTTTCCTTTGATTTTACGTGCTATAAATGAAACCAAACCACAGGTTTCAAGGATAACGGTGTTTACCCTAACATCCTGTATAAGTATGTTACATTTACTTAAGGAAACCCTGACTCCTGCGCTAGGTTGTGACCTGTGTAACAGGAATCGAGTGTCTTCTCCCAGTAGTTTTACACAAATAATATGCAACAAAATTTAAACAATTTTTAAATTTTAAATACCTCCTTGAAGCGTATGTGTGACGGTGGGTATGTATGCATGAGTGTGTATGTGAGTGTGTGTGCGTTTGTGTGCGTGTATATGGATGCCTGAGCGTACGTGTGATTGTATATCATGATATATAATAATATATTTATTGCGTCCATGTTTATAATGGGACCTGCCAATTGCAGGGGTTATTGTCATGATTGTGAGAAGACCTGTTCATATGTAGCGATGGAAGGTAATGGATGAAGAAACAGCATAAGCATAATCAGCCAATAATGTTCCTGTTCGATTCTTATTGTTGAATTGAGGGTAGTTGGTAAATCATCTCTGAACCTGCTCACTACCAACGTCGCAGCTATCTACATCCGTGACGGGCAGTACAATTTTACGCCTAGAGCTGAATTAACGTTTCTTTCTGTCTTGCTGTGATTGAGATTCTAGCTAAACGTTCTAGCATCTGTAGTGTTTGTGGACTCACTACCGTGTGGTGTGCGATCATCAAGACCTTTTAACCCAGAATACATAACTGCCTATCTGTGAAGTGCCTTGCACGCTGAAGCTCTCCTGTTGACCTGGGAGCTGAGACAAGGTATATAAGGTATATACGATTTCCACCCACAAATACTGTACTTTCAACACTCTAAGGTTCACAAGCCGCCAGCAAATAATTTATTTAACAAGATTGGTCAAAAACCGAACTGTTCCCATTTCTGGGACACAGGTCTCTCTGTGAGGGGGAGTGGACCGTTATCCACCACGGGCTGTCCAGGTTGCCAGTTTCCTCACAATGTTTTCCTACGCCGTTTTGAGAGCAGTGGTGATGAAATAATTTAGATAAAGTACCTACATGGGTTCGAACTTACGACCGACCCGGCTTAGCGACTTATAAGTCGCGGATGTTTCCACTGGGCCACAACTGAAAAAAAAAACATAATGATCAACGAAATTAGAAAAAATCTAAACTGGGCAAAAAATACCATGCATTCAAGAACGACTAGGTAATTTACAAATTAAAATAGCATAATCCTAGTCTTTGTAAAACTTCTTAAGGAAAATTCTCCCCACACACGGAGGGTCATCAAACGAAATGTAAATCTACCCTCAACATAAATTACTTTAAGGAAGTTGGTCTAACAAGCCGTCGAGTACATCTCTAGTGAATAAAGAGGGTAGTTATAAATCTTGGCGTTTGTTCTGCGGTTGAAAAGATGAAAAAAGTAGATTTGAGGGTAGATAGTCGGGTTTTTATACATTGTTATTACATGGTCAGTTAAGTTCTGGATTTGTTTTTGGGTTAATATTTTTTAGGAGAGCAAAAAAAAGCGTAAGTTAAAAATATGATATATTTCAAAAATAAAAAGTTATTATAAAAAAATTAAAGTAATAAAAACTAAAACCCAACTACGACTAAAAAGTTATAAACAAGACAAATTAAAAATCGGGAGTCACACGTGTTAGGGCATAAATCGAACAGATTACGTGTGACTCCGGATTTTTAATTTGTCTGTCTGGGGTGTCTTAAGTATACCTTTTTAGTCGTAGTTGGGTTTTAGGTTTTATTACTTTTTATTTTGGGGTTATAATATATATATTTTTGAAATGTGCTCATTAAGTCCTTTCATTTGATTCCCAATATGGTACGATTAAACAATTTTTTTTTTAAGTTCCTTACTTTATGTCCTTTAGAGGGCGCCATTTAATGTGACGTCACATAGCCTATAACCAGCGGACGATCAAAACGCTTCCAACGATACGTCATTTGTCAAATTGTGATGAGTGGTTTAGAAGATAGAAGGGAACATATGAACATACATACATACATACTGGTCAAAATCATAACCCTCCTTTTTACTTCGTCGTAGTCGGGTAAAAAAGACATTCATATATTTTAATGAAGGAACTATAAAATTATACAACTATTACTTAACTTATCTTTTAACGGCTGTTTGACACTTCCCGTGACCCACGGGCCTTGGTCCTTGGGACCTTGGTCAGAGGCTAAGTAAGCATTGCCATACAACGTGGCAATGCCGCCAGTCTCTTGGGTACATTATCAGCCGACAGCGATGCGGAGGAATTTTTCGACGCCATATTTTAGTTATTAATTGTTGATTTGTATATTCAGTTTTAACTAATATTATAAAAAAAAACGTATGTAAAATAAAAATAAACTTTTTTTTTTTATAAAGTACTTTATTTTGTAGGATTCATTTTAAAAATCTTTTTTTTTATTAGTAGATTTGTTTAGGTACCTTTCTGTGCTTTTTAGTTTTAGCTCAGCAGAATATTTTCAAAACGATTGAAGAAATATAGATTGCTCATTTTAAGTGATTATCTCTTAAAAACCTTTTGAAAGATATCAATTTCGACTAAGTGCAAAATATATCTAAAATGATTTAATTCAAAAGCATCAAAAATTTTCCGAAGAAATTATAAAAATATTGACAAAAACTTTGATGAGTTTGTAAACTGTGTATTAAAACTAATTTTGATGTCTAGACATCGTCAATTTCGATCAAAGGCACATTTATATCACTTTTCCAAGAATTTGAATAAGTAGGTAATGGATTTTTGGACATCATTTACATTTTTACGCTATTCTTATGGAAACTCACTTCGTAGACGAGAATGGCTGGACATTTTTCTTTTAAAACGAAGACGCTGAACATTTATTTATTCATATAACAATTCGCATTGTGTCTGAAATTTTGTACATTAATTAACAAAATATAATAAATTATGAATTTCAAACAGTAGTTTCACCAACAATAAAAAAGAATAAAAAAATCAATAATCTCAACCTCAAAGCATTTATTTCAAATAAACCAATTAAAGGTACTTTTGAATTGTCAAGAGGTCGGTCAATCTAAAAGATGAAGCTAATTGCCCATTCCAAAGCGTAAAAGGTTCATATGGAGAAGAACGGGCAAGAAACTCCACGGACACTCTTTTAAATCAGAATGTTGTTACAGTATATTGGTTACATCATGTTGAAATTATACATGTGAGAACAATATAGAAAGACGTGCACGTTAAAAGCGTCCGTAATAAAAAGATAAAAACAAAAACAATTCAAGAAATAAAATAAATTAGAAATAAGCCATGGCAGCTAAGAGATGAGCAGTCTCTACCGACGGCGCCTGTTCACGAACATGACGCTGATACGACAGAAATTCGCATCGACCTGGAAGTCGCAGCAATGTTCTCAATTTAGCCCTGATAAAAACCTGGCATGTTATATTTCTACATATATTATGTGTAATTTTATATATTGTACATAATAAAGAGTTTTCTCGGGTATCCCCGATATTCATCTTTGGGATTAAAAAATTGCTAGTCAGTAAGATAAGGTTTTAGGGGTATGAGGAACAGGGTTTAAAGTTCACTCATACTCCATAGAAAAGGGAGGATCCTCCAACCAGACGGGTGTTGTGTCTGGCGGGCAACTGCTCAACGATTGATATTGGGTTCTTGTATATATGTCCACTGCACGGTAAACTTTAATTGCGCGATGCAGGATTTATGTGACGTCATGATTTTTGTCTGACGTCAGGTCTTTGATGCGTACCTAGTTCGCATGTGGCGATGTAGATACCGCCACAAGGTCAACAACATAGACAGACTAAGGTGACGATGTATTTACCTAATTCAAATTTTGTGTTTCTGTTCCACAAAATTTTTGGAAATATCATGTACATAGTTACTCGTATTATTTTTATTTTATACCTAAGTCTTATCAATTTCACGAAAAATCAAATTTTAAACAGGCAATTTTCGTTACTTCCCCTCTTAATAAATTAACACAACATCACGCCTGTAATCCACAAAGGGTTAGGCAGAGGTATACCTACAGTACACCCAGTTATGTTTGGGTTCCATGTATTAAGGGGCGAGCCTATTGCCATCCACTGAGCACACATCCAGACTCCAGGCTGCTACTGAGATATTCCTCATGAAAACACCCAATAACACTTTGCCCGTCCTAGGATTCGAACCCAGGTTCGCACCCTGCTCAGCAGTAACGCTTGACACCCCTAGACCAAAGAGGCAGTTTTAATTAAAAAATACCACATAATTATTTTTTCCCGGTTCTGCTATCCTATTTGCAAGCTGCATAATGCTATACAGCCAAGCTCCACGCAAAACGTAATCAACTTAAGTTGTCAGCGTCTCTCCAATAAAATGCCTAGTTAAGTCTAAAATAGTCCTCCATTGTTATTCCAAGTCCTTCCGCAGTCTATATTAAAGCGAATAGGTCGAAGTGTGAGAGGTAGAGAACTTTCAAGACGACTGCGTGGGAGATAAAGTCCTTTAGATTTTACCTGGAAACTGTTTTTTGTTTTTTTAGTGTTCTTAAAGATGATTGTCGTTTTAAACTTTAGTACGCTATCATCACGAGCTGCTCGCTCTGCTAAGCATTGTAACATTTTGAATATTATGGAAAATTACCAACGGCTTTAACGACACGGTTGGCCCAGTGGCGGAGCGATGGACTGCTGCGCAACGTGCCGTGGGTTCGATTCCCGCACGGAACAAATATTTGTATGATCTGCAAGTAGTTGTTCCGGGTCTGGGTGTTAGTGTATGTGAGTTTCTATGGTTGTAAACGCACCCACGATACAGGAAGAAAGTCCTAGAGTGGGGCAAGGTTTAAAAAAAAAAAAAAAAACAAAACCAAGATTATGTCTGGTCTTTAAAAGAGACTGTGACCTCTGAGTTTGTTTCGGCCTTTCTTCTCAGAGTAGTCAGATAGGAAACGCCGACCTCATCTAGCTAATTAAAAAAAAAAAATATGACGTGTAAAAGTGATTCAAATATCCTAGTTACAGAATAAACAATTTCATTTAATTTCACTTTCAGTAACTTTTTCATGTTGCTATTTTTTTATAAAGTTTTCAGGTTAACAAAGTGTTTAGTTGCCTAACCAGGCAGTATTTCCCTGAAGGGTTAGGCAGAGGTATTATAGTTATTGTAAATAATGAAGCATTTTCAGAGGTATTTTCGTGTTTGCAACAAAAATGGATTAGAAACAAGAAAAAAAAGAGAAAATGGGGCGTGGCCGTGTCGTGGACGTTACGAGTAATATTTTATTTAAGACAAATTCCTAGATCCTTTACCTATCGAGTGATGAAATTAAATTTTGGATGTAGATGATAGTGTAGCTGCAGTATTAAACAGTATCCCTCGATTTTGTTATCATCAGTTTTTTCAATTGCCTCCCACTATGGAAGCAAAGACGTATTCATTTCAAAAAAAAAAAAAAAAAATACTAACCATGCATGGCCGAATAGACAATAATAAAGGAATAAAAACTAAAACCCAACTACGACTAAAAAGGTATAAACAAGACACCACTATATACACCGGATAACACCAAAAAATCCGGAGTCACACGCGTTAGGGCCATAAATCGAACAGATTACGTGTGACTCCGGATTTTTTATTTGTCTGTCTGTGGTGTCTTGTTTATACCCTTTTTAGTCGTAGTTGGGTTTTAGTTTTTATTCCTTTAATTTTTTTTTATTTCTTTTGGCGTTATAATACATTTTTGAAATGTGCTCATTAAGCCCTTTCATTTGATACCCAACATGGTACGATTAAACAATTTTTTTTTTTTAGTTCCTGACTTTATGTCCTCTAGAGGGCGCCATTAATTTAATGTGACGTCACATAGCCTATAACCAGCGGACGATCAAGACGCTTCCAACGATACCTCATTTGTCAAATTGTGATGGGTCGTTTAGAAGATATGAGGGAACAGATGAACATACATACATACATACCGGTCAAAATCATAACCCTCCTTTTTTCTTCGCCGTAGTCGGGTAATAATGAAAGTCTCACAAGGATGTAACTTCACCATAAACTGCTTTTTTTTCATAATACCTACTTTGTAATTTCTTTGCTAAAAGTAGGCATAAGTAACAGATAGTTAATGACTTAAAAAAAGTATGTTGGGTATTGGCTAGCTGCGTGCAAGTCAGTCGTATTCAACCATCCGTATTAATTTAAATTACTTCCTAAATGAACTTGTTTTTATTAAAACAAAACAATTCAGAAACCAAATTAACAAAATTGCTTTAATTAAATGGCTTAAAATGTCAAAGAATTTTCCTCTTTCTTTGTTTTTCATTGTGTAAAGAAAGAAATAAAAGACCATTGTGATATTTTCATTTATTTGGTGTATTTGATGCCTTTTTGTTATTTAACTACCTTTCAAGATGATACTTACAAAGTTCCAACTGTAAATGGAAAGTATGTAGTTGTTTTTTAGTAATATTAATTAATTGTATAACTATTGTAAGTTTTGTAAAGCGCCTATACTTACCTCAGCTCAAATTCAGCTTTTTATCTCGCTCGCAACATACTACTCGTGCCCTTTTTGAGAGCGAGATGGAGTGGGGTGCTGGTGGCTCCGAGCCTCGAATAGTCTAGGTAATTGCTTTTTACGGTGAAAATAATGGTAATAATTAAAAAAAATACATAAGACTTCCTTTAAAGTAAGTTCAATTATTATGCAAAGTTTCATGACCTAATTTGAAGTATTTTTTCCAGCGAATTCATTTGAATTCCAGCGGTTTATAAGTAGTTCGGTTTAGAGGTAACTTTGTTTTTTTTTTTTCTATGACTAAATTTTATGTAATTAATCGTGTTGTCGTCAAACATAGTATCAATCCTCAATTTTAAAATATATTTATTTCAAAATGAATGCTGCAGTATTTTTGCATAACGGAGGATCATGTTAAGCAATTTGAGGTTGCGTAAGAAGACAGTTGTGCTATGGTGGAGTTTATAGTACAATAATTAGTGGACTCGTGGCTAAGTAATAACAGCCGCACGGGCCGATTCATCAGATTAAGCTATGCTTACCGGGGTTGGTCCGTGGATGGCCATCTTTACATATCGAGACTCCTCCGTGCCTCAGAAAGCACGATAAGCCGTTGGTCCCGGCTGTCATTTGTGGATCTTTGCCCGTCGTTAATGGTCGTCAGAAGCCCGAAAGTTTGACAACCATTCTTGTCAAGGGGTATCGTAATACTCAGTTACTGGGTTGTGGAGGTGAGATAGGCAGCCGCTCCATGTAAAATACTGGTTTTCAGCTGCTTCTGGTTAAACTGGAAGCCGACCCCAAGATAGTTGAGAAAAGGCTTAGCAGATGATTCCTTCCTTCCTACACAGCGCTACCTGACACAAAAGAGTACTTAATATCAAACCATCATTTGCATAAACAAAATACAGGAACTCTATTATTATTATGATTCAGGCCAATAACCAGGCCAGCAATATGAGCACACGTACGTTACGTTGCCGTAATGTCAATAAAAACGTTGCGCCACGTAAATCTGTAATGTACGGAGATCAGCCCGTCACAAACAATAATCCTTTGAGCATGATATGGTGAGGGATATCGACAGAAAGAGCGGTGAGCTTGTCCTTACCTCGACGTTTTTCGTTCTTCATTATATTACCAGATAAGGCTATTCAGAGGGCCTAGACAAAGTGACATTCTATCAGCGATAACGATGATGGAAAAGGCAAAAATGTATAGGACTGACATAAGCTATCGAAAAGCTTATGTCATTAATCTTGTTGAAAGTCGTTGTAGAAATACGAATCGCTTCGGAAGCGATGTAAAGATGGCCACCCATCCAGGGACCAACCCCGGCAAGCGTAGCTTAACCTGATGGATCGACCCATGCGGCTATTATTACTTAGCCACGAGCTCCGATATTCTATATATTTCAAACCGACAACATTTTCGAGGTTTTGCTTTGTGAACAGCCTTCAAAGGACACTTTTGATAATATTGATTGATGTTTGATTCGGCACGAAAGCGTATCGAACGTTTGTGAATACTATGCCTATACCTACCTAGTAAATCGTTCAAAAAAATGTATTTTGATTCGATTTCTTGTTGGAATTTTGGGGAAGCTTCCGATTTATCATATGAAATGAAATTGTGTTCTGTGAATAGGATATTGGAATCACTTTTACACGTCATATTAAAAATATTAAAAATAAGCTAGATGAGGTCGGCGTTTCCTATCTGACTACTCTGTGTAAAAAGGCCGAAACAAATTCAGAGGTCTCTTTTAAAGTCCAGACATAATCTTGGTCAAGCCATATGAGGACCATGTAGCGTCTGAAATGGTCTTTTGAGGAAAGAACCACAACTATTTGAGTGGACCTGTCCAGTCAGTGCAAGCATTTGTCAGTAATAGTGGAGCTCAACTCAGAACTTAAGGAACTCAACGACACGGGGCAGTTCTTGTATAGTGCTTCGTCAGAGACAGAAGTTAATAAACTTATACCTCACTAAACAATCTTGTGATCTTCAACGCATAGTAAACGAACACTTATGAGGAATTCTCAAATGGGAAGCAGTTTACCTACGAACCAAAATCTCGTCACGCTTTGAAATTCTTCGTGATGTGGCGGTATCTACATCGCCATATGCGAACTGCGCATCAAAGACCTGAAGTCACACAAAAATCCTGACGTCACATAAATCCTGCATCGCGCAATTAAAGTTTACCGTGCAATGGACATAATCATTTATACAAGAACCTGACATCAATCGTTGGGCAGTTGCCCGCCAGACACAACACCAGTCGGGTTGGAGGATCCTCCCTTTTCTATGGAGTATGAGTGAACTTTACTCCCTGTTCCTCATACCCCTAAATTGGTGACCCCGAATATGAACGTCAACGCAGCCTTCGTGCAACTACTCCAGCGTGACGTCATTATCATCACTCTCGCAAGCTTTCGTGAGGCGAGTCACAGTCAGCCAACCACGGCTTCAACGGGTATCCTGACCACCAGCATGCAGCGAACGCGCGCATGCCTGGTCATCACCCTCAGCCTCATCATCCCGATCCACTGGGGAATCATATCACAGCAAAAACTTTCGTTGGATATCTTGTGTGACTGTATGTCACAACCCATCCTGCGCAGGTACGCAGGCATTATTATGTTCACTCGTATTTACAACCGCCAAAACAAGTCATGGAACGTTATGAGGCGGAATATATTTATCGACAGGTTTCTTAAGTTGAAAAGAAAACTTTCTGCAGCCATCATCGCTTTATAAAAATCAAGCTCGTGGCTAAGTAATAACAGCCGCATGGGTCGATCCATCAGATTAACCTACGCTTGTCGGGGTTGGTCTGTGGATGGGTGACTATCTTTACATACCGAGACCCCTCCGTGTCTCGGAAAGCACGATATGCCGTTGGTCCCGGCTGTCATTCGTGGATTTTTGACAGTCGTTACGGGTCGTCAGAAGCCCGAAAGTCTGACAACCAGTCTTACCAAGGGGTATCGTATTGCCCAGATAGGTACCGGGTTGTGGAGGTCAGATAGGCAGTCGGTCCATGTAAAATACTGGTATTCAGCTGCATCTGGTTAGACTGGAAGCCAACCCCAACATAGTTGGGAAAAGGCTAGGCTTTATGAAAATTAATGATTTTATTTGCAGAAGTAGTAGAACTCCTTAACTAGGGAATGAATAACACCATGCTAATTTCTACAATTTCGAATTTGAAACAATTTTAATCGTTTTTTTTTAATATCATTTTTAGAAACGCATGAAACGGATTCTTTAGACGATTCTGAAGAAACTATTTATTCGACTTTTGTTTAACATGTTTAAAAGATGTTAACAGGGAGAAATCTTGCTGTTTGTCAACATATCACACACAAAAAAGGAATTTTAACTAGAAATGGTCACCAAAAACTTTTAATTTCACATACATTAATTAGCTGTGTATGAAAGCTCTCAAAAAAACATTTCTTTACTGCCTCTAATGGACTTTACCCATACACCAAATTCCCCTTTAAACAAATTTAATGGAACGAAAACCTATTAACTGAAATTTATTTAAAACGAGGCCTTAATGATGTCAGAGACATGCGTGATAATGATAATAGATTTATCAATGCGCCCCATTGTAAAGTACTGCGAGAAACGTTAACTTTTACGGCGCCTATTAAGAGGGATAACTGTCAAAATGTCGACGTAATGAACCTTGTGTGGTGTTGTTACAGAAGGCGTGCAGTACCTGAGCCGGATTGTTGAGGAAAATGGAGTTAAAAGTTCTGGAAAAGTTTATGTTATTGCCAAAGTAAGGAGCTTGTGCGGTTTAGGAGATTTGGCGATAGCAATGTGTGTAAGTGCAAAGCCACCGAGGCTCATAATTCTCCTGATTTGGGGTTAGGCCGAACACACGACCTTTATTTAATTAACACGATACGAAGTCTCAGCGTCTGCTAATCAGGTGGAATACCGGTGACCTTTTTTTTTTGAGGGTGGGAAATCATCAAATGACTTCTTCCGCTCTGGGCGGAGTGGAAGGGCGTGTCAGACTTTTACTGACTAAAACCCACCCGTGTTCCTTCAGTTGCCTGTTGCCAAGGTCCCGGTATGTCTTTCGGACTTTCCCGCAACCCTGGCAAGCGGCGGTCCTAGCGACCCCGTCAATTGTGCTGACATTCATTTCGTATCAGTATTCATTGCTTGAATACTCAACTCCGGATTTTTTATTTGTCTGTCTGAGGTGTCTTGTTCATACCTTTTTAGTCGTAGTTGGGTATTTATTACTTTATGTGGTTTTTATTACTTTTTTTTTTTAAATTCTTTTGGGGTTATAATATATATATTTTTGAAATGTGCTCATTAAGGCCCTTTGATTTGATACCCAACATGGTACGATTTAACAATATTTTTTTTTTAGTTCCTGACTTTATGTCATCTAGAGGGCGCCATTTTTAATTTAATGTAACGTCACATAGCCTATAACCAGCGGACGATCAAGACGCGTCCAACGATACCTCATTTATTTGTGATGAGTCGTTTAGAAGATATGAGGGAACAGATGAACATGCATACATACATACCGGTCAAAATCATAACCCTCCTTTTTTCTTCGCCGTAGTCGGGTAAAAAACAAAGTTCAATGCTTGTTTTTCTCTTTTCGGTTTTGGTTTTTGCAGTCGGGTTTTTTGTTTTTTAAATAATTAGTTTTCTAAAGGCCTTCAAGATGCCGATTTTGCTCTAGGCGACACGTTCCAGGCAACCAAGATAATTACACAACTGTAAGTCCCGACATTATCCGCAATCTGCCATATTTCTCGGATTTGAACGGTACTGACTGCCTCATAGGTATAGTGATCGCAAGCGCATGCAGCATGAGGTAGGGAGTAAGCATGAGTTCGATTCCCAGGTCGAACAAAGTGTTATTGGGTTTTTCCGTCAGGAATTTCTGAGTAGCAGCCCGGAGTCTGGATTTGTGACATGGACTCAAACAATCAATCTGCCTAGCCCTTTCCCAACTATTTTGGGGTTGGCTTCTAGTCTAACCGGATGCAGCTGAATACCTGTATTTTAAATGGAGCGACTGCCTATCTGACCTCCACAACCCAGTAACTGGGTAATACGACACCCCTTGGTTAGACTGGTTGTCAGACTTTCGGGCTTCTGACGACCCGTAACGACTGTCAAAGATCCACAAATGACAGCCGGGACCAACGGCTTAACGTGCTTTCCGAGGCATGGAGGAGTGTCGATATGTGAAAATGGTTACCCATCCACGGACCAACCCTGGTAAGCGTAGCTTAACCTGATGGATCGACCCGAGTGGCTGTTATTACTTAGCCACGAGCTCCTCCTGGCATGGACTCAAACATAACTAGCGAAATGTGGGTGTACTATAGGTAATTACTCTTCTGCTTTAAGCCACATTCCTCCCAGTAGCTTAATAAATCGTCAGACAGCTAGTGTTTCAATATGGTAACCGCGAAGGGTTTCCCGCTAAAACATCATAAATGCTACCATTTGACCCCATACATCAGCAGCTGATCTGACTTACCGGTTTGCGTATATAACGGCTCTAATAAAAAGTGGGGTGGGTAGAGTTATGACAGTAATTTGTCTTGATGGGGGCCTTGGTACTTTAAGTATGGGAAGCTTATGGTTCAGCATTATGTTGTTCCATGCGAGGGTTAAGTACCTAAGGGTTAAGAGGGCATATGGTAATGATTGTTGGAGACAACGCCGACTAATGAAATGCAAAGCATGCCTTTATTGATAAGTGTTTTAACTTTCCTTTTGGTAATTGGTAATTAAACTGTCTATAAATAGAATAAAAAACAAAATTTTAAAAAAGATTGAAATTTTTCTTTAATATAAAAAAAAAAATTTTTTTTTTTGTAAATTGTTATTCAGTTAGACAGATGTTATTGTTAATACAGATTTTGGAATAAACGAATAAAAAAAAGATTGAAGTTTTTTTTAATATAAAATATATTGTATCATTGAAGTATGTAAGTAATATAGTTGTAAAATTTATTTGAACGGCTCCCCACACAGATAAACCCTGAGAGGTTTCGTTGTGAGGCTAAAGCCAAAATGTAGTAGGTTAAGTGTTTTAGAAATAAAAATAAATACATAATAAAATAGATACTTTTTCGAAGTTTCAAAAAACGTCAATCACTTTTTTCGCTAGCCATTCCTTCCATGTCTCTTTATGTGGTACTTCATCTCGTTTTCATAACCACATACCTATAAAATTACAACCAAAAACCTCATTTAATGAACATTAATTAAATTGTATTTTTATAAATCAATAATTATCCATGCAAGCACTCAAACGTATCGTGTTCAATTGTAACCTGTAATGGGATGAAACTGAATACATCCCATATCTGCTAATTACGATAATTAAATCCTTTGAATAGATTTCACGAATTTTCACGGATACGGATTTCGTTTTTCGTGGAATCGGGAAACTGGTTCGTTAACCCCTACACATTTTCTCTGCATATTTGTTACACGGCTTTTTCCATATAAGTATGATGATCTCAAAAACCTAACCAATCTTGGTACTTGGTACTAAGCATGTAACAAAAACCATGACCGATCCGAAAGGGGGCGCCTAGGTACCACAATAAAAAGTAAAAAAAATTTTTTTTTTACTAAAATAAGAAAGTTATTACTATTTAAAATTCACGTTTTTAGTACCAAAATTACCAACTTCATTATAAATTATGAACTTTTCTACAGAGGTCAATTTATAACTGGTACACACCCGCTAGACGACGACGGCCGCCCGCGCCCTAGACGCCGGTAATATTTTTTTTTCATTATTCCAAAAAAAAAAACACATAAATAGACTCTCAGTATGATTCTTAACAAAAACCTCGCGGATCGGACAGGGTTTTTTACACGCTGTATATTTTTTTTTTTCAAGTGTCATTGAAATTATCGCCACCATGCCACCATACATAAATAGGTACAAACAAAAAGTAAGATCGAAGAGGTCTTAGCTTTAGTTTGGTATGGTGACGATCGGTGGCGATACAGTCTAGGTAGGTACAGTTTGTTTTATATTAAATTTTTAGGGTCTACACATTGAAACAATGTTATGAAACAAAGATTCGAGACAATCGAATAAATTCTTGACTTATAAGAATAGCTCATTTCATAGTCAAAATCTTAGCAAGTCATATTTATTTATCTATCAGGAACAATTTATATTGTGTTTACATTACATACTTACATCATAATTAATAATATAAATTAAATTGTAAAAGTGAACATGCAGCAATAATAATAATAAATAATAAATACTAACCCTCTTATTCATAAACGTTTCTTAAAGTTAAAGAGTCGTATAAACGTCGAAAATGTATGGTTAAACAGTTGCTAATTCATAACTTAACTTTATGCAGCGTTTATGAATAAGGCGGTAATAATATAAATATATTTTTTTATAGAGCAGCGATGGTGGCAGCGGTGCTCACTGCTCATTCCATGGTACACCAAGTGTACTTGAGTATCGCCATCACATACGATGTTTTAGGGATTATAATTTATACTAAGGCCCTTTCCTCACTGTTCGTTACGGTATCGTTTCGGCATTTCCGAAACAATACCGCAATGCTTTTGTTTCCTCATTGGTCGTGCAACAGTGCGGTATGCTCTGTACCTAAACAATACTGCACAGCTTTCGTAAAATTAATAAAAAAAATAAAAAACCAGTAGTATGTAAGGATCGTAGCAGTTTACGTACTGAAAAGTCTGCCTACCCCCATAGGAAGAAGGCGTGTGTTTAAATGTATGTATATATTGTATAACAATGACGATTATATTATACCTACTAAAACATAAAATCCTGTCACTTTTATTGTTAAACTAATAAATGGAGATTTTTCGTAACGATTCTAATGTGTCACGTCGAGACATCATTAATCACGTTTTTTCACAACAATTCTGCAAAATACGCCGTAAATCATTTCTTTAGTACAATAATTGTCATCAACAGATTTCATAAAACAACAAAATGATGGAAGTTCACTAAACGGAGTAACGTGTTTAAAGGGTCCATTAATATCTAGCCATCTATACATAATATATAGGTACACAATTACACATTATAAATGAAAGACGTTTTTCGTGTTTGTCTGTATGTTCGCGTCGTTCTTCCAAACCACGCAACAGATTTTGATGAGTTTTTCACCATCGTTAAGGCGCTGACAACAGCCAAACGGTAAAAGTAGGCTTGACTTAAACAAAAAAATTACCAAATCTATATAGTTTGTGATAGCGGAAAAAAACTCGACTCAAATTAACGGTAAACTAACCTCTTACCTTGAGTCTTAATCCAAAATATCTGTATTAAATATCAACCTACGTTGGTGTTTTAATTAATAACAAGAACGTCTTATTTGATTGTAGAACTTTGATGTTTTTAATTTTCGATTAATCAACTCATTTTTCAATAAATCGATAATTGCTTCACATTTTGCAATAAATTCCAAGCGTTATATCATCGCGCTTCTTTTTCTTTTCTATGCAATCCGACAGTGACCACGGTTTATCTGTTGTCAGCGTCTTAAGAGAATTTATTCCTGAAGGTTTATGTGTATAATTCACTATAAACAATATATTATACAACTAACTATTAATTACGAAAAGCATCCAAACGGAGAGGAGTAATACGCGACAGTCTAGTACTAGAAATACTTAGAACACTTCAACAAAAATTATCGTCCGTATAAATCATGTCAAAGGCCAACACTAATATTATAGAAGCGACCAATAAGGAGCAGTTATGGTCTATAATACTCATTTCTAGCAATCACACCCAAAACAAAACATAAGCTTCAGCGATTTAGCATTCACTAATTGAATGATTTCATATTAAAAATAGCGGTAAATTCGATTCAGAGATCTACGTCACATTTAAGGGTATATTTATGCATCTTATGAACCATATAAAGTTTGATAATTTATATAATAAGCAAGTATATAGAACGATGGCAAACATGTTACATTCATAAAGTTATTGTAGCATAAATATTTAAAATAATTAAAGTGCCCACGACCTTAAAAAGTTGGCTGGGACAGACTGGATGCAGAGGAGGACAGGGTGTTGTGGCGCAGCCTGGATGAGACCTATGTCCAGCAGTGGACTGTGATAGGCTGAGTTGATTTCTTCATGTCCTATAAAAAAAAAATACGTACTATAAAATTAAGAACAACGAGACCATCTGTTCATTCAAAATGACCATAAAAAACAAGAAATTGCGCAGAAAAAGTGCATACTCACCAGTTTAACCGTTAACAGGCTGTTTCTGTAAGTAACGTGCGTAGTTACTTTTTAATTTCCGTCTAACCCGCGGCCGCTCGCATCCGGGTCGGTAATACCAGTCAAATAAATTTTTGTGTAAGCCTCCATAACCGTTGGCTGGCTGTTCTAATTAATATCTGGGCTAATATTTAAGAGATATGGTATCGTCTTTCTGTCTTCAAGATGAAGGTTTTATTGAGATGTAGATTTTGTAAGGCTATTTGAGTTAGTGGAGGTACAATTATTGCTGTTCGTTGGTTAATATTAACGGTTGGTTAATGTTAAGATATGCATAAAAACTTTGATTCTATAATATTTTACTTAATTTTTATATTAATTTATTTTGATATACCTACATTTACTTTATTGTGGGGTGGGGTAAGGGGTCATTGTACTCATCATTATAAACAACTGACACTATGGGAACAAAACTGAAATCGCGAAAAAACATCTGTCATGTTTTTTCGCGATTTCTTTTTTGGTCCCGTAGTGAAAGTTGTTCATGATATGAGTACAATGATACCTTAAGAGAATTTAAACGACTAAAATGTAACCCTGTATACAAGCTGTTAGGGAAACTACCGTTATCCTTGAAACCAGTGGTTTGGTTTCATTTATAGAACGTAAAATCAATGGAAAATTACAACTTTTTTTTTTAAAGAAAATCTACATTTTACCACATGAGTATTTGACCCTTTCACCCTATGCGCAAGGGCAACAAAGTTGCGTCTCAACACGGGCGGAAGGTGTGGCACGTGACCTAACCGGCCGCAAGTGCGACCCCTCCCTCAGTCAGTCAGCTGTTTCGCTAGCGAGCACGGTGTCGGATAGATTTAAAAAAAATCTTTTAATGAAAATAACGTTTTTTTTTTTTGTTGTTACTCGGTCATTTATTTTTATATTGAGTCAACTAGCCATGGTTTGAGTGACAACGGTGTTTACCCTTACACCCGTATTGCCTATCAGTGCAATACCGCTGATTTCATTCTCTGAGTTATTTCGGGACGGTGAATACTTTGTATCATCACCTCCCGCTATAAATCCCGCCACCGTACCTATCCAATTTTAAATGACAACATTGGCTTCCATTTCATCATGCAAAACACCGGCTATAAGCCTTACTACAAAGAGCCGTCACGTCCAATGCTCGAATATAATAGCTTTGACAAACCAAAGGTAACATGGCAAAGAGGAATATGGTCACATTTTGACCATACTCCTCTTTGCCATGTTACCTCCGTACTAATGACGTCAAGTATGGCGGAAACATTGCAAATAATGTGACGAACATAGCTCGTAATTAGAAACCACAGTAATCGAGATATTAGGCCGAGAATTGGGAATAGGCTGAAGCGATATCGCGAACCTTTTCAGTTAATTGAAGTTCCTAAACAATTAAAGGAGATTTATTAAAAGTAGTGCATTTTATTCTATCACCACTGTTCATAAAACGGCAACGGGAAACAACGTGAGGAAACCAACATGAACCAAAAATTCAAAGGCACAAAGACACGCGCTGACTAACTGGTGTTAAATAAAGAGAATCATCTGCTTATTTTTCCCAACTATGGGGTAGGCTTCCAGTCTCACCGGATGCAGCTGAATACCAGTATTTTACATGGAGTAAATGCCTATCAGACCTCCACAATTCAGTAACTGGGCAATACGATACCCCTTGGTAACGCTGGCTGTCAGAATTTCGGGCTTCTGACGACCCGTAACGACTGTCAAAGATCCACGAATGACAGCTGGGACCAACGGCTTAACGTGCTTTCCGAGGCACAGAGGAGTCTCGGAATGTAAAGTTGGTCACCCATCCACGGGCCAACCCCGGCAAGCGAAGCTTAACCTGATAGATCGACCCGTGCGACTGTTATTACGTAGCCACGAGCTCTTCCACGAACTCCTCTGTTAAATAAAAAGAATATTCTAAAGCAAGCAACGGAGTGCAAACATGTTGTACATCGGTAGAAATAGTATTATAGGTTTTATTTATCTATCTGATTAATTACGCTATTTAATTGGGCTTGTGTTTAATTAGCTGATCAAGAAGAATCTAATTAATAGCAACGGAAACAGGGATTTAACATCTAAGCGTATTTCTAAGAATTTGAAAATGGAAGCTGTAGTACTGAAGACAGGTCCTTCCTTGCAATTCCAATACAATTAGAGTAGCAGGAATCTAAGTAGGTACTCCGAAGTCAATATTAAATGGACTAGCACTTAGTTCGCTCGAATTTCGTATTTAACTTTCCACCCCTATAATAAGGTAGTTTTCGAAATTAATGATTACTATCTTTATTATTTATTCAGTTATTTCAAGTTTTTAGGGCAAAGGAATAAGATTTTTTCATACAAACATTAACATCCGCACCATCCCCGAAAAATGATGAACTTTATTATTTACTTAAAAGCAAGTATTCGTGTCAATAGCCGCCTTTACACGACACGCGTGTCAGGCCTTTCACGCAGGAAAGAACGCGCGTGTAAAGATAGAAAACGAGAACGAAAAAGAACGCGCGCGCCGCACACAGGTGAAAAATCCTAAAAAGTTGGCCAAAACCTATTTTTTTCAAATTTGTCATAAATTTTGGTGAATGATTGATCCTGGTCCAGTTTTAGGTATAGAAGGACAGTGGGGGTGGGAGAAACTACAAAAATATCCTTCTACCTCTGCAAAAAGGGGTCAAAAATGAGCTAGAGTGGTTAGCTTTTGGTTTGCAACTCATATGGTTCAAAAAATATACTTGTTTCTGTTAAACAAATATTATACCCTCCTTACTACAGTTCATTATTACACTCTAATGAAAGGAAACCTTTCATAATCAAAAACCATATAACTATTATAAAACACATACTGTTTTATTATTATACTGTGTCAATTTCAGGGTCCTCTAATAAATTGAACACACTTTGACACAAAGTTAAAGCCTCATAATAGCTGATAAGAGTGTATCTGCTAAAGCAGACTTCTTCGTCAGTTGATCCTAAAACAATAAAAAACACATGACTAATTAAATAAAATCTTTGTTAAAGCAACGATTTCGGACGGTAAAATTTTAAATTGTTTTAGCAAGACTAAAGATCACTCTTTGTAACAATGTTAACAATTAAGCCGGCTCTGGCAGGAAAATCAACTTTATCATTACGTCAAAAATTTTAAACCGAAAAAATACATTTTTTTTACATTTTTTTTTTCACGTCGTTTATGTGTCAAAAATGTCTTAAAAAACGTCATTGAGTATCCAAAATAATTAATCAAAAATAGATTATTACCTCCTGGAAGAGAACCCACCGCAAAAATACAAACTTCCACTAAAACTTTCGAGTAAGACATTGACAAACACATCCGATTTTCAACAAGTTCAACTTTGGACTGAGATAAGAATGACAACCCGCGTTTCTCAGGTACCCCTGTTTGCTGTCATCCTTTTCATTGTTTATTCAGGTAGTAATTAAGATAGTTGTTGTCGTGTTTCGAGATTTTTTACATTTTTAGGTTTTGGCCAACTTTTATGGATTTTTCACCTCCGTGCGCCGCCCGCTCGCGCTTTCATACACACACACGCACACGCTTCGAACATAATTCAAGGCACATAAAAATAGATAAAAACAATCACACACGATTGCGCGTGCAAGCTTTCCCGCGTTCAATCGTGCACACTCCGATCGCGAGTGAAAGCACGTGTCGGGTAAAGGCGTCTAATGTCAAGTTTATTTACTCAAGGAATAATTTTTTTCTTAGAAACCCCTTAAAGGTTCCAAAACACTATCACCGCGACCGCGGGTCGAATCGACCACAACCGAATGTCTGTCCGTCAGGCCCGTAATCCGGTTTGTACCCACATGTCAATCGACTGAGAAATGTGGAAGATGTTATGTCCAGTTCCGTATTTAGAGGGTTGGATTTGAATGGAGAACTAGATTGCTGACGTAACAATTAAGGCTGGATGGAATTTGATTGGCGGACAATGTGACTAATTACACTATTATGTTCAGAGGTGTTACTAAGATGGACAGCAATTGATTTTGGGTGTTCAGAGATTAAATTGATAATGTTGAACATCAAACTAGACCGGTAATTTATTGGTATAAAATCAGGGTTTTTTTTAATGGGCCAGAAGCATTGATAAACATTAATACACATTGTTTTAGCAATTTAGTACAGACGGCTACACATCAAGCTATACATTTCCAGTATCAGCTGACCTCGCATTGTACGGAAATCCTATACAATGCGAGATCAGCAAAAACTGGAAATGTGTACGATTGATAGAAAATGATTAATCAATAAGATTATTTCCATGAAATAATTTTAGTATCATTTGTGTCAGGAAAAAAGTAGCCTTTTGCTCACGGTGCTGACAAACAATACAGAACCACGTGGCTGATATTTTAATATTCAAGTCACAAAAACATTATGAAATGAAATTTTACTCTAGTAGTGCCAAGAAGCGAACCAAGAGTTACCTTCCCACAACATTAGTGTCTTGAATAAAACTACTTTTATGAATTATTTCGTAGTTTGCTTTACTTTTACATTTTTATATTTTCTCTTCATTTTCAACATTACCGAGGAAAATATGAACGACACTTCTTCACAATAAACGAAAACCTTAATTTTCCTCTGCCAATATTTGTCTAGGTACATCGTAAAGACTGAAATAATATTATACACAAATAAAATAAAAAAATTATTAGCCATAACTTTTCGCTGGCGATACTACGCGAAATTTTAAAAGTCTTCAAGTACTTTCAGAAGTCTTTAAACTCTGCAAGGTGAAAAACTATTAAAGAGAGTCTCGAATAAAAAGCAGCTGCGCTTTATAGCCTTTTGAAGGCATAAATTAATGTACATTACAGAACAAATAGATTTACAACTAAGCCAAAAAGCACTCACAAAAATTAATGAGCGTACCTTTCCATATTTTAATTTTTGTTATATTCCAGTTATAGTAATCGAACGAGAGAGATTTTATACCGAAAAAGAAAGATTTCTTTTCAAATAAAACAACAACTTGAATGTTTACAAAAACATTTTACATAAAGCAGTAAACATAAAAAGAAATTGTTCATTTAAATTAATGATCACCATAATCCGAAAACGTATCATTAAACCTTAATATAAACATGTAAAAATATTCCCGAACAATGCTGAGGGTCTAACGGACCCATCAAGATTCCGTAATCAGAACGGGAATGTACCACGAATGTGACCGAGCATCGGAGGGTTAGAGTAATTGAAAACAGGTGGGCAGTGCGAGTGTTAGTTTTGTTTTAGTGCGTGGGTACTTTAGACCCGCATTGCGCACAATGACAACGCGGACAATATGCGCTTTATAGGGGTTATGTAATTTTCTTTTATTTGTTTTTCTGACATCCACATGTGTTTTAAGGAATTTAGTAACTAAGAGAAATAGTTTTAAGTAAATTAAATAAGTTAAATTTTTATGAGACTCTATAATGCGGCTGGCAGATTTTTTTAAAACTTTCTTTGAATATCTCGTTTTCGTACTTACCTTTGCTTCTTGTCTCACGATAGTACGATAAAAGGGAACGGCTTTTGCCGTGGTGGGAATTACCAAGCCACTAGGTTCATAGCGGGATGGTAGCCTTTACCACAGTATAATAAAGTAGCAGTATTATGTCTCGGTAGTTAAACCTTCCGCGTCCGTGCGTAACTGCCGCGCACTCAAGACTGTTGCCTATAGGTAACTGAGATTTCAAAGCGCATCGTTTCGGTCGTTTTCTATGAAGACATAATACTGTTATATATTTATACTGTGCCTTCACCGATCTACTTGAAACTTTTTAAATGCAGCCCATTTTCCTACAAAAAATCATACACGAAAATAAACTCCACTCTAATATGCATTTACTGTTTAGGCGCCTTTTTAACAAAGAGGTAGCTCAAACGCTGCTTTGCATACATTTGCATGTTGCACGATGTAACTGAATTTCAGACGAATATCCCGACACAATAGCTTGTAACACTCCGTAGACCTGTTAGAGGAATATGTGTGACAGGATCTAGCGAGGTGCCCACAATTTTCACTCTAATGCTTGTCATGATCCTACAGAGGACGCCGTAAATGCTGTGCTGAGTAACTGGTGTTGCTACGTGCAGGTTGTAGAATTACACTCCTAGGAATTTATTTGAAGCTATATTTACGAGTATTTTATAACAATAGTTTGGAACGTAACCGGAACCCTTAAGGTTGATGCGCTAGGGTGGCCCGCGAAATTCAAATTTTCTTCACAAATATGTCAAACTCTCTAAGTTCATGTAAGTGTACTACACTTATATGAACTTAGAGAGTTGTATTGCTGATTCTAATGTCTATAATTCTGTAAATCCATATTTGTTACGGCCGCTAATAATATTTAGATCAACATACAACCTGATACTGACC
>OX419628.1:15010845-15236746 GCA_948473465.1 Lithophane ornitopus
AAAACACGAGGTGCCCGTGGCTAAGTACTAACAGCTGCACGGGTCGATCCATCAGGTTAAGCTACGCTTGCCGGGGTTGGTCCGTGGATGGGTGATCATCCTTACATACCGAGACTCCTCCGTGCCTCGGAAAACACGTTAAGCCGTTGGTCCCGACAGTCATTTGTGGATCTTTGGCAGTCGTTACGGGTCATCAGAAGCCAGTATTGCGCAGTTACTGGGTTGTAGAGATCATAGATAGGCAGTCGCTCCATGTAAAATACTGGTATTCAGCTGCATCCGGTTAGACTGGAAGCTGACCCCAACATAGTTGGGAAAAGGCTAGGCAGATGATGATGTATTACAAAACACTGCTCATACTGAGGTTAGGCTTTTGCGTTCGTTCTAACTGGAATTTGCTCAGTTTCTAGAATCTCGAAATTAAGCTCGCTTACTGCATGGAAATTAAACATAACTGGTGAAATGTTGGTATACTAACACCATTGACTTAACCCTTCTGAGAATATAGAGGTGATGTTATGTTCGTAGTCATACACACGTGCAAAGACTATGAACCTCCGACACAATTAGAGGACGGATAGCAACGTAAACTTAATAACTACAAAATTACAAAGCCCGTGATTATTCAGGGAAGTACTCCCATCATATAACTTTTTCCTGATTAAAATGAAGATTTTCTCCAGTTTCTCCCGTTTAAATGTTTTTTACAGGAATTAAGGGAATTTTGGTGTACGGAAGTGACTAAACCGTGTTTTAGTTTTTGTGACCCTTTTGTTTGTGCATGTTTTTGTACCTATGACAAATTTTTTTTTTTAGGGTTAGAGATAAACGAAATCATGTTGAAATATTTGTTACGGCTGCAATTTACTGTCACCTAAGTTTGTTGAAACTAAAGCCAAATTCCATCTGGCTGCAACTTGTTCGACGCATACAGTAGTTATGCTAGTCTTTTATGCAAATATACAGAACATAACATCACGCCAGTATACCCCGAAGAGATAGACAGAAGTTTACCTATAGTACACCCACATTTCGCCAGTTATCTTTAAGTCCCATGTGATAGGAGGCGAGCCTATTGCCATCAACCGATCACATATCCAGTCTCTACGCTTACTGAGAAATCTAGATACAAAAACCCAATAACACTGCCCGACCTGGGAATCGAACTCAGGACGACTACTATACCAACGAGGCAAACTGTATTTACATACACATAGAATTTAAAATGCACTAACAAATGGAACTAAGTCTGCCTTGCCACGCTTTATTAATTACATTATTATTTATTTTATTTTATTTATTTAAAACACATACAACTATCATAACAGGCTTACCTAATACAATAATGTAGTTATATTTAAAGATTAGACTTACAATTATTTATTACTAGCTGCGCCCCGCGGTTTCACCCGCGTAAGTCTCGATTCCGTCGGAATATCGGGATAAAAAGTATCCTATGTGTTAATCCAGGTTATAAACTATCTGTTTGCCAAATTTCATCCAAATACATTCAGCCATTTTTGCGTGAAAGAGTAACAAACATCCATCCATACTGACAAACTTTCGCGTTTATAATAGTTAGAAGTTAGACTACTTCGCACGGTTTTTACAACTTGAAAACATTCGAGACTTCTTAGTCCTAAGCAACTTTAACATTAACGTATTATATACATCAACCTTCTATAATAATTTTTCCCTAAACGATATTCTAAAGGCGTAGTGAGCGCTTCCCTGATAGTATATCGACCAATAAGGAACTGTTAGTACGAAATAGGAACTAGAAAACGATCTCGAAGTACCAAATCAAAGTATTGTAAGTCACTTACATCGTAAAATTACCACAAAGAGGTGGAATATTTTCTTTACCCATTCAGAACTATTATGAAGTCAGAATGGGCTTTCGGAAATAATATTTTCTATTTTATTATGATCTAGTTTCCTTCATTTTATAGTCATCTGTTGCTCCGGAGACGTGATCGAATTACTAATACGCAATCGAGTATTCTTTCTTTGAAATATGATTAACGAACTTCCAAGGAAGTTCTTTTGTTTCTTTTATTGTTTCCTTTGTTATGGCCTGAGGATTTTTTTACAAACCCACTGCCTTTGCTTGCTGGTTTGAAAATAAAGACTAATTAAACGTGTTTCTGTGACAATAAACGAATTAAACTTCCTTTATTTTTAACGGCTACAGCTCTATAGTACAAAATTGCGTCGACATTTCTTTCCCAAAAAGAAACTAGTTTTTTTAGGCTAAATCATCCCTTTAGCCAAAGCGAAAAACAAAAAGAAAATTAAGCCAATTTGCTTACATGTATCTTGAAGATTGGCTGTAGGGACCGATCCAATGGCGCTTTTATTTCGCTATTTATTTGTGGTGCTATTTTCCTTATACACTTTATTACCCAATATGTTGAGAAGAAGGAGTGCATGTCTTGGGGGATATTAACCCCATAAAGACATAAACTGTATTGTTATAAAGGTAACGGTGTAAATTACGGTGACGTAGAGCCTAAAAAATGGTTTAGGTGGGTTGTAAAAACAACATAAACAACCAAATTCATTGTTTTATATGTTTGTAACAAGACTCTTACAAACATAAAACAATGAACAACACAATGTATGTATACTGTTGAATTGTCATGATTATTAATCCATACTCCATACTAATATTATAAATTCGGAAGTAACTCTGTCTGTCTGTCTGTCTGTATGTTACCTTTTCTAAACCACTGGACGGATTTTGACAAAATTTGGCAAGGAGATAGATGGTATCCTGGGGAAGGACATAGGCTGCTACTTTTTAACCCAATATTCCCACGGGATCGAGACTTACGCGGGTAAAACTACGGGGCGCAGCTAGTCATCTACTGTATGATATTTATAAGTTGATTTATAAGTAGATATTGATAAAGAGTATTTCACCATCTAGGTATGAAAATGCCTATAAACTGTTTTACTACCCAATGATTTGTTCTAGATAACTTAGTAATGCAGACAGCTTAAAAAAAATATATAGGTACCTATTTTATTTTTTTATTTGATGTGTTAGATGTTGACTATCTGTATAACTACTGTAAAACAGGCCTTCATACTATAGTAAAGTAATCTATATCCAAGGTCACATTCTTCAGCAAACAAAAGTCAATTAAAAAATAAACATACAGACGAATTGAGAACCTCCTCCTTTTTGAAGAAGTCGGTTAAAAACGATTAACTTAACCAAACAACAAAAAAGCTATAAGTACACAACACCAATCCGATCGACAATCCAAAACACCAGATGAGAAAATAAAACAATTAGAAGCAACAACTCTAACTGGATAGCTTTTTTATTACTTGGGGCTGGCAAAAAGGCTGACTTTTAACAGCGGTATCAAGGCTTGAGATTAGTAATTTTCGGTGTAACACCAATTAAGGGTAGACGCCGTTGAGGTTATGACTGCACTGGCGTGTAACGTGGCTACTTTAAAGACGGCACTTGCCTAAAGTCAGTAGCGGTTTTATTTCACTTTGTTGACAAAAAAATGTATCCTAATATAACTTTGCGAATTTCGCAATGTTTTTTTTCAGAGGTCAATGACCAACAACTCAGTCTGGTCTATAGTCTACTCCTCTCATATCTATTAATTGAAAAGATGGAATCACTCTTTTTTAATCGATCTGTCTTTTGCAAAACATGCATAATTCCTAACAACCAGTACTCGAGATCATTGGTGTTAAACCAATCATTGGTGTTTAAGTTTGGTGACTTGGTTGGTGGTCACTGGTATACTATGAAAAAGATTTTTAAGTCTTTAGTATTAATGTAGTTTACCAAAAGCTGCAAGCTGCTGATATTAATTTAGTTTGCAAACTTCAATGACTTGGCTCACGCCCAAACCAGAAACTTAAAATGAATTTTAATACTCAAACAAAACCACGAGCGTCCAAACCGCAGTCGTCAAGCAACACGCCGCTTAGCAAATCCGCAAATGCTTGCAAAAATAAATTTAATTCACTATTAAGTTTTAGTAGCGGCAATCCTCTAGAGCAATTATTCTCGCCCTTGAGTTCTGTGGCCCGTCACGTTTCGCCAAGGAGGTGTTTTTACGAGCCCGTAAAACATGTTAGCATTAGGTGCTATTAAATTCTCAACATTATAAAGAGAAGAAAATATTTGGTGCTAGAAATATTAACTGGAATTACAGGGTGATTTATTTTTATTATCATTTTTAGAAGGCGCAAGAAATGCAATTAGCGAATGGGTGCCTTATTTATATTTACTTTATAATCATGCTTTTGATTTGTCTGTTGTCTAGAATTTTCTGTTTGCAAAAATAGAGAAATACAGTAAAGTACAGCACGATTATCAAGGCTTTAAGCAAGTGGAATTGGAAGGATAAACAACTGCACGCTCGCTGGCGATAATCAAAGCAAACTGCGATAAAAGAGCGTTATTGTAATAAATACCTATGTAAAAATATAAATACATACTATTTCCATTTCAGTGCAAGGCCATCTGGCAATCTAAATCAATCTGCCTAGCCTTTTCCCACCTACGTTGGGGTCGGCTACCAGTTTAACCTGATGCAGATGAATACTAGTATTTTACATGGAGCGACGGCCTATCTTACCGCCAACCCAGTTACTGAGTAGTAACCCTTGATAAGACTGGTTGTCAGACTTTTTGGGCTTCTAACTAGCCAATTGTCAAAGATCTACGAATGACAGCCGGGACCAACGGCTATACGTGCTTTCCAAGGCTCGGAGGGGTGGCGATATATGTAATAGATGGTCACCCATCCACGAACCGACCGCGGCATATTTAGCTATTTGAAGACAAAGTCCAGCTAGAGACATTAATTTTAATCAAAAACTAAAATACAGGGTTAAGAAACGAACTAATGTTATTCCGTTATAACTAAAGCTTATACTTTAAAATCTATTGACTAAACTTTCCTCAAAAACTATCAAAGTATAGTTAGAACTAAACCGATACAGCGCTTGGAAAATGCAAAATATAGATGTTATAAAGTTACAAAACAAGCAAGCTTTTGCGTTTTATGGGCACAGCACATGTGCCGAGACAAAGCAATCGTTCGGCCCGAATCGCTTCGAGAACGATTTCAAATTACATTTTTTACGAACAAGTTACAAGAGGAAACGAGATATACAGGCGACATATACAGCCATATTTACACTTTCAAGAGGATTTTCAGCCTTTTCAACTTTTGGCGAAATAAAATCCAGGACCGAGATAGATAGATAAAATACTCTTTCCGAGATGTGCACCATTCGGAGTAACCAAAACCACTTAAACTTTGTTTTATAACCATCAATATGCAATAGTTCGTGACTAAGTAATAACAGCCGCACGGGTCGATCCATCAGGTTAAGCTATCTTTGCCGGGGTTGGTCCGTGGATGGGTGACCAACTTTACATACCGAGACTCCTCCGTGCCTCCCTAAACACGTTAAGCCGTTGGTCCCGGCTGTAGTTCGTGGATGTTTGACAATCGTCACGGGTCGCCAGAAGCCTGAAAGTCTGACAACCAGACTTACCAAGGGGTATCGTATTACCCAGTTATTGAGTTGTGGAGGTCACATAGGCAGTCGCTCCATGTAAACTGGTATTCAGCGGCATCCGGTTAGAATGAAGCCGACCCCGACATAGTTGGGAAAAGGCTAGGCAGATATACATAATATGCTGCAGGGCTAACTCACTTCAACGGATATCTTATATCAAAAACATTGTGCAAAAAACAGTAAATGAATATGTAGGAATTACAACTAACATTTATATGACATGTATATATTGATCTAAATAATATCTAGCACCTTGAAATCGCTTTTAGAAACGAATACAACCCTTTTCCCTTGATTGAAGTTCCGGAAGTAGATAAAAAAAGGGAAACATTTTTTTCCCGTTCGATACCCTGCGTGCGTTCTAAGAGGATGCTTAGACCTTTGTCATGCTTACGTGGGCTTCCTTACATTTTATGACAAACAGTCGATTTAGAAATGAATTAAAACGGTAGTTGTGAGCGTGATTTCTGGAAGTTGGCAACGTCGCTAATAAATCATTCTGCCTGACCTTTTCCCAACTATGCAGCTGAATATCAGTATTATACATGACTGCCTATCTGACCTCCACAATCCAGTAACTGGGTAATACGATACCCCTTTTTAAAAGACTGGTTGTCAGACTTTCGGGTTTCTGACGACGTAACGACTGTCAAAGATCCACGAATGACAGCCAGGACCAACGGCGTAACGTGCTTTCCAAGGCACGGAGGAGGTTCTGTATGTAAAGGTGGTCACCCATCCACGGACCAACTCCGACAAGCGTAGCTTAACCTGTTGGATCGACCCGTGCGGCTGTTATTACTTAGCAACGTCGCAAATAGCTATCAAATGTTTCTATTAACTGTCATATAATATTAGGTTTTGTAACTTCATCATCATAATATTCAGCAACGCCCTATTCAGTGTAATTAGTGCAATTTATAATAAATATTTGAGTGCTCTACAGAGCAGTGTTTCATAATTACATTTATTAATATTGATAAATTATACAAAATAGCAAAATATTTTACGGCTATATATTTGCGACTTTGCCAAATTTCAGCATGCACCCTCTTTATCTTGTCTTTGATAAAATTAACGCCGGGGTTCATCAAGACCGTTTTGTTTATCAAGTTTTAATTTTAGTCATAATAATATTATAGTTTATGACGCATAATTTTAAATTCTTTAAAAAATATTGCAAAATATACGAGGGAAAAGCATAACAAAACTTTTTACAATAAAAATAAACAACCGAATTCCAAGAAAAACAAAAAATAGTGAAAAATAACTTTAATTTCGGAAGTCGATGGCAGAAACGAAAATTGAAAAGCAAAGACACCGACTTCCGTGTTTTTTTTGGAAGTCGGTTGTTTTTTGTTTTTGTAAAACGTTTTTATTTTTCAATTTGTGTGGGGTGGGTAACACCCACCCCACACAAATTCGAATACCACCTGCTATGTAAAAAGTGACGGGTGTCACATAGAACATCGTCCAGATATACTAAGTGGGAAAAATACGTAATATTGAAACTAACCCAAAAACTAAGCAAGCAAAGTTAATACAATTTAAATGGGACCACCTCGGGAGGACCAGCCTTTCGAACTAAAAAATATTTTTTTAAATCGGTTCACAATTGGCGCAAATATCGATGAACATACACAAAAAAAAAGGAAATACAGACGAACATAGAACCTTCTCTTTTTTGGTAGTCGGTTAAAAAGGTGAATTTTCATAAAGTTAATTTTCATTCATTCTTAATTTCTATTGTACAGTAATCTACAGCACCGCGTAAGTTCCTAACTGGTACCATACAGTTATACATTCAATGCTTAAAAGGAAGACGACGTACTTTGACTGGATTTATGGTTTCTTTGAGTGTCCTGTTCTTTGAAGTGTCGTTACTTGTATCTAAAACTGAATATTAATATTTTTACGTACGAAAGGTAACTACACTAAAGTTTTGATGTTATACCTGAATGATCTCTGAAATGAAGAAATTCTGCGCAACATTGTGTGAAATACGTATTTAGAAAAATACCTACTTTATCTCGCAATGCAGTGCTGCGAAAATTCAGTGAATTGCGAAGGTCTGTATTAATCACTTCACATATTATTATTTATTATAATTCATATACAAAATATTGTAAAACATTTTTAAAAGAGTAACGGTGGACTTTCTTGCCCATGATTCTTATCATGTTAAAAACAAAAAAAAACAAAAAAAATTAAATATTATAATATTTCTTTGTTTTGGACGTTCAAAAGAGCCTTTTATGTGCCTATTTGAAATAAATTATTTGACTTTGACTTTGAATCAACATTTTCTATACGCTTTACACAAGCGTGGGTCACAGACAAGGGACAAATTCCCTTGTCTTTGAACCCATTAAATTGTTTATTTATTTAACCATTTATGTACACACATAATAAACACAGAAGAAGAAAAGATCAGAAAAAAGAACGTACAAAGGTGATGCTTATTTCTAAAGAAATCTCTTCCAGCACACCTGCCATAGGAAACTAGATAAGAGATGTAGACACCGTGTGTAAAATTTGTGAGAAAGTAAACTACATAATAATCAAAACAATTCACTTAATAAACTAAAACAAATAATATGATCATACACTTACATACAAATATACATACATACCTACTTCATAAATATATATCTTTATAATAAATAAATACATACGCAACTATGACGAAGTGGAAAGATAGTGTTCTTTCACTCTTATTTTAAACACTGCAACAGATGAGAGATTGTTGTTGTGAGATTTTTATATTTTCACGAAAATATTTCACCATAAACGTGGTAGGACTGTGTTCATCATCATCATCATTTCAGCCGAAAGACGTCCACTGCTGGACATTTACCTCCCCAAACCACCGCCACTTCGAACGGATCTGTGCTTCCCGCATCCACCGGATTCCGTCTACTTCTTTTCCACTACTGTGTTCAGTATTGGAAATTCAGGCCTTAATGCGACCAAAGAGATGTCAGCACAATTGACGGAGTCCGCTGGGGCCGATGCCTGCCAGGGTTGCGGGAAAGTCCGAAAGGGATACCAGGACCCTTGGCATCAGGCAACTGAAGGAACACGGGTGGGTTTTAGACAGTAAAAGTCTGACACGCCCCCAAGAAGACATTTGAAGATTTCCCACGCTCAAAAAAAAAGGCCATAATGTGACTGTAACTATGTATTCAGTTGTCGACTTTCAAACCCTCACGCTGCCCATGCGCCGGCCACTATCACACCATAAAGAACTATACTTACCTAAACTCCACTTTGTACATTGGGAAAAACAAACAGGGTTATAAAGAGGTCGTTCCACGAACTCGTTTCGGCTAATTCCGTCTTCTCGGCCGTAAGTGCCTTTTATGCCTAACTATGAAAGTGTTAAGTAAGCACTGAATATGGTATTATAATAAGAGTGACCTTGAACCTCCTTTTAGTCGATGGTATTTTTGGCGGATTAAACTATTAGGTGAGAGTTTTTGAAGACGTAGGTAAGTGACGTGCCCCTCATTTTTGTTTAGGGTTAACAATAATTAATTAGCTTTTTATTTTAGCCTGAAAGCATTTATTGCTTCTCTCTTTAGTAAAATTGTTTTTGCAGGACAAGAACTAATGCATCTATGTATTAGAAAGAAGAAAGAAAGGAAAACTTCTATGGAACTAAACTTGATATCGCGAAAAAAAAACTGCTGTTCCATACATTTGTGTTCACTTAAATCGAAAAAATGTATGGAACAGCAGATATTTTTTTGCGATTTCTAGTTTGGTACCATAGAAAAAGTTGTTCAAAATGATGAGTACAATGACCCCTTTTCGGGTTTAGCATAAACAAAAACTAATGTTGTATAAGGTGAAGGAAGAACTTTCACTATGGGAACAAACCAGAAATCGCGAAAAAAATATCAGCTGTTCATCAGTGATGTGTTAAGCTGTGCTGTTGTTGTGTGTGCTGTGTTGTTGCTGTAGGGAACAGCGTATTTTTTTTTCGCGATCAAATTTCTTCCCAAAGTGAAAGTTGTTCATAATGATGAGTACAAGGACCCCTTAAGAGATTTCGTGTATGAAAACATACACCATAAATACGATAGAAACAAATTCGGGGAAAAAATCTTTAAAAAATTGACTGCGAACTTAAATTATTGTGCGTGCATTCAAATCACATCTGTCATTCTTATATAAATGAAATGAAATATGAAATAACGGCTAATTGACGTAGTAAGATGTGAATTTGATTTAAAAAAAAATACTAGCTGTACAAAGACTGCATGCTGGAAAAATAATAGAGGTCGAGAAGAAGGTCATAGGTAATGAAGATATACAATGTCCCTAGATGCAGCTGCATCAATTGCTTACTCTAAAAGGTCACAAAGAGTAGGGTGGCCACGTGTTACCGGCAACTATCCTTTATTTCAATATCTTTCATTTGTTTCCAGATGAAAATATAAGAAGTCAATTGCACGGACTTGAACAGCTATATTTTCTTGTTCTCATTCTGTAACTTCAAGATTGAATAAGAAATCTTCTTAAAATTGCAATGAGCTCAATCTACCTAGCTTTTTCCCAACTATATTGGGGTTGGCTTCCAGTCTAACCGGATGCAGCTGTATACCAGTATTTTACATGGAGCGAATGCCTATCTGACCTCCACGACCCAGTAACTGGGTAATACGTAAACGAATACGAGACTATCGGGCTTCTGACGACCCGTAACGACTGTCAAAGATCCACGAATCACAGCCGGGACTAACGGCTTAACGTGCTTTCCTGGCACGGAGGAGTCTCGATATATAAAGATGGGTGACCCCCATCCACGGACCAACCCCGGCAAGCTTAGCTTAACCTGACGGATCGACCCGTGCGGCTGTTATTACTTAGCTTCTAGCTTAAAATTTCAATGAGCTAACATCCTTTAATAATTGGTGTTAAATGTACAAGTTTCTATAAAACGTTTTACTGCTTTTTTCCAGTCACGGCCGGTTCGGTCCGGTCCAAATTTTAGTATCATCCGGTATAATCCGCTTTGGTGCAGCCCAGCTCGGTTTTGGCAAGTGCTGTGCCGGTACCGGATCAGAATTTTTGCTTTCCGAGCGTTGTGTCCGGAAATCGTTGCGCAAAATCCGGAATATGTGCACTTGCAGTCAATGCGAATTAGGGTGTTGGCAGACGGAACGGTTTTGGTTTATTTTTATTCCAGTAGCTGAGGATAATAGTTAAGGAAAATGCAATCAATTCAAATTTGCTAATTGTTAGTGCTTCCGATACCGCCCTATTAAAGAAAAGTATTATATGTATGGGTCCGATCATATTTAACAAAATACCCGATGTAATAAAAAATGAGACATTTCCACTTTTCAAAAAGAAATTGACAGATCTATTATCTAATAAATGTTATTACTCAATTGGCGAATTTCTGACCGATAAGAATTTAATTTGATAATATGACATCTCTGTACTTTTGACTTATACTCCTATCATTTATATTTTAATTTGACTGTATTGACCTCGAACTTGACGAATTTATAATCCAATTTTATTAAACTAGTCATTTTGTACTGTATTTCCTATTTCAAATTACTCACTAAATTTATTTTGATGACATAGAAAACTTGTATCGATCTGATTGAACGTGTTAATAATATAAAAAGTGAGTCTTTATTATTATAGCCCAAAACTGTTTGCATGCCTTAGATAAGGTAGTTAGTATAAGGATCATATTAAACTTAACATCTGTAACTTGTACCTGCTTTCTGAACTATTCTATTCTATTCATTGAACTAAATATTTTGTGCAGTTCATAGAAAAGTAAAATCGTCTTCCTATTTGTAATGACTTTGGGTAGGAGATAGGGGTTTTAAAACCCCAAAAAAGGCAATAAGTCTCTGAATCGTAGGTATTATCTCTTGAAGTTCGGTAATTTGCAAAATATTATTTGCACGCGCAAGCAATGAATTGATGAAAATCATTTATGATCACAATCATTTTATAAAATACATTTATGCCACCGATCAATATTTTTGAAACAGTGCAATAAAAAGCCCAAATCGTATCAGCTTTTCCTTACAAAAAACCTTCAAATCCTCTTCATTTCGAATCCATAAACAAAAGACAGCCTCTAATATCAAAAAGTCATGTCTAATTCTATACAAAAGCGAGTATCATTGCGCTTCCCAACGGATATCAATCACGGAGGCTCAGAGCGTCGCTCCCAATTTGCCGAGGACATTTGCACGAAATAAGCCACGTTTTTAGCTTTAACATTGGCACAACGCCAGTACATTTGTATCTAGGAATATTGTGAAATGCTCTAAATAAGAATGTAAAGTAAAATTGTTTGTCTTTTTGACGTATTTTTTTGGTGAGAATTAGGAGGATAGATGTTGTGGTTTCTTGTGATAAATTCTGGTGTTCAGCTGCATTCAATTAGACTAGAAGCTGACGCCAACCAAGGGTAGATGATGAGGATGTAATGTTGTGTTTGAAATGTCTTTGATAGTCATTAGGGTTGGTCAGAACGAAATGACGGTGTCGTTTATTGGGACACTGCATTCGCATGGCAGCATTAGTGCAGCATTAGTACTGGAAAAAGTGGACCACAGGAAGAAAGGACTTAGGGCTTCACTTATTTGTGGGTATTTTATGTCTTTTTATTTTTGTTGAATGTTTGTGCAGAATAAAAAAAATTCTTTCTTTCTTTATTTATTTCACTATTTTTTTCTGTTCCTGGGTTCTTCAATTGCTATTTGAAACCCACTTTGTGCCATAGAGTGACCTGCCTGATAAGACCGGACAAACTTTAACCGAAAGCTCACCTTTCGCAAACCCGTACTTTGTCTTCCTATATAAACGTTCCTACATAAGCTGAAGTAAAGCCATTGTTTTGGACAGTAACACCGTGATTAAAGAGCCGCAAGCAAGAGCTATCAACGTGTCTACATCTGAAATTAACTTGTCACTTTTGCACTGAGCTGTGATGTTCAAATGTTCAGCGCAGCCCGAACTGACAAGGGGTGCTGACGAAGTAGCTGAAACATTTGAGAAGGCGGATCACTTGCATTGATCGCAATAGTACAGCGTCAATACATGCAAAAAAAAACGTTTTTTTTTTTAAATAAGTTGTGAAATATTCACAAATCTATTATATTGATACTTAAAAGAAACACTCTGTACACGCACACTTGTATTTCAACGTAGAAAGACAAGTGTGACTAGTGTGCGTGTACAGAGTGTTTCTTTTCCGTATCAATTTAATTTTTTTTTGTGAATATTTTACAAAAAAAAAAAAAAACTTATGATAATAATGTATCGACGCTATACTATTTCAGGTTAACGGGACCGCCCTTCGTTCTATAACATACTGTATAAAATTTCTTTCCTATTTATCACTTCCAATCTTAACTGGTATTCATGCATTAAGAGTGAGAGAAAAAATACGTTTTTCAGCGGAATTATGACCGTCTCCGTTGTCTTCCTCGTTGGGCTAGTAGTCGTAAGTGCTACTGCTGAGGTCCTGAGTTTGATTCCCAGGTCGGTCAAAGTATTCAAAAATCAAAATCAAAAGTCATTTATTCAAACTAGGCTGAGAATCAGCACTTTTCGAACGTCAACATTACATAACACAGTCCCCCAAAACGCCCACCCTTCACCACTTCATAGTGCTTTAGCTGGGAAGAAGAAGTGGCGCAACAAACTCCTCAGCGGCACAGCTGTCTCAGTTAGAATTAGGTTAGAATTAGTTATTATTGGGTTTTTCCAACAGGAATGTCTTAGCAGCAGATCGGAGTCTGAAATTGTGCCCGTTTGATGGCAATAGGCTCGCCCCCTATTACATGGGACTTAAACATAACTGGCGATATGTGGGTTTACTGTAGTTATACCTCTGCCTATACCCTTCAGATAAAAAAGTCGTAGTGTTATGTAATGACCGTAGTTACTTTTTTCTTAATCACCTAATATGATGACGCAACATAACAATTTTTTATCATACTAGAAGCTGGGCAGCAATGTTTGTATGTTTGTTCATTTAAAACTGCTACTTTCATAAAATACACAATTTTTCATCCTAACACAAAATTCTGCGCGAAAGCTCCGGGGAGCACATTAATTAAAATTCTATTCGCTCTTTACGAGAAATTGACTGTGAAAACGTTAAAGTTATATTAATAAATTAATTCCTCATAAATTATATTAAAACAGCGCCATTTTAAACACAAGTCAGAGTCTGTAAACTGATTCACGGAGTATGGAAATATGGGTCAAGCATATTTACTTTTGCATAAGAGTTAAAGTTGCTGAAAGAGACGCATAATTAATTAAGTAACGTTCTATTATTTTATTCTTAAAAGCTATTTTTATAAGCTTCATTTTCCTTCATTTTCCTTTCGATTGTAGCACTTTATTAAAACCTTGTGTAAACAATCATTTTCGTATTCTAAATGAACAAGTTACCTAAACCCGTTTAGACAATAAATTTTTGTGCAACAAACTGTCACTAAAATAAAGAAGAAAGAATGTAGTTTTAACCACCGCTGTGGTCCAGTGGTTAAACCACCTGTCTCAGGCCCAGAGGTCCCGGGTTCCTGGCAGGGTTGCGGGAAAGTCCGAAAGGGATACCGGGACCCTGGCAACAGGCAACTGAAGGAACACGGGTGGGTTTTAGTCAGTAAAAGTCTGACACGCCCTTCCGCTCCGCCCAGAGCGGGAGAAGTCATTTGATGATATCCCAACCTCAAAAAAAAAAAAAGAGGTCCCGGGTTCGATTCCCAGTGAGGGCAAAATTTTCTGGTCGGTTTGGTTGGTCTACGTTGGTTAGACCACCATCTTATCTAAGTCTGTCGCCATAACAACAAAGTTAACAGCAGTGTTGTGTTTCAGCAGTTAAATCGATGGATATTAAATGTAGTTGTACCTGCAGCAAGTCAGTTTAAGGATTATCACACAATTCTCAACACCATACGTCCTAAACAATGTGACATTCTCCAAGCGATATCGATAGTGGAAAGTCAATAATGTGTGGAACTGGCATATTAAGTTACCGGCAAGCTTAGGTAATAGGTAATACGGGCTGGTATCCGCAACTCCACGTCAAAGCGCGTATTTTGCGTACGGGTGGGAAATCGCTCATTCGATCCACCCCAGCTCCTCCAAGAAGGCCAGCAACGTGTTACTGACAATCTCACGTAGGGTACCTGGGTTACCGAAGTACTTTGCCCTATATGTGGCGACCACCGGGCAGTGTAGTAGCACATGAGCTGCTGTCTCGTCGTCCTCCATGCAGGCCCTGCACAGCGGACTGTCTGTGACTCCTATGACAAAGAGGTGTTTATTAAAAGACCCATGGCCAGTTAAGGCAGCTGTGACAGTACGCAGCTGTTGTTTACTTAGTCGGTACATCCGCTTTGTGAGGCGGCCATCGATCGCAGGGAGTGCCTCTTTGGCCTGGCTGCACTCACCTTGGTCCAACCATAGTTTGTGATGTTTGTCCCTGGTTTGTTTCCTTACCAGAGTGCGTAGATACCCGAAGGGGAGTGGCGCAATGGGTTCGGGCCCCACTGGTGCCATGCTCGACCCTCTTCTGGCAAGTTCGTCAGCTGCATCGTTGCCCAGCGAACCGCTGTGTCCTTTTATCCATTGAATGGTTATTTATTGAGGCTACCTACCAAGCTACCGGCAAGCTTATTTCAATATTGTTGAAGGTCGCATTAGAAATACGAAACGCTTTGGAAGCTATTGCCACCTTGTCTGGGCCCTCTGGATCCGATTAGCAAAAGACCAGAGGTACATGTCATGCTAAAGAGAAAACGTGAGCCCAGAGTAAAATGGAGGGTGAATATCGGCTTCCAGTATACCCGGATACAGCCAAATACCAGTATTTTACGAGGAGCGACTACCTACATGACCTCCACAACCCAGTTACTGGGTAACACGATACGAATATGATGATAATGCAGTGTATTATTAGATTTTCTTTACCACTTCTAGTTTTTTAGTTCTCTAGTACCAAAGAGTCGCAGGTGCATCTGGAACCCTCGTCACAACGATGCTACTAATCCCGTCAGTTTAGATCCCACTTAATTTCCTTGACGAAGCGACAGCCATTACTGTCCACGTTGATTTTAGTTGACACCTCGTTTTGTGCGGTCTGTTCAAATTCTTGAAATATGGTTAATTGTGAGCAGGTTTTAATTATAATTAGAGTGTGATATTGTAATTTATATTCTGAAAAATAGATGCGAAATTATCATCATCATTTGCCTAGCCTTTACCCAACTATTTAAGGGTCGGCTTCCAGTCTAACCGGATGCAGCTGAATACCGGTATTTGACATGGAGCGACTGCCTATCTGACCTCCACAACCCGGTAGGTAACTGGGCAATACGATACCGCTCAGACTTTTGGGCTTCTGACGACCCTTAAAGATTGTCAAAGATGCATAAATGACAGCCGGGACCAACGACTTAACGTGCTTTCCGAAGCTCGGAGGAGTCTCGGTATGTAAAGATGGTCACCCATCTACGGACCAAATCCGGCAAGCGTAGCTTAACCTGATGGATCGACCCGAAATGGATGGAAAATGGAAATGGATGGATGGATGGATGCGAAATCACATACTCTTCATTTTCTCTTAGTATGTCATGTGCATACATGTACAACTTTCGTAGCAAGTTATTTTTAACCGAGTTCTTCAAAAAGGAGGAGGTTCTCAATTCGTCTGTAGGTTTTTTTTTTTTTTGTATTTATGTTACGCGATTACTCCGCCAATTATGAATCGATTTTTATGAATCTTTTTTTGTTTGGTAGGTCATGCTTCCGAGGTGGTCCAATATAAATTTTATTAACTTTGCTTGCGTTGTTTTTGAGTTAGCTTCAATATTAGTCGGCGGCAAAAAACGAAAATTGAAAAGCAAAGACACCGACTTCCGAAATAAAGTTATTTTTCAGTTTTTAGTGTTTTTTTGGAAGTCGGTTTTTTTTTGTTGTAAAAAGTTTATTTTAAATTACTATTTATGATCCCAGTTCCTAGCATGAGACAAGAGAAGGCAAAAGAACTAAATATGTTGACAAAAATGACTACATTCACTGTACCCGAAACAGCAGTGCCATGGGTTATTGTGATCATGTCAAGGTACATAAGGGTTGTCTGCAAATGGCAACCTAACGTCGCTAAGGCTGGTAGAAAAATAACTCCGGCTGCATTCGAAAACTCAAGCGAATTTGGAATTTAATATAAGATATTATTATTATTAATTTAAAATAAAATATTAGGTTTTGTTTGGAAAAAACGAGAGTGATAATAATAGGCGCGTAGAAGTGAATACGTTTTTCTTGAAATAACCTCTTAACTGTGAGCGATCCCGACATAATTTTTCTTTACCATCGGCACGTTACTGAATCAGTATTTTCTGTAGATTTATGGTACACCGATACGATTCGATTGAGAATTTATTAAGAATAAAAGAAAAAAAATATATTTTCGCTTTATTTAAAACATATTCGCAATCATCGTTAAAATCTTTGGTTACTTTTAAAAGTAACCAATTTAACAGAAGTAAAACCACGCCTACAATATGATATTCTTTTCCAAAGATAAACATTGAAAAGGATTCAATTTGCAAAGTTTGATCAAACCCAAAATCGAATTATAAACTTTTATCAATTTTATAGTTTTAAATAGAATTTAGAAGAGTTTTGGTAGAATTTATTGTAGACTTATTGTTAGGAATCGAGAGTATCTAAGTGAAAAAATTTGTTTGATTTTAGAAAACTTATTTAACGTACCTAAGTTTATTTTGAAAAAACTAACACAACACTTTGCTTTTCACAATATAACTTTCGTCCCATATGATTTACTAAAAGTTTTATTTATGTTAATCAATAACTTTTAGAACAGATTCAGCAATCTAAAAAACCTCTCTATAAGTAAATGTTTTACATTATGTCTCTGTATGTATTTATTGTGTGAGGAGCTCGTTCGCTTTGCAAATTGAATCCTTTTCATATGATTTACTAAAAGTTTTATTTATGTTAATCAATAACTTTAAGAACATTCAGCAATCTAAAAAACCTCTCTATAAGTAAATGTTTTATATTATGTCTCTGTATGTATTTATTGTGTGAGGAGGTCGTGGCTAAAAAATAACAGCCGCACGGGTCGATCCATCAGGTTAAGCTACTCTTGCCGGGGTTGGTCCGTGGATGGGTGCCGCAACTCCTCCGTACCCCGGAAGGCACCTTAAGCCGTTGGTCCCAGCTGTCACTCGTGGATCTTTGACAGTGATTACGGGTCGTCAGAAGCCCGAAAGTCTGACAACCAGTCTTACCAAGAGGTATCGTATTACCCAGTTACTGGGTTGTGGAGGTCAGATAGGCAGTCGCTCCATGTAAACACTGGTATTCAGCCAGTCTTGCCAAAATAATAGTTTATTAATAAAATTAAATTCAGTAATAAAAATATAAACTATAATTTTGGCAAGACAAAAGGGTGGCTAAGAACCTGGTCCTTTCAAAAGCAACAAAGAAGAAATGTGTTACCTGCATAACTTCCTACTCTTTGATATTAAATTGGCAAAGATACGATAGTATTACATAACAACAGGGTTCAATAACACATCCGAATCTCTACCCAAGGGAGACGCTCAATCACATTTAAAACAAAACACTCCCCATAGACATTCATCCCCAATTTCTCTTATCTCAAATTGCTGAACTCGATCACAAAGCAATCGGTAATTAAAACAAATAAACATCAAACTAATTGGCGTTAGACAAAGATCTATGAGATGACAGAACTGTCAGAGTAAATCGCTTCGGAGATGCTGTGGGCACGTCTCGGGCAGTGACGTGGTACCTTTAGTTTTGGGTACATGAGTAGAGAAGCAACAGAGACAAAGGTTGATGGTAATATAGATGAGCTCGATAGAAATAGTCGGCTGATAAGCAAGGATCGTAGCAGGTGGCGTTCAATCTGTAGTTTATGCCTTTCCTCATGGGGAGAAGGCGTGAGTTTATTTAGATATGTTTTGTATTTTTTTGGTTGTAGCTAAGTAATAACAGCCGCACGGGTCGATCGATCAGGTTAAGCTACGCTTGCCGCGGTTGGTCCGTGAATGGGTGACCATCTTCACATACCAAGACCCCTCCGTGCCTCGGAAAGCACGTTAAGCCGTAGGTCCCGCTGTCATTTGTAGACCTTTGACAGTTGTTACGGGTTGTCAGAAGCTCGAAAGTCTGACAACCAGTCTTAGCAAGGGGTATAGTGTTACCCATTTACTGGGTTGTGGAGGTCAGGTAGGCAGTTACTCCATGTAAAATACTGGTATTCAGCTGCATCCGGTTAGACTGGAAGCCGACCCCAACATAGTTTGGAAAGGCTAGGCAGATGATGATGTTTTATATTTTTAATTGTTCACCAACACAATATAAGAAGGCACCGCGTGTCAATAATCTGACAGTGATTGATTTATCGAATTCATTTTCTTTCGTCTGAGCCCCTACTCACATAAGAAGAATAAACAAATAATTAACACCATATTAATTGGTACTTCAGTGCAACTAGAGGAATAGAAACAGATGCCTAGAGAAAGTTGAGATGGGATTGGTGAGTTGGTAATGTAATACACATCTGCACACAGGGATTTTTCGCATTTTTATCCGACTTCAAAAATTAGGAGGTTCTTCGACTGTATGTTTTTTTCTATGTGTTTTACGCGATTACTCCACCAACTATGAATTGATTTTGATGATTCTCTTTTGTTTGGTAGGTCAGACAAACTCGAACTCAAAGCATTTATTTCAATTAAACCATTTACGGGCAGTTTTGAATTGTCAAGGAGTCGGTCATTTAGTCAGAAAGTTGAAGTTAGTTGCCCATTCCAAAACGTAGATCTCTATGAAGAAGAACGGGCAAGAAACTCCAACTCTTTTAAATAAGGAGTTAGGATAGATATTAAAAAATCCTGGGTATAGTATGCGTTTTGCTTCTTTATGTGAGAACAATGTAAAACAAAAAATAATCAAAAACAATTCTAAGATTAAAAATAAGTTCTGGCAATTAAGAGGTGACCAGTCTCAGCTGACGGCGGCGCCCGTTCACGAACATGACACGTGGATCAGCACCATCCTGCTCAACCATTTTGTAGGGGTAACCATATACTTCAGAGGTGGTCTCATTTTGACAGGCCACTGTCGTCCTAAATAGAAATAAGCTATTTTATTAATAAGGCATGACATCAGGCACTTGTGTGGTATTCAGCTTCAATCTAATTAGTTTTAGACTCACGCAACAGCAAATCTGGACGACAAGCGTTTCTTTAAGAAATCATGTCAATTTAAATAATCCTATTAGGTCAAGATAGAACTCATTGGTATTACTAGTGTTATTTGAAAACATTGTAAAAGTCAATTATTTAAAAAAAAATAAACCGTGAAGTTACTTGCCGTATCTTCTCCATAGGAAACGACCAATTCGAACCGTGCACCTGGTTTAGGTGTAATAAAATATTTTGAATTTTGTGTTCGTGGTATGGAGTAATAAATATCGCAGCATGATTCTAATGAAGTGTGGTCTCTGTTGGATATCTACTCATATGTTCAGAGCACACTTAATAATATCTATTGTTATTGGTTAGCATTGTTTTGTTTCATAGCAATTGTTATACGATCAATATTGCTGCTAGACACAGACACTGTTAACCATAAGTTACCTTAGAATTAGAATATCCAGAAAGAAAGAAAGTTTAGGGGTATGAGGAACAGGGTGTAAAGTTCACTCATCCACCATAGAAAAGGGAGGATCCTCCGACCAGAAGGGTGTTGTGTCTGGCGGGCAACTGCCCATCGATTGATGTTGGTTTCTTGTATGTAATGTCCATCGCAAGGTAAACTCTAATTGCGCGATGCAGGATTTATGTGACGTCAGGATTTTTGTGTAACGTCAGGTCTTTTGGTGCATAGTTCACATGGGGCGATGTAGATACCGCCACAAAAGAAAGAAAAATAAGTTTATTTATTTACAAAGAAAGGAAAATAAGTTTACTACATTTCTATAATACCTACTGGATTTGTAATATTTTTTGTTTTATTCGCTATACGTTTGAGTTGGCTAATGTAAAATAGTACTACAGAAGTAGAGGATAAAAGATCAAAACCAAGCCACTGTTTTTGAAGAAACTTTCGTTTTCAAGCAGGGGTAGGGTAGTGAGTATAAACCTAAGGATTACATCACCCAACATTCCTTTAACGTAAGCATTACAAACCTAAACGTCACAAATTTATTCCATTACATCCGTAATCACGGAATATCCAAATAAAATGCGTGTGAATAATATATGGCAACACATCACTCGATCCGTGTTTGTCAAACACAAATATTACTGGAAATGTGTTCCAAAAATGCGATATTTCATTGAAATCGCTTATGAAATTATATTTTGATCTGTTAGAAGTCACTTCACGGATAGAATGTTGAGTAAATTCAATGTATCAACGAATTTACAGCGTCTAGACACATTGGCGATGTAAAACTGTCACCTGTGTAGGGTGACTATGTGTTAGGAAATTGTGGAAAAGCGTATAAAACTCTCAGTGCCAAAAGCGGCAAGACGCACCAATAAGACTAAAATGAAGGGCATGGAATACATTACTTGAAATTTAATCTTACCTAATCTAACTAGCCTGTATTATTCTACTCCAGGGCAAAGGCCTTGGATTCCCTCCCACCGTAGGCGCGGGCTTGCGGACGGCAAACAATGGGCAGGTCGCCGTCCGATGAGGACCAGGCCCGGATAGAGACGGCGCACGTAAGGCAAAACCGTCGATTTACGACGACATAAGTATTAAAAACAAAATCATTTAAATACGATTATTACATACGTTAGGTGTTCTCTACCCTTCAAGGGTCAAAAATCAAAAAAAGATTTTTCATTTGCGAGCGAGACCCGTTTACAAAAGCCGCTGTTGTTCGACCCTTCGCTTATTGTTAGGCGTGCTGCCAGTATTCTACCAAACTCGGTGCAAATTCGTTGTGTCTATGTGCAGTTGTTTTAAAGTGAAATCTTGTTTTTTAGTATGGAATCATTACCATGTTGTAAGTACTTCATTTTAAACCTATTATTGAGTTCTTTCAACACTTTAAAGATAGAGAATAATCTAAACATAACGACAGACTTAAAATAATCTTGTTTTGTTGTAAAAAAATCATTCGTGAAGGCTTTACTAAAAAGTTCCAACGAGTACCAGTTTAAATTTGTTTCTTATCAATAGCTCTGATTGTTGTTATTACAAGGAAATTGGTTTTAGCTCCACATATATACACATCTCTGAGTATTTGTTATTTTTGTTTCAGGTACTCGAAGTGATTACGTGGAAACGCGAACTATTAAAAGACTTGAACTATATTATGTTTTAAAGAGTGAACATTTTTTTAAATTTTCTTCGCCTCAATGTATTGAACGATTGCTTAAGTAAATTTTGAACAAATTAAATATTGATATATATATATATACGATGCCAACATATTTTGGTAATAATCAGAATGAGGAAGACGATGACGAAGAAGATGATTTAAAATGCTTTTTTTAAATAATACAAAGTTTACCAATGCTTTTTTTAAATAATACATATTTTGAGTTGTTTTATTTCAATGTAGAAATAAATATTAAAATATAATTCAATAAATTAAAAAAATCACTACTTATAAGTCCGTAGGTTGAGTTAGAAAACGACTAACTGCTTAGGATAGCTAATAGCCACTCAAAAATATGTTTAAATAATTAACTGTAACAAATTTCCATTATAAATATTTTTGTCGTCGTAAATCGATCGTTTTGCCGTACGTGCGGCGCGTTGTGATCCACGAGCGCCTCAAAGAGATGTCGGCACAATTGGCGGGGTCCACTAGGGCCTATGCCTGCCAGGGGTTGCGGGAAAGTCCGAATTGAATACCGGGACCCTCGGCAACAGACAACTGAAGGAACACGGGTGGGTTTTAGTCAGTAAAAGTCTGACACGCCCTACCGCTCCGCCCAGAGCGGGCGAAGTCATTTGATGATTTCCCACCATCAAAAAAAAAACAAAAAAAAAAAGGGCAAAGGCCTTCCTCTACCTTTTTCACACAATATGTATTTTGCTAGTGCCGGCCAGTCCTTTCGGTAGGAGTCAAGCTCTTTATCTCTCCAATGAAAAACCAGAAACTATATTTAAAAAATCAGTCTTATTTTAACCATACCGGTCTTAATCGAAATGAAATAATTTTGATCACTGAAGACGTCACTACTCCATTTGAAATAAGATTAGACATTTAAATTTTGACTTTTATTGCGTTGGTGACATGACAAATGGCAGCTGCAGTAGACAGTTGGTATTGTATACGTTATATACCTTTTTGCTTTTAATGCCACCGTTTATTTAAATGTCTAATCTTATTTCAAATGGAGTGTAGTATTTAGTAACAATAGAACCAAAAAGTTTGGTTACCCTACTACCTCTCGGTAAAGTACGTGTCATAAAAACTGGATTTTCTTGAGATACGTTTTATTATCATAGATCGTTTGATTCATTGGCTGATTTTATAGGTATTACCTTTTGTTTCATACATCATTTTCAGATCAATTTGGCAAATGACATATATGATTCCCTTGGATATGACTATATTGCCTAAATGCCTACAATATCTATCTATGTCGAATGATATCTATATCTATAAATTAATATATTTACTAAGACGCAGTAGAGATCTAAGGGCAGAACCACCGCCTTGCGACCTTTTCAAGCGATACTGGTATTTTAACTATGTAGATAAAGTTTAAAATTATTTCAAACTGAAAGTGCTCGCCGTGTCGCTGCCATTCTGGTGTGACTCGGCCCTAAGGGATTTTTACAATAGAAGTGCCAATTATTGATTGTGTGTCATATTAAAAAAACATCAAGATGACCAAGTTTACTAAGAGAGAATGAATCCTAAATAAACCTAAAAAGTATTTGTTTCTAAATTCTATTGGTATTTGAGGCTGACAGTAGCGTGCCTAGGGTTCTAAATTAGGGCAAGCCCACAGATTATATACGATAAAAAAAAAGCCAGCCAAGTGAGCGATTTACGGATTTTCTTTGTTGTTCATGATAACACCATTATTATAAGTAAGCGCCATCTATATTAACGAATGCGCGCAACCAAACCGATTAGCAGGACCTTTTCACCATAAGAAATTCTTTCACTTGTCACCAAAATTATTCAATCAAAAGCCGCTAGATGGCCCCCAAATTATCGATTTGTTGTTCTTTTACCGTAAGCATACTTAGTTTTATGAATTATAATGTCGATTGAAAATGTTAAAATGAGATATTACATTAGGTACCTATATAACATTTTTTAATTAATCAGAATGACAATAGCCAACTCTAATCTTTATTTCAAAACACTTAGTTACGAAGAATATCTTAGATAAGAAAATTATTGTGTTTTGTGATCTTGATGAGATGTAATAATAATAAGATGGTTTGTTTTTCAAACAACACTATACAAATTTTGATGTCTTTCATGGCACCAGCTACCTAAGTTTGTCATACTCATCAACATAATAAACAATCGAATGCCAATTTCAATTATATTCTTCAACTGACAAAAATACTTGTTTTTTTCCAAATTTTATTAGGTACAGTAATTTGGGGTTGATTACGGTGAGGTAAAGAGTTACACTGCCAGAAAACTCAATTTACTTACCTTTTCGAACACAGTTTCCGAATTCACATTTTGATGATAAAAATAACACTGTATTCACTTACTAAGACACACACACTTACGAATGACAGCCGCAATAACTATCAAATTATTTTAAATAATAAAACTAATTCATTACCTCAGCGCTTGGAAATAAAATACTGATCTCAAAATATTAATTTCAAAACAATAACAAATCTAGTCGCGTCGACTGTCGCGTCGCGGACTTGCAACTCACTTTACGCGGGTCAACATCGCGGCTAGTGCATTTGCGCGAACTTAATACCTCTAAAAAAGTACTCTGTACTCCCAAAAGCCCGGCTTTTCATACAAATCCGCGTATAATTACTTACCAATATACCAACAAATGTAAACGTTTCTATAGCAATTTGTAGGCGAAAACTGCTAGACAAAGAAAGGTAAGGCAAGCCCCATTGAAAGCCGACGAGTGTGAGCGAGAAGGCGCATTTGAATGCATTGTAGTGGCGCGTAGGTTTGGCAACAAAGCGCGGAATTAAAAATTGTATTCTTATGAATAATTGACTTCAATGAGTGCATAGATCTGGCACCCTTGCGCAGTGCGCGCAGCACATAGAGCGGGGATTTCTAAATTTGATTATTCCTATGACATGAATGATTGAGTTCGAGATTATTGACTGCTTTTTTTAATTTATTTTTTATTGGTAGGCTTACGTTTGTTCTTGTGAATTATGATTTTATTAGGGCAAGCCGGGCTTTCGGGCTTGTATGAAGGTACCGCCCCTGGAGGCTGACTTTTGCAATACATGTGATTAAGAAAACTGATTGTGGTATTAAAATGATAAAAAACAAAGAAGTTATGTTTTTATCATGTTATTAAACTCTCCACTGATTTTAATTTAGAAATTTTTCATTTTGCGGTCCTATTATAAATTATAACGTCTTTATTTATAAACGTTGCTTATAGTTAAGTGACGTTCAAATGTCAAAAATGTATGGTTGAACAGTCGCTAATCATTACCTTTAAGCAACGTTTATAAATAAACCCACAGATGTCTATAATCAATAAACACAGGTTATACTATACAACGTGCCGCTACAATGGCGACATTTATTTAACACACGGGTAGGGCTAGTGGCCACTAAACATAAAAAATATAATAAAATAAAATAATTCGCAAATTGAAAATTTAAAATTTTCAAACAAACTAAATAACAAAAACATAACCAAAATTGAGATCACTCTGTGTAAATAAAATAGGGTAAATAAACTGTACGTCTTTTAATCACGCTCAAATTCAAAATGCAACTAAAATCTGAGCAAATAATGCTTAAAAAAATGCCATGTCAAATTGTTCAATACGGAATTTGAAAGAGCTTTTTCCAATTCCCCTTTAAACTACAATTATTCTGCTCCACCACATTTTCATACAATTTCATGCAAAACACCTTTTCTTTTTAGTAAAACAAAGCTCATAACTAACTGTCCAGTTAAAAAATGTGACTTAATCTACGATTACGCTCACTAACAGGGTTCAAATGGGTTTGCATACATTTCGCTGACGTTCAGGAGCTCTGCTGGTAATATAATGAAAGAAGCAAATCATTTCCAGTGCCGGTTGTATTTAGACGCCTAATTGCACCCCGCACACTATTCATCTGGTTAAGGGTATGTACGAGAGTTGGAAAAAATCTAGGTTTAAAAAAAGGGAAAAACGGGTAAAACGGGACCCTAGGGTAAAACGGGACGAAAGGGTAAAAAGGGGCCTTATTACTAAGACTCCGGTGTTCGTCCGTCCGTCTGTCTGTCTGTCTGTCACCAGGCTGTATCTCATAAACCACGATAGACAGTTGAAATTTTCACAGATGATGTATTTCTGTTGCCGCTATAACAACAAAAACTAAAAAACAACAGATATGATTTTTTTGCCGCTTTTCCACCCGGCGGTTTCACCCGCGTAAGTCTCGATCCCGTGGGAATATCGGAATAAAAAGTATCCTATATCCTATTTTAGGTCATGGTCTACCCACGTGCCAAATTTCATCCAAATCCGTTCAGTCGTTTTAGCGTGAAAGTGTAACAAACAAATAAGCAAACAAATAAAACTCACGTTCGCATTTAGAATATTAGTAAGGATGGTACGGAACCTTTCGTGTGCGAGTCCAACTCGCACTTGGCCGGGTTTTTTTACTTCATCAACTGCTCTTAAGAAACACACATAAACTCACAAATTCTTACCATTGGGTAGGCATAAACTATAGAACGCCACCAGCTACGATCATTACATCCTTTTGCTACGTTTACGTTCAAATATCTGAGGCCCTAGACAAGCGACAATCGCTTCGAAAGCGTTTCGTATTTCTACAACGACTTTCAACAGGATTGACATAAGCTTTTCGACAGCATATGTCAGTCCTATACATTTTTGCCTTTTCCATCATCGTTATCGCTGATAGAATGTCACTTTGTCTAGGGCCTCAGGTCTTACACGCACGCCTGTTGCGAGTACTACACACTTGACACTTCTGAAGATTATAACCAATAAGGTCAATATGTCCTTGTAGCTAAGGCGTCGTACTGGCATTTTCTCTTACGTCAGCTTTGAAAATTCCTTTTGTTCGTCGCCTTTTATTCATCCACTCAACGTGATCAAGCCATCTAAACACTCTGTTCAATTTTTGTCACTACTGCTCATAAATGTTGAAATATTTACGTTAGACGGTAAGAGTCTGGAAAGATTACGTTTTTGTGTCATGTGTGTTAGTTTATTACTTGTCATGGTGGCTGTGAAAGTGACATTACTACATTAGAGAAATTCTGTGGAAAACGCTTTTCCAGATATTAAAAAGTAGTAGTATAAATTCTTGGAATAAATATAAAATTTCCTTTATTATGATATAATTTAAAAAAAATTTTGCTTACATAAATTACTTTTTCACCTCACAAGCTCGGAAAGATTCTGTTTGTCATTCGAAATCTGCGTGCAAAAGTGCATTTTATCCGCTAGCGTGGAAAGAGTTTTTAAAATTCGAACCTTTCTATTCAACAATTTTCTATATCGCTGGGTCCACTGATAATGCATCAATACTTATATTTTCATGTCAGTACGCCAACCTCATTTTTAGAATAATCGCACTGTCCAGAACGAAAAAAAAATTGCTCAACGCGCCAAAAGAAGTTTTCACTTCAAAAAACTTTATATAATTTTCTACTGTAAATTCAATTCACTTTCCACCATTTGAGTTTGTTTAGCAGTGCAGAATTAATGCAAGCGGTACATAATGCCGAATAGAGCTTTCTTCCGGAAAAATTGCGCGAAAAGTACATACTTACAAGCTTACAATATTTTTGTTCAATGCATGGAGACACTTCGCATTTTCCTCGCTGTACTGAGGTGAAAAGTTGTGTGTTTCGCTCGGCAGCAAAGTTTTTGTGAGTCTCGTACCTTTGAAACCCTCGCAACGCTCAGGATTCTATATTTGAACCATCCACTTCGCTCATGGTTCAATCCTAGAATTCTTCGCTTGCTCAGGTTTCAATACAGGTACTCGCGCGAAAAAACAACTTTGCAGCCTTGCATAACAGATAACTATTTCCCACAGAATAAATGATTAACCTTACTTATGAACATAGCCTAAAAGTCTGACAACCAGTCTTACCAAGGAGTATCGTACAACTGGGTGTGGAGGTCAGATAGGCAGTCGCTCCATGTAAAATACTGGTATTTTTTTGTTTGTTACGCTTTCACGCTGAAACGGCTAAACTTTAGATGTGGAACATGGGTAGACCATGACCTGGAATAGGGCATAGGATACTTTTTATCCCGATATTCCTACGGGATCGAGACTAACGACGGGTGAATCCGCGAGGCGCAGTTAGAAATATTATAAATACGATACTTTCGCATTTATATTTTGTTACGCTTTCACGCTAAAACGGCTGAACGGATTCGGATGAAATTTGATACATTTGTCCTAATCCAGGTCATAGTAGACCATGACCTGGATTAGGACATAGGATAGTTTTTATCCCGGTAGTACGTTCCCGTGGGATAATTTCCGAAGCCGTTGGCAAAAGAAGCTAGCATATTTTTGTCTTCACAAATACTCCTTTGTTTTCCTCAAAGCAAAACTCAAGGGGTATAACCCACATAGATAATTTAGATCCCTCACCACTGAACAAAGATAGTGAACCGCACCAAATCAGATTGGTCAACTACTAACCCTCCGTAATTGGAGGAATCCTTTGTAAATTGACTTGATTGATCTGATAATCGTTGAGGAGGTCTCAAGGATACTCGCTTTGAATAAAAAATGGAGCTCGGACCATGGGGCTCCGTAAGCTTATTCATTTAAATGAACTCCAGCGTCTGGGCTTGATATGTTTTACCTACGAGTGTAATGGTGATTTAATAATCTTGCCAAAAGGTTTTTTTATAAGCTTATACCTTACTTACTTCCACGCGCGGCTTCCCCCTTGTGGTATGCCGATAAAAAGTACCCTATGTCCTTCCCCAGGATGCCATCTACCTCCTTGGGAAATTTTATCGAAATCCATTCAGTGGTTTAGGCATGAAAAGGTAATATACAGACAGTCACAGAGTTACTTTCGAATATATATAATACAAGCTGCGCCCCGCGGTTTCACCCGCGTTAGGGTCGATCCCATGGGAATATCGGGATAAAAAGTATCTTATGTGTTAATCCAGGTTATAAACTATCTGTTTGCCAAATTTCATCCAAATCCATTCAGCCGTTTTTGCGTGATTGAGTAACAAACATCCAAACACACAAACACACAAACTTTTACATTTATAATATTAGTAGGATATAATATATAATATTATTATATATTATATTATATATATATATATATATAGTAGGATTACTATTAGTATTCATGGATAGTTATACATTTATATCGAGTCGGTGGCACGTGCCAAAATCATTGACGTCGGCTAAAGACATTACAATTACAATTAGCAATTCAGCAAGTTTTGTAGGTTTTCGTAACAAGATTTTAGGGAAAAATATATCATATTTTTAGGCCAATGTGGTCTAAAATAAACACTTCTGTCGAGAAATAACGCCACTGTGAAAGCAACCACTTTGTTTTAAAATTTCGATATCATATTTCCCAAGTAACAACATAAGAAACAACTTTTTAAACGAATTAAAAATGTATTCCTGATTCTCAACAAATGAATCAAGCATAAAAGCTATTCGCAAAGCGAGCCTCCCCTTAAGCGTTGCGACATTGGTGCATATAAACAAGCTCTAACGCGGCCGCAGGACTCCAGCCCCTTAATTAAGTAGGAAATGCAAAACCTACAGTATTACAACGCGAACACATAATTATAGCAGCTATACATAAGCAGTATTGCTGAAATAAGAGAGGTTTATTTTTATTTGTGCAGCTGACGGTAGACGGGTTTTGTTATTAAGCGATCGTGTATTTTTTTAATAATAGGTCTTTACCTATGAAATTGCCGTTTTGTATGAAAAAATTTAAACGAATTTTTTTCATGAATTTTTTATTTGTATTAATCGAAGTAATCACCCATGCAATCAATGCATCTTTGCCATCGCAGTGGCAGTTTATTGATGCCCTTCTTAAAGAAATCAGCTGGACGGGAGGCAACAAATTCTTCAAAGGCATTTTGTACTGCCTCTCGGGTATTGAATTTTTTTCCCGCCAAGAAGTTATCCAAATTCTGGAAAAAGTAGTAGTCTGTAGGCGCAAGGTCTGGTGAGTAGGGCGGATGACGGAGAGCTTCCAACCCCAGTTCTTGCAACTTGGAGACCGTCTGCTGTGCAGTATGAGGTCGCGCGTTGTCGTGCAGGAGCAGCGGAGACGAGCGATTGACCAATGCTGGTTGGAGATGCGCCAGCTTCTCCATCATTGTGTTCAGTTCTTCACAGTACACATCTGCAGTAATGCTCACCCCGTTTGGTAAGAAGCTGTGATGAATCACACCGGCGCTAGACCACCAAACAGTGACCATCACTTTTCTAGGGGTAAGTTTTCGTTTAGGGCATTGTTTAGGTGCTGAACCAGGATCCAACCAACTTGCTGAGCGCTTGCGGTTATCAAACAGAATCCATTTTTCATCGCAGGTAACAATGCGGTTCAAAATTCCTTCATTTGTGTGTCTGTTGAGCAGTGCAAGGCACGTCTCGACGCGTACTTCGCGCTGGCGATCATTGAGTTCGTGGGGCACCCATTTGTCAAGCTTTTTTACCTTGCCAATTTGACGCAAATGGACCAATATTGTTTTGACGCTAACGTCGAAAGCTGCTGCTAATTCAGCCGTAGATTGTGTATCATCAGCTTCCACAATCGCCTTTAATTCGTCATTGTCGACCAAAGTCTTCGGACGACCGCGAGGTTCATTTTTCAGGTCGAAATTTCCAGAACGGAAGCGAGCAAACCAATAACAGGTGGTGCGTTGGTTTGTAGTGTTAGCTCTGTAAACGTCGTTGATGTTGCGTGCCGCTTGTGCCGCGTTGCTGCCACGACGGTACTCATATTCCATAATTACTCGAATTTTTAACGTATCCATGATGACGAAAAAGATTGAAATGCGATGAAAATGTAACACTAATCAATAAAGAAATGACTACTTTTGGAAAAAAAAATCCATGTTTTTAAAATAAAATTAATTTGAAATTAGAATTCTTAGCCAAACAAAAATTATTTTGATTTGAAATGGCCAGTACTGCAGAACGGCAATTTCATAGGTAAAGACCTTACCACTGTGCAGTGAGCAGTGGTGGCCACTAATATTTGTGGTAGATATTGCCCTGTTCGGTGTAGTGGTTAGAAGTGTGGCTTGTGAACGTTTTGTCCTAGGTTTGGTCCACAATTGAAGCAAATGTTTTCTTTTGTTTTCTGTAAGTATTCTTACAACAGTCATTTTAGCATATTATAGTTAGTAATTCTAACATGAATACTGAAACTACTATTGTAATTATTATTCAAAAATAGACTTTTCACTTGCTTTTATTAAGTGTCAATTGCAATAATATTGCGATGAACTGTATTTTCAAAACAAGTAACTCAACATAAACAAATGTGGTGTCATCTACATTCCTACACAGCACCTAATCTATTTATGTCCACATTATAAATTCCACATAGGTATATATATAAAGTGATCGACATTTTCAGAGCAAACAAAAAAACATGTTTTACATCGAAATAGTGTCGCACACAAATCCGAAACAAAAGTTCTAAAAATGGTAAAGTACATAAAATATTACCATGTCATAGACAACGAACCTAAATAAAACTCGAGTCAATGTCAATAAAATAATGTTGTTTTACTTATAATAATTTATTTATTTATTTATTTATTTATTAGGTTCACCAACAATTGATTACACTGATACAAACACATAATACATATAAGTAATAAAATAAAAAAATAACAGTGCATCAGTTACTTATAGGTAAACACCACATGCATAAAACAATGAATCAGAGAAATAAGCTAACTTACTTAGTAATAAGCGCTAATATAGAAAATAATTGGTAGCTGTAAAAAGTTACAATTGAATGAACTTAAAATGTATGGAATTCTACTTTAAAATTATAAATTGGTAAAGGTAAAGGTAAAATTGAATATTCCTTGACATTATAAAATTGGTAAAATCGATAAAAAATTGTTAAAAATTCAAAATTTTAGAAATTAAAAATTGTTAAAATAATAACATCAAACAAATTCCCAAAAAATAATTACATCGGCATCGGATAGGATTCATTAAATAAAAATTGATTGAAATTGACAAAATTGATTGAATTAAATTTACAACATTATGTAAGAATAAATGGATACATTTATAACGGTGATATGACTAAGACAATTCATATACTTGATCAAGATTAAGGGTTGCTCAGTAAACGGTTAAGGATGGCTTTCTGTTTGGCAAGAGAGTCAAAGTGGAGATCAATAACGTCACTGTAGCCATTTACTGCCTTACACATTCTTGCGAAAGGGGAATTGACTCCCAAAACAGTTCTTCTAAAAGGTGGACAAAGTGGCGTGATGGCACTACGCGGGATTCTAGAGGGGGCACGAAAATTGAAAAGGGCAAGCAAGCTGGGAGTGTTTATTTTATGCTTAATGATTTTATATGCAAACATTACATCAATTATGTGTCTACGTTTTTCCAGAGAAATCATGTTAAAATGCTTGAGTCTTTTATTGTAAGAACGTATTTTTTTGGCGACACCATTAGAAAATGCGAGGTGCCAAGCGAAGCGTTTCTGGATACGTTCAAGTCGCAATGAATGAGTTGCGTAGTGAGGACGCCAAACTACACTATTATACTCCAGGATGCTGCGAATGAGACTGTTATAAAGAAGTATTTTTGTTCTATTGTGACGAAAGGTTTTGCAATTTCTTAGGACGAACCCTAACATTTTCGAAGCTCTTTTTATAATACCATCGAGATGTGGCGTGAAAGTTAACTTCTTGTCAAACAGTACACCAAGATCCTTTATTGTTTCTACTTCCTTAACTTTTTCACCGGATATATGATAATTACTGCCTATTGGGATGTTTCGTCTTGTAAATTTAACATGATAGCATTTTTTGGCATTCAGTTCCATTCCGTTACTGTTACACCATAGAACGAGACGATTGAGGTCACTTTGTAGTAGTAATGAGTCTTCCTCAGTCTTAATGTTTCTCAAAAACTTTAAATCGTCTGCGTACATAAAAAAATCGGAATGCAGAAAACATCTTGGAATATCATTTATAAAATAAATAAACAAAACTGGTCCCAAGTGTGAACCCTGGGGAACACCGGAAGAAATGCATTGTAGGGTTGATTGATAACCATTAACGACAACAAAGAAAAATCTATCCGTTAAATATGAATTCAGCCACTCCAACAAAGACCCAGAGATGCCGTAGGCGCGCAACTTAGTAATTAGAATTTTGTGAGATACCTTGTCAAACGCTTTGCTGAAGTCCGTATAAATAACGTCAGCTTGATGGCCTGCATCGATAGCTTTAGTGAGAAGTTCTGTAAAAGGTACCAGATTTGTACTAGTAGAACGGGTTCTAACAAATCCATGCTGATGGTCGCTTAAATACATCATTAAATGATCCTGGATATATGGGCATATCAGCGACTCGAAAACTTTGGCGAAAGATGATAAAATTGAAATAGGCCTGTAATTGGTTACAACATCATTATCATCCGATTTGTGAACCGGAACAACTTTTGCGATTTTCCACTTTGAAGGAAATATACCGGTCGTCAACGATTTGTTATAAATCAACATAAGTGGGTAAACCAGGTCTGATGAACATGTTATAATAAATACTGGCGGTATTCCATCTGGCCCAGCCCCTTTTTTTGGATCAAGGCTTTTTAATTTCTTGTTGAGGGATTCACAAGAAATAGCTGGGGCAGCTAGACACAAGCTATTGCTTTCAAGAAATTGCAAGAATTCGGAATTGTATTCAACACCTCCACTATCACCAGGGCTATAAACGGACGAAAAATAGTCTGCAAATAATTCGCATACTTTTGTTCCGTCAGAAGCAGCAGTAGTTCCGTCGGTCATGGTCAAGGGGTAAGCACTTGCACCTCCTCGTTTTGCCTTTAGATAAGTCCAAAGTAACTTAGGGTTAGATGCTAATTCGTCTTCTAAATGCTTTGTGTAATTCTTATAACAAGTAGAAGCGAAATTTTCACACCGTTTACTAATTAGCTTTAACTCAATTGCATCTAATGGGTTCTTATATTTTTTAAAGCGCTTTCTAATTTTATTCTTTTCGTTTAGCATTTTTATTAATGTACGACTAAACCATGACGGGAATTTTCGGTTTTTTGGCTTACGTAATGGAAGAAATTGTTGTATCGCGGCATCAAGAATATCGTAGAAGACTTCTAGCATCCCATTAACGCCACTTTGTCCACTGAATAATGAAACCCAGTCTAACTCTTTTAAGAAATTACGAATAGGATGACAATCCGCCCTATGGAAGTCGGGAGTCACCTTAGCTAGATTGTAAGGAAGCCTAGCTTCCCTATCAAATGAAATAACAATATCAAGAGGGGGGTGATGTTGATCCACATTACTTAGAGGATACACACCTTCATTTACACAGCATAGCGGTATTGTGGAGAGTACAAGATCCAATATACGACCAGCAGTATTTGTAATAAAGTTACATTGTTTCAACATGTTAACACAAGTAAAATCCAGCAAAAGATCGTTTACACTGCATATTCCAACATTACTGCCGGTACCATCAACGCCTTTCCAATCGATGTTACCCAAGTTAAAATCACCCACGAGACAAACATCGCCGTCAGTTATTTGTTCAAAGGCCGCACTACAAGAATTCACAAAGTGTTCCAAAGTACAGCGACGTACTGGTGGAGGTAAGTATACTGCGCAGAGAGCTATTCGACTGACGGTTCGTGTCCATGGTAGTTCCACAATAACCCAGAGATCTTCGCAACTACTCTCCCAGTCTTTTACTCGTTTAGACTTTATGCTTTTCTTAATAGCTATCAGAACTCCTCCTCCTTCTTTTTTTCCTCCATTAAAATTTGTATTTTCCCTGTCCCTTCTATAGACTACGTACCTGTCGTCGAACAGCTCGCTGCTCAGAACAGAACTATTAAGCCAAGTCTCTGATAACATAATTACATCAAAGTTGTTACAACATAAATTCCGATAGAAAATATGAGACTTTGTTCGTAGGCCACGGCTATTTTGGTAATATAATTTTAAGGAATTGAATTTAGGTTTTATGTTGTTCCGTAGCAATCAATGATAAAAAAAAAACAAAATCTATAATACCAACGTTACATAATCTTATTTATAGTGTCCAAGTTCTTAATCAAAATATGACCCTCACCGTCAGCCTTTCTCACAAAAACCCTGCCGTTTCTCACCCAAACATATTTATACCCCTTTTCCTTTGCCTTCAGCCTTGCGGCAGCATGAAGAGACTTATTGGAAGAAGATAAATGTTCCACTATATAGACCGGGGATTTCTTAACAGCAAGTCCAAAGTCTGCACTATTAAGCTTGTTGTTTTTATTAATTTTGTTGTATTCTATGACGGCGGCCAGTAGCTGATCCCGAATTCGTGGTGAGGCGAGCTGAACCACAACAGAACGAGGACGCAAACTTTCGGTTTGGAGCTTTGCAGTGCGGGTGCAGTGTAGAACGTCGCTATCCTTCAACTCACAATTGACTACAGAACCCAGCTGCTTGACAACGGTGTATAGGTTTTCCTGTTTATTTTCAGGAAAACATTATATCTCAAGGTTGCTAGACCGCGCTTGCTGCTCCAAGTAATTAAGACGCTGACCTAATTCTGAGCAAGAGCTTTTCAATTGGGCATTTTCTTCCTTTAATTCCCTCACAGTATTCATTAAGGCAACATGCTCAGATTGGAACTCCTCAAACTGCTTTGTATGAAAATTAAGTGATACGCTCAAATCTCTCACCTCTTTCCCTATTGGCTCCAACTCCTTATTGATAATACCAACAATGGAGTTATTTAATTGTTGTAACATAGCAGCAAGCTCTGTCTTGATAACGTCTTGCACAATTTCTCGAACGTCGCAGGTGGTCACTGATTTATTCTCGGGAGGGGAATTCAGTGCAGGTCTTTTATTACCCCTTGTGGTGGATACATTGCGAGCAGGCGTGCAATATTCATTTGAAGGAATAGAAAACAGATTGGTGCAACTCGAGCATGTCCATTTACAATATTCAGCGGAGGCGGCAGGGATATTCGGTACAGATATACAAACAAAGTGATAATTCACGTTACATCTCATGCACGTAATAAACTGGTCGTTATCTTTCTTGTTCACGCTGGAGCAGCATCCCCATGATGGTGAGGTTGCCATGATAATAAATTCCTAAATTCGAAGAGCAACTTTACTATTGTAAGTAATCTGCAGTTTGTTTACTTAATGCGCGTTCAAGTCTCAAAATAATTCAATCCAACCTTATGCCACCGCTGGAGCGTGCGAACGTGTGCTCGCGAGAAGAACGTCGTAAGTCCCCCACATACGGCGTCGCTTACGCGTTTCAGATAAACACTTAGGATCAACAGTTAATGACGGTAATTCGTTATTGAAAATTGACAAATATTGATCAATATTTACCAATTGCACTATGTTTCAACTAAATCACTGCACTATACGATAATAGGAACTTATTGGATCGAAATTATCTGAAAATCCGATTTAGATACTCATTTTAAATACACTCAATGAATAATATTGTGACGAGCACTTTTACCTCGATGTTTACTGTACGGTAGCTTAGCTGTACTTTTGTATTAATTAAATAAAATAATAAAGAATCATTTCTGTCCGTTTGTTTGGATGTATGTTCCGGATTGGCTCAAAAACGGCTGAATGGATTTGGATGTTTGCCACACATATAGTTCACATCCAGGTTTAACACATATGGTATATTATAATCCCGGTAGTACGTTCCCGTGGGATATTTGTCGACCTCCTCGAGGGCGAAGCCACGGGCAAAAGCTATAGAAGTATATAAAAATAAATGTACCTATGATAAAAAAGGAAACTTCAACATCAGATAATATCTCTTGTTAGCTACAATTGACATGATATTTGGTTATAAGTACATAACTAGGGCATTTTATTGTGAAAACATACACATCGTGGTTCTCTGCGGCTTCATTGTTCGTTCATACGGACTTTGACTTCGAAAAATCCTAGTTTAGTCCATTTTTACTCACTATAACGTCGGTAACGTTAAATGCGCAAAACCTCAGACACCCAAACTGATTTTTAATTCAATTAAAAATTGATTATCTCATTATCATTATTACACAATTTTTTTACATTATCATATTACATTACACTCAATATCATTATTAAAAATTGTAAAGGTTTTATGAGCTGTTTTAGTTTTGGAAGATTCGTATTTGCATTGAAATAAATGCCATTATTATACCGGGTATGAGAAAATTTAAAATTGGTCGAGGACAATGTAGGCCTTTCAACAAGTTAGTACCAGGTATTTAACAAAATAGGAGATGTTCAATAAATCTACAGTTCAATAAGCCTACAACGTTCTCATATTCACAAAATAGAAAAGAATCTATATAAAAGACTGTGGCGGTATCTACATCGCCACATGCGAACTACGCATCAAAGACCTGACGTCAGACAGACGTCACATAAATCCTGCATCGCGCAATTAAAGTTTACCGTGCAGTGGACATATATACGAGAACCCAACATCAATCGTTGGGCTGTTGCCCGCCAGACACAACACCCGTCTGGTTGGAGGATCCTCCCTTTTCTATGGAGTATGAGTGAACTTTACACCCTGTTCCTCAGACCCCTAAAAGACAAATAATAAAAAACCTATTTAAACCAAAGGACGTGATTGCTATTACAACTGTAACAAATTGAATAATTATCATGTCAACAAAAGCCACTAAGAGTTGAAATTAAATTGTAGGTATAAAATGTCAAATACAATGTTTACGTCAAGGATGAATGTAAAGGACGATTTTCTATCTATCTGTGTTACCTACTGTGAAGAATTAACGTTGTCCTACCGTGCACCTTATTTACGTAACACACGATCAATCAGAATTAGAATCAGTTTGAAACAAAATGATTGCTTCATAATTATGTTCGAAAAATGTCTCTGCTGAACAACGTAAATATCGCAATGCATGTTGTTGAACTGTCAAAATGTAAGCCATTGCTACTGTGTGTATTCCCGGGTCGGACAAAATGCTATTGGGTAACAGCTAACTAATCGACTCCGCTATTAATTAACACATTTTATTTACAGTTAGCTTTAAGACTTAGAGTGAATGTAGTCTTCGTAAGTACTGAATCCTTGATCTAGTATCGAATAATATCCAAGTAAGCCTTAGTGCTAAGCTCTATTTTATTGCTTTAATTAAATTGAACTGTTCTACGAGTCAAGTTACTAACGAATAATTTGCTGTTTTGAGCGCAAAAAAGAAAAACAGTGTTATTTCCCAGGCTGAAAAAACTCGCACTGAACAAACTGGGTCTGACTTGAAAATTAATTAATTAGGTCATATTTCAAAGTATTCGAAATGAAACTGGAAAAATTACAAATTGTGGCAGTTCTTTCAGGAATAAAAAAATAATAAGCTTCTAAAACATCATAAATTAATTAATTTTCAAGGCAAATCAAAAGCAAAGGGTAGCTACCAGTTGCAAATGATAAAAAACTCTCAGTAATTGTACAAAAAAAAACAGAGACTCGACGAATTACATTAAAAAAAACAACAATTTCATTCGCCGCCAAAAACAAATGCTCATAAAAACACAGATGAAAAAAAAAACTCATAAAATTTTCAACAACGTCGAAATCACGCCGTTCTATAATGAACTAATTACAAAACGACCCACAACATGGGTCCACTCATTTTTCTAAACTTTCAGAAACACAAAGAAATCAAAGAAAGACTTCCATGGGGTCTTAGAATAATGAAGGCGATTTAAATTAGCCAGAGGACTTGGTAAAAGTCTTCAAAGAGCAAATAATTACTCCTTTGTCTGATTCGGGGATGAAGTTTCATCTTGGCTCGTAAATCATTGATGATAAAGCCTTTTACCGCAGTTATGATTAGTTACTTAAGAGATTAAAGGATGGACCACATTTTGGCAGTGCAATTTCAAACAGGAAGTTATTTTTGGCCCCTTTTAAAGAGAAGTCGGAACTTTATAAGAAAATGTTTTTGTGAATTTGTCGCGTACATTCAGAGACTTTTAATTTACTTAGTACATAAACAGCCCATGATGTTTCCACTGCTGGGACACAGGCCTCCTCTCTGTGAGAGGGCGTGGGCCGAAATCCATCACGCGGGCCCAGTGCGGGTTGGTAGATGTCGCATGTCTTCGAATTTTTGGTTCTAGGACAATCATGCCGGTTTCTTCACGATGTTTTCCTTCACCGTTTTGAGAGCAGTGGCGATGAAATAATTTAAACAGTAAAGCGCCATTATGGGCCGGCCATATTAGCCGTAGAACCGATAACCGTTGGGGTAGACGTGTTCTTGAGTGGAGACCGCGAATCGGCAAACGTAAGGTAGGACGCCCTCTAGGCTAGGTGGAGCGACGATCTTCGCAGGGTGAGAGTTGCCGAGAATCGAGCTGAATGGCGTGCAATTGGAGAGGCCTATGTCCAGCAGTGGACTGCTTTAAGCTAATGATGACGAAAGTGCCTTTCAGGGTTCGAACCTCCTGCCAGGGTTGCGGAATAGTCCGAAAGGGATACCGGGACCCTGGCAACAGGCAACTGAAGGAACACGGGTGGGTTTTAGTTAGTAAGAGTCTGACACGCCCTTCCGCTCCGCCCAGAGCGGGAGAAGTCATAAATGATGATCAAACCAAAAAAAAAAAAAAAGGGGTTCGAACCTACGACCTCAACTTAAATTGAGTCAAATGTTGTGCTTTAGGCTTCTACAAAACACAGAATATGTCACTTAGTAGGCTAAAAACTACCAAACTCTTTGACAGAAAACTGGGAAGCTTTTTTCTCTCAAGTTATATTGCCTCATACCTTTCGTCAGGCATTATGGCTTCAAAAAGCGATAAAATTAAGTAGATAATACATTGTCCTAATTTACTTTCTTTAAGCAATTTTTTACGCATCCGTCACTCAAAGTCAAGTGATGATACATTGCCTATTATAATGTAAATTTTTGCCATACAATAATGCTTTGAAAACGTAATCCATCATATAATGTGTTTTGTACACGTAATTACTTAGTCACACGTTAGTGTCTAATGTGGTTAGTTTGTTGTTGGTATAGGGCATTTTTTTACTGATCTATACATACATACAAATATATATCATTGAAGTATCTGTCTGTAATGTTAAAATAACAGCTTTTTACTAACTGCACCGGAAAGTCTCAGATCAAATAAAATGAAAATATACACTGTACTAAGAAAAAAACAATATTTTTTTCTAACTGTCTGATTGGTCCGACTAATCTCCGAAACGGCCCGACCGATTTGACGGGACTTTCACTGGCAGATAGTCAATGTTTTATGGAATAACTTAGACTTCTTTTATTTAAGAAAAATAAAAAGAATTAGGGTCCACGCGGGCGAAACCACCGGCAGCACAGTTAAACAATAAATTCACGCCTTTTTACCACGTGGGCAGGCAGTACCTACAGAATAATTCGTACGATTCTTACACGCTTCTTTTGTGTCGTCTGTGGCCATAAAATCACGATGGTGGCGATTAAGGGCCATTCACACCGGAACGGCAGCAGTCGGCAGAGGCGGCAGCGTGACCTTGTCGAGCTTGTCAAGCGATAATGACGGCCTAGACAAGTGATAATCTTTTCGTATTTCTACAACAACTTTCAACAGGATTGACATAAGTTTTTCGATAGCTTATGTCAGTATTTTTGCCTTTTCCATCATCTTTATCGCTGATAGAATGTCACTTTGTCTAGGGCCTCTGTTTTTGGAAGACATCATAATTTACTTAGTTAAAAAAAACATTTTTTTTATATCTAAAGTAGAATTGTACAATATTATTATAGAAATTCTCACCATTGGTATTCCTTATACCGTACGACCAACAGTATGGGAGGCATTAGACATTCAAAATCAAGTTTTTCTTGAAAACTTTCGTACTGAAACTTGGCTACATCTTCACAGGAAGTGAAGCGGCGACTGTATATGAATTCTAAGAGCCGAAGAAGTTTTCACGTAGCTTCGTTAAAACGAACTTTACTTTGGAATTGAACTTATATCTATGAATCACTTCGGTTTATTTAATTTTTATATCGTGGAACTCATTGCTGTATCATCTTTATCAAGTTTTTTTTTATCCTACTGCACTTATCCCAATTTTGTTTTGGTCGGAGAAATGTAACCATAATTTATCGTATTCGAGGTTTTCCGGGACGGGGGCCTCAGAGATCAGGGTACTCAAGGAATAACCCGGCGCACCATGGGTCTCCTTAGACGTCAGTAGTTACCCTCTTTTTATCCGTATTATATTTCACATAATCCTTCTATAATGTCTTTGTCTTTTTAAACTCCAACCACTACCACCATAATCATCAATTTCTATACTCCTCCTATCTATAATTTATCTATAATTTATCTATAATTTATCTATAATTTATCTATAATTTATCTATAATTTATCTATAATTTATCTATAATTTATCTATAATTTATCTATAATTTATCTATAATTTATCTATAATTTATCTATAATTTATCTATAATTTATCTATAATTTATCTATAATTTATCTATAATTTATCTATAATTTATCTATAATTTATCTATAATTTATCTATAATTTATCTATTGTTTATCTATAATTTATCTGCACTTTTCAGCAGGCGCGTGAACCGAACTCATATTACCGTGAATTACGATACTACATCCGCACTTCCAGAATGTTCTTAATACTATTCCATCGATTTACAGAGACAATATATGCTAACCCTTGTTTGCTAACTCATTGACGAACGGATCTTGAATTCATAATTGTTACTAGGCAGGATCCAATTTCCATTCATATTTGTTGTATAATTTGCGTTACCCTTATTCGTCGTTTATGGGTAAATGACATAATGTCAATATTCCAATATTGCTAGACTAATATTTTCGATCACTTTATATTTTGGGTCCTGCAAACAAACTAAAAAGCCTCTTACGCACTATAGGAACAACTACAGGAACTTTTAACATAGGTATTTCATCCGTTTCTAATGCTTGCCTATTGACATTTTGATGTTTTGTAATAAAATGTCTTATGTACTTTTTTTTTATTTTTTGGGCCTGGGAATTCCTCACATGACTTCTCCCGCTCTGGGTGGAGCGGAAGGGCGTGTCAGACTTTTACTGACTTAAACCCACCCGTGTTCGTGCAGTTGCCTGTTCCCAAGGTCCCGGTATCCCTTTCGGACATTCCCGCAGTGTCTTATGTCGTGTTTCATCAATAATAATTTGTGACACCCTGGAACACGCGTCCAAAGTGCTATATTCTTACCCTTATTCTTATATCTTATATATCAATATCCTAATCCTACTATATAAATGTGAAAGTTTGTGTGTTTGGGTGTTTGTTACTCAATCACGCAAAAACGGCTGAATGGCGTTGGATGGAATTTGGCAAACAGATAGTTTATAACCTGGATTAACACATAGGATACTTTTTATCCCGATATTCCCACGGGATCGAGACTTACGCGGGTGAAACCGCGGGGCGCAGCTAGTACCTAATAAATGCGAAAGTGAGTTTGTTTGTTTGTTTATTACGCTTTCACGCTAAAATGGCTGTTTGGCACACGGGTACACCATGACCTGGATTAGGACGTAGGATAATTTTATGACGATATTTCCACGGGACGGGACTTATGCGGGTAAAACCGCAAGGTGCAGCTAGTATATTATAAAATAAAGTTGCTCTTCGTGTCTGTCTGTGTGTCCACTGTGTAGGTAGTTCTTCCAAACTTATCACTGCACGTTGATGCGGTTTCAATCATCATCATTTAGAGAATTAATTCACAGAAATTTCGCTGTTTTGACATGTCGCCACATGGGTACATTCGACCCGTGCGAAGTAGGGACGGGTTGCTAGTTAGCTAACAAAAGCTCTTCTGAAACAATACCGAAGACAAGCAGAGCCTCTCTGATAAAAGTCCAACCAAGGGCGGCCAGGTCATCTAAAAATGAATCTAGGTAGGTTAGACTTGACAACCCTTTTAACGAGCAGACTAAAATAGGTGCCAGCGACATGGGTCCACCGCACTTCAGCATTCAATTGTTTTTAAAATAATATATTATCTATACCATGTAGTTTATGTGGACCTTAAGTTTTTAAAGATAAGGAAGGTTTTGCCGTATTTTAAAACGAAATAAACTTGTGGTCATATCTTTTTAAAGGTCATTGAAAATGAAGTTGACACGGGACAGAGTATTGTTTTAAAATAATAATTTGCTTTTATCATTCTACATGAGTTGTTATGCAAATTTTGAAAAGCCGAAACCAGAAAAAAAGGAATTCAAATCTTTTATCTTTTGTTCTAAAATTAACTGGAATTTCGGATTTCACGGAATTTGGGAATCACGTTCTTTCCCTTTTTACAAAACCCTTTTTGTTTTATGACCGGTACTGGTACACTTTTAAGTTGTCTCTCCTCGGGGAAAAACAGTAAAAGTAGTGACAGTTTACCAATAACACAGGGTATTATCGCGCGTATACCGGGACCTTGGCAACTGAAGGAACACGGGTGGCTTTTAGTCAGTAAAATTCTGATACGCCCTTGCGCTCAGCCCAGAGCGGGAGAAGTCATCTGATGTACCACCCTCAAAAAAAAAAAGCGTATTGTCGGGTAATTATATTACCTATCTCCCTACACTACATGGAATAAATATTGTATACTGTTTCGCAGCCATCTTTGAAACCATGGCGATTTTGGTTGAACACAATTTTCTTTAAAGAGCCTATAAAATGATGTCGTGCAAGACAGTCACCCCTGCGCGGCGTAATTATTTTCTTAATAGAAAAGTCATTGGAACTATTGAAGGCCAGGCCATCACTACATATTATAAAACAAAGTCCTCCGCCGCGTCTGTCTGTCTGTCTGTTCGCGATAGACTCAAAAACTACTGCACCGATTTTCATGCCGTATATATAGTAGGTATATAATTTGTCAAGCGGGCGAAGCCGGCATCAGCTAGTACAAATTAAAATAATTATTACTCTAATCCGTAACTTAACGTAATTCTAGTTATTTCGTTAGATAACTTAATTTAAAAACTTTAGTACTAAATTCTTCTGTTTTTACTTAGTTTTCATTTTAAAAGATCTTTCTCTCATTTCCACCGGCGACGTAGAAATAAAAATCTCGTTGGCACAATCCTCGAGTTTTAAGCTAAGCTAAAAAATTCAAGCTGAGGCAAAGTCCGTAAGTTTCATAAATTAAAACTTCTTTGTGTACAACACTATAAGGCACAACACTAAAAGGTAATAAAAACTATGTCTTTACTTGTAAAGGTGATATTCCAGTTACAGAGCTGCTTTTAATATCACTGAAGATATATATTTTTTAGTTTTTAAGATCACTAAGGCGGACATTTTCTTAGGCATTGGTGCCGATTCTCTTGTCTCAAAATTCTCTAAACTAAACTAAAAATCACAAAAAATTAGTTTAGTCCTGTCAAACGAACTCATTCTGAAATAGACTTTAAATGACACAACTTAACTATAATTTAGTTTGACAGCACTAAGATGGCACTGAGATTAGTTTAGTGAAAATGCTATTCTGAATTTGACGATTTAAACTAAAATTTTGTCCTATATCTAAAATCCTCTAACTAAATCTGACTATGTTTAATTGCGATTAAAAATGTGTGGAATAAAATTAGATGTCATGAACTAAAATTCAAACAAACACCTCGACTTCAGTTACAAAAAACAGTACTGTATTTTTTTATTTTCTTTTGCTTATATCTTGAAAACGGGGTGTCCTATCGCAAAAATAATAAAAATTTCGACCCCCTTTAGGAGGCCCTTAAACCCCTAATTCTCAACATGTTGGTAATTACTTTTTATTTTTTTCGTTATTTTCCATACAAAAACTGAAAAATTCCATAAAAAACACGTCGAGGCTGACGTGCATGCGCGTCACTGGCTCTAAAAAAAAACACGGGGTAGGGAAAACAAGTACCAAGTGGAGGCGCGCGGTTGTCAAATTCGATTTTAGTTGTGTCAAAATAAGTTTTAAATTTAGAGAATTTATTTGGCAGAATAGCTCCAAGATTCCCATAGTCAAAAGTAAGGAATTTTAGTGATAGTTTAGTTAGTTTAGTTCGGTGTACAAGAGAATCGGCACCATTGTCTATCGAAATAAGTTCACATTTTTTGGTTTTCTATCACTACTGGTATTGATTGACATGAAACTGGAAACACCCAAAGTAATAGTGTATAATTTTTCGGATAATAAGTCTTACCAAGGGGTATCTTGTTACCCAGTAACTGGGTTGTGGAGATCAGATAGGCAGTCGCTTCATGTAAATACTGGTATTCAACTGCATTCGGCTCGATTGAAAGCTAACCCTAACATATTTGGGAAAAGGCTAGGCAGATGAAGCCATAATAATTCGGAAAAAATATCTTTTCAAAAATCAATCCACTGCGAAATACTTTCCTTCTCTTTTTCTTTGCTCTTTTTCAACAAACCGTACATCCACATTCAATGCGGTTAAATCCTGAGAACAGACCCAATAATTCTTCGCTTTGCTCATTCTTCGCATATCATTCAATGGAAGTCTCCCACGAGCATAACTTCAGCGACATTTTAATACTTCGCAACTTGAGGGTAAAAGATATTAAAAATTCCGTCCCACCTCTACTTTGCGGACCGTGCGGGATGGGCAAGTCTGCTCAAATTATGAATGAAACTGTTTCACTAAAAATACTTGTTGAAGTTTTAGGGCTGAGCCAGATAACCTATCCTTCTGTATTTGCATTTTCCCGCAAATCTAGTGAAGAATGTTTGTGTATAAAGGGATAAAGTATTGGAGAAATTGGTCTGGTTTGACAGTCATTATACAACTATCAGTCTGAAGCCAGGGCATTTTATAATAAAACTCTTGCCATGCAGAGAACGGAGCAGTATTGATCACTGTAATTGGCTGTCCTGCCCTCTAGGCTACCTCATGATGCACTCTTTTATCTGACCAAGATTATGTCTGGACTTTAAAAGAGACTGTGACCTCTGAGTTTGTTTCGGTCTTTCTTCACAAAGTAGCCAAATAGGAAACGCCGACCTCATCTAGTTTTTTAAATATGTTGGACGTTTAAAAGTGTTTGCACAAGCTTACTTACAGAAATAAAATCATTTATCATTTCTCTTTCCTCAATTAATAGGCTCTAGTAAATATTCTATAAAGCGCGAATAAAAAATAAGCTGTGCCATAAATTTGTGTTCACTTAAATCGACAAAATGTATGGAACAGCTGATTTTTTTTTTTGCTGTTTCAAAGTTTGTCCCATAGAAAAAGTATATTATATATGACACCAAACCACTAGTTTCAAGGATAACGGTGTCTACCCTAACACCCTGTATATAATATAGATTAAAAATGCACACATGAATTAAACATGTCCCACCATAACTACAAACAATGTAACCAAGATTACCAACAGCTACCTAAGCATTCAAAAACTTCACCATCTAGTTCTCACAAAGCCTTCTGAATAAACCGAGATACCTTGATAACCAAAGGTAACAACGTTTACACAACAGTCTAAAATTTCCCAGGATCAACCCCTTAGCTGAGCCATTTACATAAATATTGCATGAGACTAAGACTTGAATAGGTATTTAATTCTCATTCAGGCTGCAGCTTGGACCTTTAAAACCATCCGCATTTTTCCGTTCTAAAACCTCCTTTCCAACACATATATCCTCTATCTCCTAAGCAGTAAAGGCTATAATAGCTGAGAAAATTTTTGGAGACCCGGAAATGTAACTTTGTCGACTTTCACACTACTATCCCTAATTTACATTTGGATTTCGGCTGGTTTGTCACAATGCGCTCTATTACGAAGTCGATAAGGACCAAAATTGTGGAGGTTATGTTTTGCAACAGCAAGGTTATCTTAGCAGACTTATTGTACGAGGAAGACGGACACAAATAGCGAATGCTGATAGTGTGGCGAAGCAAGATTGCAATGCGCTCGGGTCAAGTTTATTTTGGATCAATTTACATATTGAATCGAAGGGATTACCTAATAGAATTGGTCCTAAATTCTTGAATAGTAGAACTTTAGAACTATGTGGAAAATGTGTATCCAAGGTCTTTCGAAGTACTTATTAGTATTGCCAACCTTATTCAATTTTTGAGACGTTTCCAGTTGACCTATTTTCCATTTCCTTTGTTTCTTTTTGTGGCGAAGGTGAAATTTGAATGCTCTCGAAATAGGGGATATATGAATCAAAGTATATCACTAGGAAAGGTGTAAGGGAAGTATATGAACGTAATACATATTTGTGTTCATTCCAGGCTTCATGTTTTTGCCTGGATTGCAGAATTATTATTAACTAGCTGCCCGCCCCGGCTTCGCACGGGTAGCACTAAATAATCTACGGCGCACTTTCCCTGCCTACCTACTACCCTACCTACCTACCTACCGACCTACCTATCTACCTACCCTACCTACCTACCTACATACATACCTACCTATCTACTGAGATATCATCAAAAAGCCATTTCATACTTAATGTATGAGAAAATGAATTTCCTTCACATTTATTTTTTCGTAAAATTTTCCGATGTTTTAATAGTTATTCTGCTATTCTGGGCGGAGATAAATCCAAAGACTATCAAAATAGGTCCAGCATGTCTCGAGTTAAAGTGCTTGAACAACCCGACTTTGTTTTATATAATATATTATATAGATATATAAAAGATACTTTCCATAAGAAAAGAAAATCCCAGTTCCAGTCCGTCTCGATAATTTGGTTTCGATCAGAGATAACACATTCGCATTATAAAGTTAGGCAAAATTTACAATAATGTTAGCTAATCATAAACGCATGTTACATAACTTAGTAAATCTACATGTTATTACGAACCTATCCACTTCTCAAATTAAGAGAAATGTGCCTAGGGACTCAAGCACCCGAGTTGAGTATTGGGGCAACCATGGTAACCGGTTCAATTTTGAAGAAGTCTTAAGTAACAATTGGCTCCCAGGCCTGGGAACCTACCAGGCAAGGGAGTTAGATGAGGTTCAATGCGACGGGTAGGACCCCAAGCTGAACTGCCACTCTCAGGCTCGCCTATTTGACATCTAAACTGTTGGGCTATTGTCGGATAAAGTTCAACCGCCAGCATTGCTTGTGTATCCACGCATATAAATACCCTACATGAAAAGGAGGTTAGGAACCAATTCATGCAGGCGTCCATGTATAGGAGCATAATGTGGTTTTCATTGTAGGTACCAAGAAATTGTATTTGCAAGGAGCAAGTACCCCATGAAAGCCAATTTAAAGCCCAACCACACCACAAGCAATCCTAGCCTGCATATACAACGTGGAGACGACAATACGACAAAAAAAAACTCCGTATATCTATCTATTGGCGTTCTCGGTCTACATTGAAAAAAATTATCAAATATATCCAATAGTTTAGTTACGATAGCTAGTCAAAGATCGGCAAACCCCATAGTGGGCCCATCACTGCTATTTAGTTTGTTTGAAAAAATGACTTTTAATTTCCATGTTAGGATTTATTTGATAGTTCCAAAATACTCTTATGCATTAGTATTGCCAGTGTTTTCATTTATTGTTGTATTGTCGTCTCCACATTGTATACAATGTTACTTAACAGGCAGATTGTTGGTTAGTACCATTAGGTATAGAAGATTTTCCAGTAGGTAAGAGACTTATTTTCATATTGTCCGTATTTGTGTAATAATTTTTTTGCAAGGTTCGTTTATGCGAGAGTCCATTTTCCAGCTCAAAACTTTCTTCAACAACCTATTTTAGTTTCGCATCATTTTATGCACCAGAATATCTGCATCCAACAAAAAAGTCATTTCAAGCCTGACAGCACATTTGCACCACTATATTCAGAAACTCTACATTTAAAATGAAAATGAACACACAAATTTGAAACGAAAAACCAAAATTGGTCTATTTTCGTGCTCGTTGTGTAAGTACACAGCTGACGCAGGCCGCAACCGTTCATCCGATTGTTAGGAAGCCGTTTTACAATTTGCACGACAGTGTAAATGTTGCAATTACACTGTCGAGCAGTATTAGCAAGATGCACGGAACCGCTGCAGTATCGTTATGACCGTTCCAGTAGTATTTGAGCACTATCGGCCAGTATAATGAGTGCAGTTTCGGTTTGCTAATAGTTTTGCTAGTCATCATCGGTTTATAGCCGCCGGTCTGGCTATACCGGATGGCGTCAGTCGTTGGCCGGTTTTAGGTACCGTCCGGTCGGTTTAAAGTTACGCTTTAAAATCTGATAAAAGATTTTAATTCCTAAACCAAGTTTATTTGCAAGCCAGGAGTGTAACTATGTGAGTTGCTAACTCGATTGGAATTCTTCATAAATGTAATTAATCAATCAATTAACGATAGATTAATTAGGAAGAAACAAGTGAGTTACTTAGATGTACATAAGCATTGTCCAAGCTCTCTGTAATTAGATATCATGAAAGACAATTAATTTGACAAAAGCGTTGAGGCTAACAGCTGTGCTGCTGGGGAGTTTCGTGCGCCACCTCTTCTTCCCATTTAAGGCACTAGGAAGTGGTGAAGGGCAGGCGATGTGGTGGATTGTCTTATGTAATTTTGACGTTTAAAAACTGCTGATTCTCCGCCTAATTTGAATAAATTAATGAATTTTTATTTTGATTTCTTACAGTGTCTTCATAAAAACGATTGTCATAGAATGTCAAGTTAATCATCGTTAGTAATCGCTACTTTGTCTCTATAGTTTGGCCAAAACCAGTGTACCGCGCCTTACGTAAGTACGCGAGGCAAGGGCACTACAGGCCGCTCATTCGTCAACGCTCACGGCGGCGTACTGCGCCCCGCCCCCCGCTTCGCCACATAATCCGCGAATTTAAAACATTTTTAAGTTCTAATTAAACTACTAATTGTAGTTAAAAATACATCGTTCCATTTCTATCAATAATTTGAAAATTACATACACAAACTAATGTTTTAAATACATTTAGTGTTACATGCCAGTTGGTTTAAGGTTGATGCTCTAGGGTGGCCCGGGAAATTTAAATTTTCTTACGTTTTTTGCAATTTGCAGGTCAGTATCACATTGTATATTATTATAAATATTATTAGCGGCCGTAACAAATATGGATTTACAGAATTATAAACATTCGAATCAGCAATACAACTCTCTAAGTTCATGGAAGTGCAATGAATGAAAATTTCATGAAATCGTCAGTCAATGCACTTACATGAACTTAGAGAGTTGTATTGCTGATTCTAATGTTTATAATTCTATAAATCCATATTTGTAACGGCCGCTAATAATATTTAGATTTAATTTACAAACACAAACAAGTAATTTGTTCAGCCACAGACTGTAATCAACAGCACTTGAAATTGATTTTAAATTAAACTGTTTATTTGGTACGTAATTTTCAAACAATTAAAGACTATGAATACAGTTACAGGTTAAGTTATTAATAAATGGGAATTCCATCTTTACATACCGAAAGCTCCTCCTTGTCTCGGAAAGCACGTTAGCCGTTGGTCGCGGCTGTCATTGGTAGATCTTTGACAGTCGTTACGGGTCGTCAGAAGCCCGAAAGTGTGACAGCCAGTCTTACCAAGGTGTATCGTGTTACCCAGTTATTGGGTTGTGGAGGTCAGATGGGCAGTCGCTCCATGCATAATACTGGTATTCAGCTGCATCCGGTTAGACTGGAAGCCGACCCCAACATAGTTGGGAAAAGGCTAGGCAGTTTTTTATGCCTTAAATAAAATTTATTGAAGTACAATTAAAGTTCTTTAACAAAAAGGTATTGTTTTTTATTATGTTCATGAGAACTACCCGTTTCGAAAAAATACCTTTTTGTTAATAAACAATAGTGAAGAAAAGACTGAAACAATGTTCCTTTCCCAAAAATTTTCGCTATTTCTATGATAATAAAAAATAAAACTGCCAAGCGTTTTCCCAACTATGTTGGGGTCGGCTTCCAGTCTAACGGGATGCAGCTGAATACCAGTATTTTACATGGAGCGACTGCCTATCTGACCTCCACAACCCAGTCACTGGGTCATAAGATACCCCTTAGTAAGACTAGTTGTCAGACTTTCAGGCTTGTGACGATCCGTAACGACTGTCAAAGATCTACCAATTACAGCCGGGACCAACGGCTTAACGTGCTTTCCGAGGCACGGATGAGTCTCAGTATGTAAAGATTGTCACCCGTCCACGGACCAACTCCGGCAAGCGTAGCTTAACCTGATGGATCGACCTGTGCGACTGTTATTACTTATCCACGAGCTCTGATAATAAAAGAACATGTTAATAGTTCACTCTGCCGTTATCGCGAGCTATTACCGGGAGAGTATAATTCAGTATGTTGCGACTACTTTACGAACTATGTTGATAAATAATGTAATTTTATAAGTCTTGTTTTATGACACAGAAGTGCAATTTTTTGGGATATACGGGAAGATATTTGGAAGTAAAAAACACGTTACACCAAGTAGGGCCAGAATCCAACTACACAGCAAAATTTTACTTTTTATAATTACTAATTATTTACTCATTATATTATTATTATTCTTTTTACCTAGCAAAATTTTACCGTTTGGATCAAGTAATGCATTTCAACTATTCTAAGTAGAAAAAAACCTGAAGTAAAGAAAACCATCTCTACCAAATTAGTTTTAAGAAAAAACAAACTCAAACTAACTAATCACATTTACATTAAGCATTCTTTTCAAAATTTTAGGTACTTATACAGGGTGTTAAGGTAAACACCGTTATCCTTGCAACCAGTGGTTTGGTTTCATTTATAGAACGTAAAACCAATGGAAAATTACTTATTAAATTATGGAATATTACTTAGTTATTTAATAATCCACATTTTACCACAAGATACGCAAGTTCGTTGCCCTATGCGCTAGGGCAACGAACTTTTAACGGGTTTTTGTTGTGTTCGGTCATTTATTTTTATATTTAAGTCAACTACCCATGGTTTGAATGACAACTGTGTTTACCCTTACACCCTGTATGAAATACGAAAGAACATACACAGCATTATATTTTTTGATGATTCGATGCAGACCTTACCTTAGAAAAGCTATCTCAATAGTAATGCTAGCCTGGAGCAGTGATAGCGTAGTAGTGTGACCGTAAGACTGCCAAGCCATAGGTTTCGAATTCGAACCCAAGACCTCTGACTTACTTCAAAAACGGTGAAGGAAAATATCGTGAGAAAACATGCCTGAGTGATATTTCTCGACGGCATGTGAAGCCAAGTCAGAGGTCCATTACCCCACGAAAAGACGAAGAATAGAAATGATTGACGTAATAAACACCCGTATACTTACAAACCAACATCAGTAGTTATCTTTCCATTAAACATACGCACTTAGCTTTTATCGCTCTTTACTGCTATGAAACATTGTCATACAATGTTGAATGTCTTTTATTTATTATTTGATTTTATTCCCTTTTAAGAGCAAACCAGTGTTCGACGCGGAAATACATAGTACGAGTTATGACACTTTATATTTGTAACTAATATTCTAGATACATTAAGTACAAACAAATTATAATGTCGTAATACTCTTTCATCTCGTAACGGAGACGAAATGTAGTGTAATCTGAGAGCATCGGTAATCCCGTGTGTTAGCCGGATATTAATAAAATTATATAAAAAATATATATATAAATTTCCGTAACTCAAAATTAATAGTCTAAAAAGCGAGCGAGCCTCGCAGCAGTCGCATACGATGTGTAACATCTGACATCTTGGCTGTCTGTACCAACCTCTCGGAAAATGGGTTGGTACCATCTGACGGATAACTCTAGCACCGCGCGCGCTCATTAGTCAAATCAAATAGCGCGGGCTTCCCCGGCTTCCAGTTACACACTTCCGTCCCTTTCACGAAATCACTCCCGCAGATTGCAGCAAAGTGAGAGGAAAGATGTTACACAAACTAAAGTTAACCAACGGACAGTATTTTAGCAATTGTGGTGGTTCTTGCTCCATTCAACTCTACCGTATGTTTTGGGTAAACGAGGGACATGCTGTGAGGTAGTGTAGTACTCATGAAAAAGAACAAATATTACTATGGGACCTAATCTGAAATATGAAACACAAAATCTGCTGTGACATATAAAAGTGCAACACTAACACGATCATTGGAAAGTATGTCCCTCGTTTAACCTAACACCCTGTATATGAAAATAAGGCTTTGCCCAGTGGCAGCTTCACACGACATTATTAGGTATGTTTGTGCTCGAAGCCAAATATTATAATGTTGAAACATACGAATAAAAGCAGAAACACATCTCACCTCCGCTCAAATAGTGTCACAACTCAAAAAAATGTAAAACCTTTTTTTATTGTACCATTCGTTTCAAAATCTTATCTCAGATAGTAGCATTAGTGGCATTATAATGTTAAATGAAAGTTTCTTTGGAAAGTTAAATTTCAAACACCTTTTTGTCGAAAGTTAGATTTTTTGACTTACGACACTATTTGGGCGGAGGTGCGACATATTGTTAGTTTCATCATATCTCCCCTTACCAAAAGCCCTTTCTCTCAAAATGTTCCTATAAGCACCTTCCTTGTTTACCAAATAACAAACGTGTATTACACAATATCGCCAAAATATGACGTTTCCTCAAATATATTAGCCACGCGTTGCCAAGCACAGAATATTAACTTGTAGGCCTTATGTGTAGATTTATTACGCCGCCGCCATCTTGGATTCTAGCGGCAACATGGCGGTTATAATTAAAAATTGATGAAAGATCGTGTGAACTGATTTATGTTTTATTGTTTAGTTTGTGGCGTTTAATTAGATTGGTTTGATGCTTTTTACTTAGGTATATTATGGATGTGTGGTCTTTGGATTTATTTCTTAACTTTTAAAAGCCCGTATACAACGTGAAACGTTAAATGTGCAAACGTCATATGTGGAATGATTGTGAATGGCACCGTTTTCCAGAGCCATTTCACGCGATCACGCTTAGCAAACGGACTGGTCTCGAGGATTCTGATATCCAACATTAGCCAAGTATTTTGCCGGAAACCACACAAAATATCAATATTCCCAAACTGGATTTGTAGATGTCAGTACATCATAGCATAAAATTACGTTCATGATCTGTAAACCATAAGGTTTTACAGATCGGTATCGCTATTTTCGGAAAACATAAAATTCGGAACAAAAATTCCATTCTAAAATAACACCAACTCCAAAGCCTGACAAAACCCAAGTAGTTTCAAGCTCAAAGTAAAAACCCATTGAGTTTTGCACACAACACTCTCAATTTTGCTCCGGTTTTAACCAGATCGTTCGAAGCCTCTCCATGTTCTGAAGAGATGACTAGAGGCTGACGGCGCAAGAGGCTCGTTTTATCGGCCCCTCGGGACGTAAAGAGCCCTTAGACCGCGTTAAGCCACCCAATAGGGATCGCGGTCTTGCCACTCAATGTTTTGAATACGCTTGACACATTTTTTGGCGTAAGGTGAGCTGAAGTTCGCCTAATTTTGGAAAATATTTTGTTGGGTAAGAAGCTTGCCAGAATTTTGGATGGAAAGCAATGATATTAAATATTACATAACACGCTGTGGAAATAAAATAGACGCTCTGGAAATGTGGTGCTGGAGGAAAATGCTTGGAGTGTCGTGGACGGAATTTCGCACCAACACATCTATACTCCAAGAACTCGGCATCAAGCAGCGTCTATCGGCTACAGTACAGGCTCGAATACTCCAATTCTTTGGACACATATCTCGATGGGGAAACGATTCCATTGAACGTCTTGTAGTGCAGGGAAAGGTCGAAGGAACAAGAGCACGCGGTAGGTCGTCCATGCGATGGACCACTACACGAATGCACACATAAAACAGCCGACAGAGAAAGATGGCGTCGCATCGTCAGGCAAATCACGGCTGTCCGAAATCTCACTGCAACTTGATGACCACGACCGCTCTGTCAAGAGTGCACCGACATAGAAGAAGAACACGCAGTGGTGGCTGGAGTTCCACCTTACCACAGAACTGTTTGATGAAAAACCAAATCGATAGTAAAATACTTTCGGAAAATGCTGACCTTTCTGAAGAACACCTCTAATAAGGTCACAAAATTATGTCCTTCTATCCCTGCGTTTCCACTCACATCTACCTTTGTTAGTCGTCTTTTACTCATCCTCTCAACATGATCAAATCTACGCATACTCTTTTTCTCTTTTCTCGCTGAAGTTAATGTGTTAACCGACTTTAAAAAGGAGAAGGTACTCAATTCGACTGTGTTTTTTTTGTGTTTGTTACACGATTACTCCGCCAATTATAAATTGATTTTGATGATTCTTTTTTTTTTTGGTAGATAATGCTTCAGAGGTGGTCCCGTAGAAATTTAATTAACTATGCTTGGGTAGTTTTTCAATTAGCTTCAATATACGTATTTTCCCACTTAGCCTATATGGATGATATTATAAATTCCTGTCACTGATGTTTACATAGCAAGTAGGGATATTCGAATTTGTGTGGTAGGTACCACAACTAAAATGAGAATAATAAAAACTTTTTACAAATAGGTTTTTTTTTTTGTAAAAAGTTTTTTTATGAATTATAATTCCCTTCTTTTGACGCAAACTGTCCATCCAAGCATTGCTTAAATCACATTCCGAATCACCCTCTTTATTTAAAAAAATACGAACCACAAAACTCATTCTTCCCCCATCTAACATTTAAAAGCCTTCTTTCCCATTTTTCTGCTTCATTACTCGCAACAAGCAAGATGTAGTTAATATTAAAGCGCTCGCAACCTATTAACAGTGAAATAGGCTTGTTCCCGACTGTTCTTAAGTACGAGCTATTTACTGCTGTACTTGTACTCTAGTTTTTACTTAAAGCGCTGTAAGTGTAGTTAAGGTCGGTTTTTTTAGTTTTACTGTGGTTTTCAGTTTGAGAAGAGTAATGTTTTTTATTGTATTTGACAGGGATAGGAAATATTTAAATACAGTTTTAAGCTACGAATTCATTCGGCGTGTCGCGGCGGCCACGCGGGAACCGACGGCCAATGTGGCGGCCAAGAATTCTCAGTTGATTTCACGGCTCGCTTTTAAATAGACGTCGATAAGATAGCTGTGCTTGTGTATTTAGTTATACGGAAGAAGTAAAAGAAAAATAGTCGAAAATAATATTGAATGGACCCATTATATTACGTGAACGGCAATCAGAAGGACGGTATTACACTTATTACTTAGATATCAGAAATTATGAACACAAGTTCTTCAATTATTTGAAAATGCAGCTAATGCGCTCGCTGACTAGTTTCCAACAAACTGAATGATCTCAACGGCCACGGCTGGCCGCTGGCCGCGTGTGTTTGGCGCTCGATCTTGCTGGCCGCTTGGCCGCTTGTCGCCAAATGCGTGTGGTATTGAAAGTTATGAACAAAGAGCTAGATCTCACTGGCCGCCGCGACGTGCCCACCGCGACCTGGCCGCCGAGAGCGCTCGTAGTCTAAAAAGTTACCTACAGAATTATTAAATGGCTTCTCATTGCATTTCAATGTATTGTACTTGCCTACATGTTGTTTTTAGTGTTCCGTAGTCAACAAGGAACCCTTATAGTTTCGCCATGTCCGTCTGTCCGTCTGTCCGCAGCTTAGCTCAAAGACCGTTGGTACTAGAAAGCTGTAATTTGGTATGGATATACATACAAACGACGCCGACAAAGTGGTAAAAATAATCGTTTTTTTTTTAGGGTACCTCCCCTACACGTAAAGTGGAGATGGTTTTTTTTCTCGTCAATCCCATGATGTGGGGTATTGTTGGAAAGGTCATTTAAAAATAATGTAAGTTTTTTTAAACTAGTTTTGGATTCAGTTATCCGTTTGCGGAATATTTGTTAGAGTCAAGTGTCCCTCCCCCCTGCCAGCTAAATGGTTGGGTTTGGATATGTGAAAAATTTCACGGCAGTAGTATATATAACGAAATTAAAAGGAAAACTATCACCGATACGTAGGCTCCACAAGTTACCGAGTAATAATCGACCAACTTAAATTTGCAGTTGTAAAAACATGTTCTTCCATACATTCTGTATCGGAGAACAAGTTTTTCAACTACAATGTTAAGTTTGTGTTATAAATTCATCCCAACTACGGAACCCATTGTGCATGGTACGACATGCACTTGGCCGGTTTTTTTTATAGTAAGTTGCCATTTTCAAACCTTTGAAACGATATTACCAACCAGCTCGAAGACTTGATGTCAAGGCAATTTGAGGTTAATTTCTGTAAACAATTAAGCGTTAAATATCACTTAATAAACCCCTCTTGTAGAGTGCTGCATATCCACTTAACGCCACTACCAACCGAGACTATAAATAGAGGGTTGAAACTCCCGAGTTATTTTTACACCCCCGAGCCACCACAAATTAGATAGGGTTGAAATTGGAGTGAAATTTTAATCGAGTCGGTGTTAAAAACACTAGAATTACCCTCTATATTTACTAAGTATACTCGATACGTTTTCGCTTTGCTAAAAATGTAAAAGATTTTGTATTGCTGCTAACAATTTTGGACAAAACGTTATCAAAAATTCCTACAACTTCAGGACAAACGCGCGCAAAAATCATAACACCTATAATCCGCCTAGGGTCAGGCAGAGGTATACCTATATAACACCCACATTTCATTAGTCATATTTAAGTCCTAGTAATAGGGGGCGAGCCTATTGCCATAAACCAGGCCCAAATCCAGACTCCGGGCTGCTACTGTGAAATTCCTGATGGAAAACCCCCTATAAAAATTTACCTGACCTGGAAATCGAATCCGCGACCTCATAACGACCGACAAAATAAAATAAATACGTGAAATTACTCAATCTGCCTAGCCATTTCCCAACCATATTGGGGTCGACTTCCAGTCTAACCGGATGCAGCTGAATACCTGTATTTTACATGGATTGACTGCCTGTCTGACCTCCACAACCCAGTAACTGGGTAATAAGATACCCCTTGGTAAGACTGGTTGTCAGACTTTCGGGCTTCTGCCGACCCGTGACGACTGTAAAAGATCAACGGATGACAGCCGGGACCAACGGCTTAACGTGCGTTCCGAAGCACGGAGGAGTCTCGATATGTAAGATGGTCACCCATCCACAAACCAACGCCGGCAAGCGTAGCTTAACCTGATGAATCGATCCGTGCGGCTGTTATTACTTAGCCACGAGCTTCTCAAATAAGTGAAATTACTACCAATTAATTTCCTTTGCTTATAATTCTAAAACTCTTTATAATTATTCTAAGTGTTATAACAGTGAAGGAGTTAAAGCGAAACGATTATTCAATTAAGTACCTAACTTTGTTTATCCGCTTATCTGCTGAAGTTATTCATGTACCTTTTGAAACTTTCAGTCTTAGTTTGTCTCAAACTGGGTCTTTTGAGGATACCTACCCACTAAAGTTTCGAGAATTCCAATTACAGCTTTTCTAAGCGAATATTTAAGAACAATAGTAATTATAAATCGATCGTCACTTGATTTACTTTTGAATACAATATTTGTATTTTTTTATCTTATTCAATTAGTTATTGGGTTATTGAGGATCTCGTGGCTAATTAATAACAGCCGCACGGGTCGATCCAATAGGTTAAGCTACGTTGCCGGGGTTGGTCCATATCTTATCATATCTTTACATATCGAGAATCCTCCGTGAATGCTTCGGAAAGCACGTTAAGCCGTTGGTTCCAGCTGTCATTTGTGGATCTTTGACGGTCGTTACGGGTCGTCAGAAGCCCGAAAGTCTGACAACCATTCTTGCCAAGGGGTATCGTATTGTTGTGTTGTGTTGTGGAGGTCAGATAGACAGTCGCTCCATGTAAAATACTGGTATTCAGCTGCATCTGGTTAGACTGGAAGCCGACCCCAATATAGTTGGGAATAGGCTAGGCAGATTGCTTGAATTCGTTATTGGGGTTATCCATTATGAATTTCTCAAAAATAACCGGAAGTTCAGATTTGCATTAAGCTCGCTCTACATGGATTTAAACATAACTGGCGATATGTGGGCGACAGAGCCTAGGCATGGCCTTACCCCACGTCCTATTTAAAAGCGATCGTCGCGCAAATACGCGATCATCGCGATCATGTCACTTTTTGTTCGGAAAACCGGAAAGCGCCCTCGGTCGGCGCGACCTAGCGTTCAGGCTCAAAAAGTCGCGTAATCGCGTATTCGTACGACAATCGATTTTAAATATGGCGCTGTTTCGATGCTTCGTAAAAACTTGGAATAAGATATATGTTTTGAAGTTTAAAAATATCTCCGCAAAAATACGATTGCTACCTACAAATAACAGTTTAAACCGACGTATAAATAAAACATAACTTCATCCAATTTTAATAGATGGTTCGCGGTCAATTTCTTCCACTTATTTCCTCTTGTGATTCTCTCTTTAATCCCTGCCCGTACTGTTTCCTTTTCATTAATTAGTCAGCTCGGTTCAGAACGTTCGCCATCTTGCTGTAAGTGAACACTATTAATACTTGAACGTGTTAATTGGATTTGTTTTTCTCGATTCAAGAAATAATAGGTTTTTTAAATTATGTTTTAGTTTATACTATCATCTAGTTTACGCGATGATCTCTTCTGAACAGAGGAAGAATGTCGAATTGCTTGCACACTTTGCGTTCTTTCAGACAGAGGCTCTAGACAAAGTGACATTCTATCAGCATGTATAGGAATGACATATGCTATCGAAAAGCTTATATCAATCATGTTGAAAGTCGTTGTAGAAATACGATACTCTTTCGATGCGACTGTTACTTGACTAGGCCCTTAGGGTTTCCAATGATTATTTCTTCCATTATGTTAGTTTTATAATCGTTTAATTACCACGTTTTTGTAGTGCATCCTGTTCGCACTGTTTCGCACTAATGGCTCTCATGCCATCATTCGCAAAAAGACGGTATCCTTGATCTGCAGAGTGCGTGGCAGCCACAACGATATCTTGAACAGTGCAGCAAATAGGAAACCATCCCTGCTTTGCAGGTACTTTGTTAAATCTGTCATATTATAATCTTATTTTCATTTTTTGAAATCTTGATACAACTTGCAATACGTTGTATCTGAAATATTTTTATTTATATATTTTTTGGATATTTCTATAAATAATTTGTCTATACTAACTTGCTTCCATACTTGGTTAATTTTGTTCATAAGCTACTCAATGGTGATGCAGTGCCAATACAACTGAGCCCTATCAATAAAGCCTAGTTTCTCTCTATAACTAGACACGTAATCCCAACAAAGCACAAACGCCAATTTGCTTTTAACAATCTTTCTTCACAAGAACTTAAATATGAACAGTCAGCAGAACTAAGACTTTTGCAAGCAAAATTAAACCTGACCCGGTCTTAAATATACAACTGACCTACAATTTACAATTCTAGAAATGTCGAGTCAGCCACTTACAGTTGCTAATAGTGTTCATTTAAATACCTAGTAGACTTCAAAGGATGAAAGGCAGACACAGCTAAAAACTGGAGGAAATGAACGCTCAGCTTTTACAGATCCTATTATTGTCTGTCTGTATTTTGTAGTACTGTAAAAGCAGTAGGTACAGCTGCAGGTCGTATATTGTAATGATGAGTTACTGGGTAATGAGTATTTTTTTTTTTAGGGTTCCGTACCCAAAGGGTAAAACGGGACCCAATTATTAAGGCTCCGCTGTCTGTCTGTCTGTCTGTCTGTCCGTCTGTCACCAGGCTGTATCTCATGAACCGTGATAGTTAGACAGTTGAAATTTTCACAGATGATGTATTTCTGCTGCCGCTATAACAAAAAATACAAAAAAAACAGAATAAATAAAATATTTAAGGGGGCTCCCATATAACAAACGTGTTTTTTTTGCCGTTTTTATAGATAAGGCCGGTTTTTTTAATTTGTTGAAATAACGATAGGTTTTGTTAATAAATTAGCACAGCTTGTAAAAATCTATCATCAAGAATAAAAAACATATGGGGCAGTCTTTGGGGACTGCCAATAGAAGTGAAAACTAAGTATCATTGACGCGATGACGCGAGTTCCATGATTTTTGTTCACCCAAAAATGCTCAACGCGCCTAAAGAACTTTTTACCTCAAACATTTTCACAAAAAAAAAAACATTAATTTCTACCACAGCACCTCGGTATTCACTGCTTTTGTAGTTGGCCATTTTCTTCAAGCACCTCATCTTCTGAACTCTCTCTCACCTGACTTTATGAATGCTGATTTCTCAGAAAAAAGTCATGTCCAAAAATCAGACATCATTGCTATCGGTATATTATAGTCGTTTATGAAACACCGACCTCATCTTGTTGTTTTATATATTTTTGTCATGTAAAAGTTTTTACTTACGGAAGTAAATAACATTTACTCATCATTATAGTGGTAACGGCCACGACTTACGAGTTGTAGGTCGTAGGTTCGAACCCTGACAGGCGCTTTACTTTGTGTAAATTATTTCATCGCCACTGCTCTCAAAACGATGAAGGAAAACATCGTGAGGAAACCGGCATGTCCTAGAACCAAAAATTCGAAGACATGTGACATCTACCAACCCGCACTGGGCCCGCGTGGTGGATTAAGGCCCGCTCCCTCTCACAGAGAGGAGGCCTGTGTCCCAGCAGTGGGAACATTATAAGTAAGTTTACTATCATCAAAGCTAAACAGCCGGAACTTTTTGTACCTTTCCGAACCAATTTCAAAAATAAATAAACAAAAACAGTTCTCTATTTAAACATAAACTAAACACAGCAAAGTGAGGGCTTCGTTGAAAACCGTCTTCTGTAGTATCAAAATAGTAGGAGCATAAAATATAGTTTTGAAAGTAGTCTGAAATTAAAGCAAGCACAGGAAGTGGGAGTAGCGCAATTTTCTACAACGGATCCTGGGCGGCGACCACAAAAAAGTGAAGGTGAGAATTAGGAGGATTTTGGATATGGCAAAATATATGTTGATGGCATGTAACAGAATGAGAAATGTATCTTTAATCATGTTAAAAAGAATAAATTTTTAGTCCTTGCCTGAATTCTGCTATTCCATTATAGGTTATGGGCCCAGCACACTTCCGCTACGCATGTGTTTGGAAATATGCATGTCGCTTTGAGACTGTGGCTAAAAATGAAGTTATATTTTAATTGTAACTTACATCTACCTAATATTATAAACGCGAAAGTTTCTAAGTATGGATGGATGGATGTTTGTTACTCTTTCACGTAAAAACTACAGAATGGATTTGCATGAAATTTGGCAGACAGATACTTTATAACCTGGATTAACACAAAGGATACTTTTTATCCCGATATCTTAGCCGAGACTTACGCGGGTGAAACCGCGGGGCGTAGCTAGTTAGAAATAAAGCTTAAGAGTCCTTTTCGCAAATAAAAAGTAAAAGCTTTTTGGTTAATTCTAATGATGTAAAAAAAAAAATCTTAGGATTTGTAAGTTTTATTTTTAATCAAATCAAAATATTTCATTTCATAAAAACCTACATGGATGGGCAGTTATGAAACGTCAGAAGCTAGGTGCACGGTTCCGATTGGTCGTTCCCTATGGAGAAGAGCCGGCAAGAAAGTCCACGATTAATCTTTTAAAAATAATTATCTTTATAACGCTTACTATACCTACGTTTTACACAAGTTCACTATCCTTTGTAGGACAAGTTAAACACAATATGGTGTATGATGATTCATATTATGTGTTTTATAATTTTCACATAGCCATGTTTAAATTCAGTTTGCCAATAGAAAACCTAATGCTGGGTAAAGATTAGTAAAACGTAACATGAAAGTTGTTATGTTACATTTAATGTTACATCGCATTGAGGTGGACGGCTCATTTGTGTTACATTTCATGTTACGTTCCACCAATCTGTACCCGACAGGGCCTTATCATACTGGTGATTTGCGAGGGCGTTATCAGCGAGCGTTGTGCGTAGCGAACACGCAACGTATGCGCAACGTGTTCGCCGCGTTTGCGTCACGAGAAAGATTGACGTGAGAGACAAGGGAGAATGAGACAAGCGAGTGGAAACGCCGAGAACACGTCGCGTAGTCGCAGTTAGCTCGCTTCGCACCCGTGGAGAGCACGTTCACAGATCGCTTCGCTAGAAATCATTCAATCTCTATGTCTTCAATCTCTATTCATTCGATTCGAGTTTAATGAAGCTTTTAATACCACATCCGCAATCATTCCTAGCTAGCACCTCAAAGTGGCCATTACAGAGATCTCGCAGGGAAATTGCTTTCTTGCGCGCTCTTCATTTCTTGTGTAAATTTTATTTTTAACCGTTCGCGTTCCCCTGGTCCTTTTATGTAGCTGTTTACTCTTTTAAAAGCCTTTACGTGCTAATAATGTTTGGAATATGTAAAGGAAAGTTTGTGCCCTACCTATTGAAGTGATGGAATGTGGGATGGTAATTATTTTTATACCTATAGCTTGGGACATTTGATTCTTTGATCTGATTTATTTATTTTATTTTAAAGAAGGCTTACAGACTAGCACACCAGTGATATAAGAGAGTAATATTTAAAAAATTGCTAATAACAAGCCTCCACATATAGTTATTCTTTTTTAATTCTTTGATTTTATTTATTTATTTTATTTTACACCAGATCTATTATTTATTTATGATTTTATTTAGTTTTGCATTATTTACATTACTATACACAATATTTAGTTAGTTATTAGTTATTCTTAAGTCAATAAAAAAAGAAAAGTACATACATGTCAAAACAATTACCTACTTAATATTAGACAAGTTAATTTTCGACGACAAATAACTGTGCCAAAAGCCGTCTTAAGGACGCCACAAGTCAACATTTAGGTCTATAGGAATCCTATTGAAACCAAGTGCACTTCTTATTTAGAAAACATTGCGCGTATAATTAATCATTGCGAAAGGTACATTTAATATCGGCCGCTGACGTAATCCCAACAGATTCGTGCGTAATGACAGATTAGCAACGAGTTCAGGACAGTGAATGTGGCCATTTGCGATACCCAATAGTAAACTCATGTCTCCAAGATAACGTCTCATCTCCAGAGGAAGGAAGTGGTACCGGTGGTGGTGGTGGTGAATTGCAACGTTAGCTGCTTTCAGCCTTAGGGTATATTCCAAAGGCAGCCAAATTGTTATTTAGATGAAAACAAGTTTAAAAAAAAAAAAACATTCTAAATTGTTTTAAACACAAGGCAACCTAAAGTTTGACATTTCAAGTGATTTTTCTTTGTTTTTTCAACTTGGAGTTTGACATTTGCACCTGTCAAATTATTTTACGAGAGTAAAAAACAGACTTTAGAATGCGCGCAAGATATATCTGCGCGCGACTGGTGACGCCGGCGGCGTGCTTGATTATTAATATTAAATCTATATTAATCATATTTTAATATTATTAATCTAATATTAATATTAAATAATTCTATACTTAATTTGGCCTTAAATAAACGACAAGAGGACGGCATACTTATTAGTTACAATTTCAGCCGCGCGCAGACTTATCTTGCGAGCACTCTAATTGACAGATGTACATAATTGTTTCACATTTAACAATATTGTATAGGTTACCTACCTTCATTTTCAGGTGCCGTGATCTAGCAATATTCTGCAGTGCTTAATTCTTATTTGTTACAGTACTTATTTCATTTACTTATACTTATATCAACTTCTTTCCAAAATGCACTTTATGCAAGGTGAATGCCATTCAATGATGACACGTACAATACAATTGTGAACTTTATTTGTATGGATACACAGAGATTTTATTTCATTGGTTGGACTAGGACAAGTATCTGATAACGAAGGCAACATTCGCTTTGGGTAATTGTGATACTTTATTTCTTTTTGAAATGTATGCTTTTTACAATTTATTGATGAACTAGCTTTTGCCCGCGGCTTCGCCCGCGTGGATGTCGGAAATTATCCCACGGGAATGTGCTACCGGGATAAAAGTATCCTATGTCCCATAACCCACGTGGTCTGTCTAGGCGACCTAGGCGTTACGGCGTAAAAGTAACAGACATGAGACAGCCAGTAACTTTATATATTAGTGGTAGTCCATACCTATATCGTGGTGATAGTGTGGATAGTATGGACAGCAGTATGAAACTGTCGGAAAGATTAATGAAAAAATATTGTATAAAGATGAATGAAAAAACTATGGCACATTGTATGGACGATGGAAACTAAGGCGAAAGCTTTGGGGGAGCCTGCGAAATTCAAATTTTCTTATGTTTTTTGCTTTTTACAGGTCAGTATCAAGTTTTATGTTGATCTAAATAATGAGTCGCAGTTGTTTCAAATATTTATTTATCTAATCTAACTAATATTGCAGGAGTTGTATTCCTGTATCTAATGGTTATTATTCTGTAAAGCTACTATTTGCTACGATCGCGAATCATATTTTAATCATATTGACATTCGAAACTTACCCATTAAACGATTTAAAAGCTGTATTAAAACCAAACTTTGTAAAAAAGGGTACTATACAATTTCAGATTATTTAGAAGACAAAAAGCATGGGATTGAGCTGCTCGCTCTGCTAACATTTTGTCATTTTGGCATTGTGACATTTTGAATAAGTACTATGGAAAATCATCAAAATATACCTACCAGTTTTATATACAAATTCACATTATTGAATATTATATGTAGGATATTACCAAAGGACATGATTACTTTGTAAAGTATTGTATTATTGTGAATGTGAGGACTATGTGGATGTTTATTTTGTTTTTATTATTATATTTTTTCGTTCTCAGTTAGTTTTAACAAATGGCAATTTGAGAACTTTATGCGGCCTACACAAATGTCCTTTCTTTGGTATTGTTCGTCGAGTCGTTGAGCTCCTTAAGTTCTGAGCTGAGCTCCACTATTACCGACAAATGCTTGCAGTGACAGGACAGGTTCACTCAAATCTGTGTGGTTCATTCCTCAAAAGACCATTTCAGACTCTAATCTACATGGCCCTCATAGGGCCTGACCAATATGCCAATATCTGACCTAGGTAAAATCAAAATCAAAATCAAAATATTTTATTTCACATAAACCTACATGGGCACTTATGAAACGTCAGAAGCTAGGTGCACGGTTCCAATTGGTCGATTCCTATGGAGAAGAGCCGGCAAGAAACTCCACGGTTACTCTTTTAAAAATAATTGGCTTTTACAATATTTTCAAATTACAGTATTAGTAGGCATGGGAGGACAATGTAGGCCTTTCAACAAGTAAGTACCAGGTACTTAACAAAATAGATGTTCAGTAAATCTACAGTCCAATAAGCCTACAAAGTTCTCACATTCACAAAATAGAAAATAATCTATATAAAAGACAAACAATAAAAAATAAAAATAAAAACCTATTACAGACAAATGACGTGATTGCTATTACAACTGTAACAAATTGAATAATTATCATGTCCACAAAAGCTACTAGGAGTTGAAATTAAATTGGAGGTATCTATAATAATAGGAATAATGTCAAATACAATGATTATGTCAAGGATGAATGTAAAGAGAATAAACAATGTATGTCAGGACAAGTATGTCCGGACTTTAAAAGAGACTGAGTTTGTTTCGGCCTTTCTTCGCAGAGTAGTCAGATAGGAAACGCCGACCTCATCTAGCTTAATTTAAAAAAAATTTGATATTATTACGACGTGTAAAAGTGATTCCAATAACCTATTTACAGAATAAACAATTTCATTTTAACACAACCTGCCTGACACTGACTTGCATATTGCAAAAAACTTAAGATTTGAATTTCGCGGGCTACCGGCGCATCCCCCTTAAGAAAATCGCATCATTTGCACAACGCCATCTATCGAGTAAGTACTCACTGGTAAACTCAAACTCTTCGTTCCAATCCAAGAGCCAAGTAGTAATAACTTTTGATTGAGTGGACAGATTCTCAAGATACGGACTATGACTATATTCTCAATCCCTTAACGCTCTTGAAGAGAGTCCCGCAAAAATGTCAATAATAAGTACTTACATGTGAATTTTAAAATCAAGAGGTTACAGAAGGGTTTTTACCCTCATGAGGGATGATTTTAGAAAAACGTAATTCTTTGTTAGTTACAAAAAGCATAAATTTTCACAGCCCTAAGTTTAAAAAAAACCGGCCAAGTGCGTGTCGAACTATGCACAATGAAGGGTTCCGTAGTTGGGATGAATTAATTTATCAAACAAACTTTCGCAAAGTTTTATTGTTATTACGTGTATGGGCGTTTACTGTCCCTCAAAGTGTTAACATTGTAGTTAAAAAACTTGTTCTCGCATACAGAATGTTTGGGTTTTTGCAACTGCACATGTAAGTTGGTCGATTAAAAGTTTTTGAGTTAAGTCGCGGACAGACAGACAGACAGACGGACATGGCAAAACTATAAAGCTTCCTTGTTGACTACAGAACTCTAAAAATGATAGGTTTCCCATAAAAACTTTCATCCCCTATATCCCCCCCCCCCCTTAAATTTGTTTTTGAGAAAATAATTGCCTATGTTCTTCCCCGGGATGCCATCTATCTCTTTACCAAATTTTATCGAGATCCGTTCAGTGGATCAGACGTGAAAAGGTAACATACAGAATTACAAACGGACAGACAGACAGAGTTACTATCGAATTTATACTTTTAAGCATCGATTAGTATGGATTATGTGTTCAATTCAAAATGAGCCAAATGCTTAATAATTAAGTATTCGGCGAAAGTCATTCTTCTACGGAGACTTTTAACACCGCGATTCAGAAAATGACATTAAATGAACAACGCCATCTATCGAGCACGAAGTGATACTGTCAAAATATATGGGAAAACGTTCGAACACTCTGTGAGCTATGTAGAAAAGACGGAGGTTCCATGACTGACTTGACCTGACTTGACTTGACTTGACTTGACCTGACTTAACCTGACTTGACCTGACTTGACCTAACTTGACCTAACTTGATTTGGATTGAGTTGAGTTAACCTTGAGCAGGTATATTTTATCGCAGCAGGTACATTGGTAGTTGAAAGAAAAGTAGACTACGTACCTTGCTAAAGTGAGTAATTAATGCACTCGTGTTTATTTAGTAAGCGCATTCGTGCCTTAATTACTCACTTTTTGCTCGATGTAAGAATCTACAATTTTTAAGAAATTAAAATTTATCACCATTTTTTCATGATTAATATTTGTATCATGATTTAAAAAATAGATAGCGCCACCTATGGCACTACTACCAAACAATGGATTTGGAAAACTTGAATTAACCAAACTTTAGATTGGGTGAATTCACAATGTATCGCGTTATGTTTCCGCGCGAAGTATGTGAACATTATGATGATTATGATCGTGTGTTACACACGTTCTCACAAACCTACCTGATTTTACGCTAGTGTCATTTTACGACAATAGATGTCGTTACGTGTATCTACATTACGTACCTAATGAAAATTTCTTCTTGAATACTTTAAACTCTTTTATCTTTTGATATTTTGAAGCGATTGCGATGAAACAAAAACTAAATGAAACATCGAGTTACACACAATATTTGAGTGTATAAGTTAACCATATTGATTTCGTACTTTTTACGTGATACTGGAACAATCAAACAAACGAACAGACAAACAGACAAAAATTCCAAAAATGGTAGAAATGGCATCTGTTGGTTATTCTTGGACACTCCACCTACGTTTTTTTTTTTTTTTTCATTGTACAGAAACGCCTCGTCTACAGATTTATTATATGTATAGATGTTCGTGGCCGGTGAATTTCATGTCTCTATATCCCCATAGAATCGGCGAAGTTTACACAAAAAAAAATAGATTGTTAAACTGATATTTCAAGTGATTACAATAATTGCCATTAATGATCCCAAAAAAGAATCGTCAAATTAGTTTATTTTTTGTTTTATCATGTTTAGATATCGTTATCGCGCCAATTTACAATAGCCCTTTAGAGAATAAGAAGGTTTCAAGTGTAGTGATATTTTCTTTGGTTGGTACATACCTACCGTATACATAATTATAGACATGATGTTTTGATATCTATCGTACTTCTTTAAAAGAGAAGATCATTAAATAATTCCTACCTACTATTTTCTGTGATAACAATTTACCCAAAAGCCTTGTGTTCCTTAAACCTTAAACGAGTAAAAGGTATAACCTATTATCACATAATAAGTAAAAATAAAAGCAAAATACTTATATATCAACTAGCTTCCGCCGGCGGTTTTGCCCGCGTGATTATCTTTATAAATTATAGCCTATGTTACTTAGTGATAATATTTTAAATCGGTCAAACAAAAGAAAGTGAAAAATAACTTTAATTTCGGAAGTCGGAGTCTTCGCTTTACAATTTGCCTTTTTTGCCACCGACTTCCGAAATTAAAGTTATTTTTCACATTTTTTTTGGAAGTCGGTTGTTTTATGTTTTGTAAAAAGTTTTTATTTTTCACTTTTTAGTTGTGATACCTACCCCACACAAATCCGAATACCACTACCTGCTATGTAAGTAACAGTGAAGGAGTCAAACAGGATATCGTCTAGATAAACTAAGTGGGAAAAATACGTAATATTGTAGCTAACTCAAAAATTACGCAAGCAAAGTTAATACAATTTATATGGGACCACCTCGAAAGCATGACCTACCAACAAAAAAAAGAATCATCAAAATCGATTCATAATTGGCGGAGTAATCGCGTAACAAACATACAGACGAATTGAGAACCTCCTCCTTTTTGAAGAAGTCGGTTAAAAATACAAATCTTTTCTCTTTATAATATTAGAGTAGTGATTGACTACAATCCGTTATCATGGCTCAAGAATTACTGACAAAATACAAACGCCAATTAAGGGATGAGATCCCAAAAAGGCACACAGCCTATCCATGTAAAACGAGCGACTGCGTATACACCATTCATTTAGTACATTCATCACCCTTTGACTAGCATCTATACCTACGGGTCACAGAGTAGTGAGTTAATAGAATGCTCATAATTATACGGGATGTAAGGGACAGCCCTCCGCAAAATGATGGGATGAATTCAGCATATCATACTAAGATGACCGGTACATGAAATTATTTTGGGAACTTTATGGGAATCCAATAAACCTAATTTGTTTTATTACCTCACACGCAATGTATCGTTACCGTGGCACAACCCACGTAGCCGCACTCCCCGTGGCGGGGGGGGCGCGCTAGGGCCACGTGATTTATCAATGTAAATTCTGAGCTTCACGCGCCGTTCGCAATAGTATTTCAACATCCATTGCTGTTTTTTATTTATTTTAGCTGCTTTATTTACATAAATGGACTGCTGCGTACAGAGAATGTAATTTTAAATTTAAATAAAAGAATAGTAACTGAAAAAACGATAAAAAAATACAATTTTCCTGAGAAAATTTCCAGTGGAATATGATTCAAAATAAGGAGCCGAATGCCGCCTGTTAATTTGTGGAGGGCTGTCCCTTACACCCTGTATCTAGTAATTTTCAATAGTATTTTTATGTGATGATGATATTCCATGCAGTGTCAATTAATTACCAAGTCCGCTAGTCTCTTGGGTACATTACCAGTCGACAGCGATGCAGAGGAATATTTTGACGCCATGTTTCAGTATGTTAATACTTTTAGTTAGGTTAGGATATTATATGGTGTACTACTGAATAACCAATACTTTCTTATGTCACAATAAATGATATTACCAAGTTCCAAGTTTTTTTAAAGACATACGATTATGTTACCAGTCTTTCAGGCTAACAAAAATAAGCTGGATCGCGTTGAAATTTAAAGGACAATCAGTTACGTGTATTCACCCACTAAACCATGTCAAAGAAGTCATATATATTCTAGATTGCCAGTATCCAGGTGAGATAGTAGACCAACGCATTAACGGTCCTGTCACGGCGCAAGTATGCCATTACAAAGCATGTTATGACTCTGTTGCCTATCTACTCCGTGACACAGATACTATTTCTAACTGTCGGAACTAACGTAGCGTGGAAATGTGGCTGTCAGTTTGTTTCAGCGTTGTGTCGTTAAAACAGTGTGCTATGGAGTATAAGATTTGTTTTGCCGGAGATATTAGGTGTAACTTTGGCACGGTTTTGTTGGCATGGTGTTAGATGAGATGACGTTCAGTTATTGAAAATTATGGATGATAATGTAAGTTTCCCACACTAAGATTTCGTTTTCAGGTCAAAATGCCTGCGCATACCCTTTATCGGATCTGTTTGCTGGATGAGAGCTGATGAGCTGGATCTTGGATGAGAAGTCGTGATCAATGACGAAGCCTAGGCTGGCAGGACTGGCTTCAGTAAATCGTTCAACTGATTGTGTCAACAAAGCCGTCATAATCCTAACTAGTAATAAAAAACCGGCCAGGTGCATATCGTACCATGCACAATGAAGGGTTCCCTAGTTGGGATTAATTTATAAAACAAACTTAGCATTGCAGTTGAAAAACTTGTTCTACGATACAGAATGTATGGGAGAACATGTTTTTACAACTGCAAATTTATGTTGGTCGATTATTACTCGGTAACTTGTGAAGCCTAAGTAGCGGTGATAGTTTTTTTATTTTATTTCGTTATAATTATATTCTACTGCAGTGAATTTTTTCACATATCCAAACCCAACCATTTAGCTGGCAGGGGAGGGGGACACTTGGCTCTAACAAAAATTAGCACTTTAAAGCTTAATATTTCGCAAACGGATCCCTGACTTCAAAAATGGTTTTAAAAAACTCACATTATTTTTAAACGAGCTTTCTAACGATACCACACACTGTGGATTCGACGAGAAAAAAATAAACCATCCCCACTTTACGTGTAGGGGAGGTATCCTAAAAAAAAAAACACTTTGTCGGCGTTGTTTATATGTATATCCATACCAAATTACAGCTTCCTAATACCAACGGTCTCTGAGTTAAGCCGCGGACAGACGGACATGGCGAAACTATAAGGGTTCCTTGTTGACTACGGAACCCTAAAAAACTATCCTAACTAATATTATTCTACGTCATGGCGTGGCTATAATTAACATAATTCGATCTGTGTACTAGTATCACTCCATTATTAATCTATTCGCGGAAGGCACACACCTTATACGTAAATAGCATAATCAGCCTATCATGTTCCCACTGTTGGGACACAGGCCTCCTCTCTGTGGAAGGGAGTGGGCCATAACCCACCACACGGGCCCGGTGCGGGTTGGTAGATGTCACATATCTTCGAATTTTTGGTTCTAGGATGTACCGGTTTCCTCACGATGTTTTTCCTTCACCGTTATGAGAGCAGTGGCGATGAAATAATTTACACAAAGTAAAGCGCCTGTCAGGGTTCGAACCTACGACCTACAACTCGTAAGTCGTGGCCGTTACCACTGGGCCACCACTGCTCTCTTATACGTAAATGCATTTGAATAATTAACCCTATGTTTCAATCGTATTATGACAAACATTTTGTTCGTGTATCTACTGGGTATTTTTGTACCCTCAGTAGCTCTTTAACTATTTGGACCTTCAACAAAACCCAACATTTCCCTTCTCCCTTCCCAGAACACCTGTAACACCAACATTGTAGGTCCTAAAAATTTATAAAATCGTTAACACTTCACTGTTTAGCGCGTAAACAAAGCCGCGTAAATTGCGTATTTTTACGCGAAACTTTTAATGGAATAACATAGTAGTAACCCTGGACGGTTACAAAGTTTTATTACGCACTCCGCTAAACAAAATTGTTTGATTACAAGCTGGGACTTGAATATAGTTATGGTCCATTAGGATGGTTTTCTGATGGTTTTCTGGCCTAGAGTTCCTACTCTACGCCTGCACGCTAACCATAACCACAATAGAAACGGGTTTTGTCGACAAAAGAATAGACAAAAAATCAATCTGCCTAGCCTTTCCCAACTATGTTGGGGTCGGCTTCCAGTCTAACCGGATGCAGCTGAATACCAGTATTTTACATGGAGCGACTGCCTATCTGACCTCCACAACCCAGTAACTGGGTAATACGATACCACTTGGTAAGACTGGTTGTCAGACTTTCGGGCTTCTGAAGACCCGTAACGACTGTCAAAGATCCACGTTTGACAGCCGGGACCAACGCCTTAACGTGCTTTCCGAGGCACGGAGGAGTCTCGGTATGTAAAGATGGTCACCCATCCACGGACCAACCCCGGCAAGCGTAGCTTAACCTGATGGATAGACCCGTGCGGCTGCTACTACTTAGCCACGAGCTCCTCAAAAGAACGGACAAAATGACAGATAAACAGTCAAAATCTATCATTTTGTCTATTCTTCGGTCGACAAAACCAGTAGAAAAGCCGTTTCTCTGGTTACACTGGCCTACACACTCGTATGTAGGCCAATGAGAGTGAAAGTCGCAGGAACCCCTCATGTGACTTTATCTGTCTCTCTCTGTCTTATCGGTTTTTCTTACATGAAGATTTCTACGAGAGTCAACTCCTACCGCTTGCGGCCGCAACTTCGTTCCAAAAATAATATGTAAAGAGTCATAACAGAGAATTCACATCCCGCCAATCATTTATGATCCAAGTCATAATTCCACATTTTTTTAGGACGTTTTAATTCCCAAGCCTATTAATAAGATATATTAATAGGCGTGGGAATTAAAACGTCCTAAAACTCAGCATCAAAGCCCATGACAAAAGGTGTAAAAGAGACGTAAACAAAAATGTACAGACCAAAAGAAATCAGCTCGAGGTGTACCATATACAGTCACGGACTTTAATTGATGAGCCACTTGGTACTGTTCGCATTTAGCCGTGTAATGCAAATCGGGCTTAGTCGGTTATACTCGTACATCCAGATACGGAAAGTCATGTCTTCATATTATAGAAGAAATATCTTTACCGGTTGGCTAACCTGAGAACCAAAACTACAAACTTGACAAAAGAATGACTACCCAAAGTCAACCAATTGCAGGTCTAGCAACCGTAACCTAGCGACGATTGTTTTAGCGTAACCATAGTAACGTTAGCGTACGGAGAAATTTTAATCGACAAATTCGAAAATAACGTCTCTCACATCGACATTTCAACTGTCACTGTCTTCGGATAGGTTTTCAGAATTATCGAGTTAATGAGCTCTGATTCAAAGGAGGTCAGTATCAATTAGATTCGATAAACTTAATTCAACATTTTATTTATTTTTATCATTGAGAACTTTATTAGTCAACCTCTATGGATAAGACTATTTCCGATTATAAGTAATTTATTTGTCATCTTGTTTAAGAGCGTGCGGTTTGAGTTCGTGTTAGGAGGTCAATATCAATTAGATTTGATAAACTTTGTATTTATTTTTTATTGAGAACTTATTAGTCAACCTCTATGGATAAGACTATTTCAGATTTTAAGTAATTTGTCATCCTGTTTACGAGCATGCTATTAGGGTTCGAGTTTAAATTGTGTAATCTCGTGAATGTAAGAAACTGCAAAATTGAAAAGTTTGAAGGTGGCTTATCAATTAAAGTCCGTGACTGTACATTGATGATGGTTTTTTTTATAAGGATACAAAGTTTTACTGGATATGGCAGGAGCACTGGCTTAAAACTTAAATGTTTATAAAAACACGTCAAATCAAATCAAATTAATTTATACAGGTAGGTAAGGATAAACAGATGTTACAAGTAAATATATAAGTACTCTGTATCATTACCTATTATGGTGTGAAAAAACTTACATTATTATTAATCTAAAATCATTATTAAAATAACATTCAAAAATTATTATACTAAAAAAAAAAAAATAGGTAATAAAAAAATTTAGAATACATACTACACATGTCAAAGGTTTAAAAATAAAAATAATAATTGTCAGAAGAATTAAAATACATGTCATAGACTTAACAATCAAATAAGTTAAATAAAATAATTGATCAAAATTAAAAGAAAACGTACACAATTTTTTTTTATAAATTTTGTATATATAGCTGAAGTGAAAACACCGTGTCACAAATATCACCGTGTCACACAGTGGGGCCCGTCTGTGGGCAATCGCCGTTGTTCCAACAATCTCAAATTCAAACTCAAAGCATTTATTTCAATTAAACCATTTACAGGCACTTTTGAATTGTCAAGGAGTCAGTCAGTCAGAAATATGAAGCTAGTTGCCCATTCCAAAGCGTAGTAGGTACCTATGGAGAAGAACGGGCAAGAAACTCCATGGAAACTCTTTTAAATCAAAATATTGTTACAATATAATGGTTACATCATTCATGTTGAAATTATACATGTGAGAACAATGTAGAAAGCACGTTAAAAGCTTCCGCAATTATAAAATAAGCACAATTCAAAAATTAAAATAAGCCATGGCAGCTAAGAAATGACCAGTCACAACTGACGGCGCCCGTTCACGAACATGACGCATGGATCAGCACCATTCAGCTCAACCATTTTGAAGGGAGCTAAATGATCCAACACATACGCCACCATCAGCGAGACATTTGAGTGAGCATGACATTCCCAGCCGCCAGGGCACATTCAAGTCAATGAAAGACAAAATACACGGTAAATGGTAGCTCTATAGTACATAGTACTCACACCCGTGCAATTATATAATACAAAGGAGATGAGTTGTTGGTCGTTGGTCGTTGGAATGGTTTATCATCATCATCTTATACTCATCATGACTATAAGCTTCCCCCTTTTTTGCCATGCTTCCCTGGTCTAAGCGATCTCAACCAGTGACATTCTATCAGCGACAACGATAATGGAAAAGGCAAAAATGTGTATAACTGACATAAGCTATCGAAAGGCTTATATGTCAATCCTGTTGAAAGTCGTTGTAGAAATACGAAACGATTTCGAAGCGATTGTCACTTGTTTAGGCCCTCTGAACGTCAACACCCATCATGCTGTTGGTCTGTCAACACTCCCTCTACCATCTTCGGCAACCATTCAGTTAGGTCTCTGCTCCACCCATCACCACGCCTAGCCAAGTGTCAGGCCCTTGACAAGTGACAATCGCTTCGAAAGCGTTTCGTATTTCTACAACGACTTTCAACAGGATTGACATAAGCTTTTCGATAGCTTATGTCAGTCCTATACATTTTTGCCTTTTCCATAATCGTTATCGCTGATAGAATGTCACTTAGTCTAGGGCCTGGAACGTCATCCACCCATCATGCTGTTGGCCTTTTTTTTTTTGAGGGTGGGATTCATCAAATGTCTTCACCCGCTCTGGGCGGAGCGGAAGGGCGTGTCAGACTTTTACTGACTAAAACCCACCCGTGTTCCTTCAGTTGCCTGGTGCCAAGGTCCCGGTATCTCTTTCGGACATTCCCGCAACCCTGGATCATGCTGTTGGCCTGTCAACACTCCCTTTACCATCTTCGGCAACCATTCAGTTAGGTCTCTGCTCCACCCATCACCACGCCTAACCAAGTGTCCTACGTACGTATATTTCAGAGTCACACAAAGTTATATTAGTATGTTTTAACACATCTATTAAACTTGCATCCAGTCATTGATCACCCTAATGAACTTTTTAAATTAAAACCGGGCAAGTGCATGTTGTATCATGCACAATGAAGGGTTCCGTAGTTGGGATGAATTTATAAAACAAACGTAGCATTGTAATTGAAAAACATGTTCTCCCATACATTCTGTATCGGAGAACTTGTTTTTACAACTGCAAATTTAAGTTGGTCGATTATTACTCGGTAACTTGTGGAGCCTACGTAGCGGTGATAGTTTTCCTTTTAATTTCGTTATATATACTACTGCCGTGATTTTTTTCACATGTCCAAACCCAACCATTTAGTTGGCAAGGGGACACTTGGCTCTAACAAAAATTAGCACTTTAAAGCTTAATATTACGCAAACGGATCCCTGAATCCAAAAAACATCCCCAATTTACGTGTAGTGGAGGTACCCTAAAAAAAATATATTTTACGATTTTTTTTACCACTTTGTCGGTGTCGTTTATATGTATATTCATACCAAATAACAGTTTTCTAGTACCAACGGTCTCTGAGCTAAGCCGCGGACAGACGGACATGGCGAAACTATAAGGGTTCCTTGTTGACTACGGAACCCTAAAAAAGGTCGTAGGTATATTATCCTGTGGTACGCACCCCTCCTCAGAGACCGTAATTTAATTCCAAGTCCCGTTTTGTCAACCCTATGCGGTTCATTTGGACCTATTTTTTGCGGTACGTTCAGCAGGCCTTTAGCATAATTAGGGTTGTGTTTTGGACTTTTTTGGTGATACTTTATTGATAATATGGAGGATTAATTATCGAGGTTTTTAAGGAGGTGATTTTTTGCAAATATACCTACATATTAAGAGTCCATAATACCTTAAGAGCTTAAATTCGCTCCTTATCTTGCTCGTACGATACTGCTCGCGGACTGAGTGAGAGCGAGATTGAGCGACTCGGGCGGGGGAGAAGGCTCCAAGGCGCCAATAGTTTAAGTAATTTCTTTTTACGTCGAAAATAATAGTTCAGTTCAGTTCAGTTATCATGCAAAGTTTCATGATCTAATTTGAGGTATTTTTTTAATGTTAGCGGTTTTTTGTTCAGTTTGGAGCTAACTTTGGTTTTTATTCCCGTCAATTTTTTTTATGGAATCGTTTTTTCGTCAAACATAGATAATACTTACATAAATCCTCAACTTTAACATGTAGGTATTTCAAAATAAATGCTGCAGTATTTTCGATATAACGGAGGATCATGCTAAGCAATTTGAGATATTATATTTTGAGACTCTTCTAGGTTCCGTGCAGCTCGTTATGCGAATATCAGTTACTGAAGTATTGTAACTTCGTGTGACGTGTGACGAAGACTCACACACTATAGGATCCGTACCACCAAAACTATACTATACAGGGTGTTAGGGTAAACACCGTTATTCTTGAAACCATTGGTTTGGTGTCATTTATAGACCGTAAATCAATGAAAAATTACGACTTATTTTTTTCTTTTTTTAAATTTACCTTTTACCGCTCGAGTAATTCACCCTTTCACCTATGCGCTAGGGCAACGAACTTGCGTCTCAACACGGTTGGGGGTCGCGGAACGTGACCTGACCGGCCGCGAGCGCGACCCCTCCCTCAGTCAGTCAGTTGTTTCGCTTGAGAGCACAGTGTCGGATAGAAACTTTTTAAAATCTTTGAATGAAAATAAAGTGAGCAGAGACATGGTTACCCAAATACTGCGTACTAGTGCGTACTGTATCAGTCGTTCGATTTTTTGGTCATATACAGAAACGCCATCTGAAATCGATTCTATACATACAAGTAAATAAAATTGAAGTCTGTTTATAAAATCAAAAAAATAAAATCAATGGAAAATTAAATTTTTTTTAAAGTAAATCTACATTTTACCACAAAAGGGTATTTCCCCCTTCCACCCTAGGGCATTAGGCTGACGAACTTGCGTCTCAACACGGGTGGGTGGCGCGGGAAGTGACCTGACAGGCTGCGAGCGCGACCCCTCCCTCAGTCAGTCAGCTGTTTCGCTAGCGAGCTCGGTGACGGATAGAAACTTTTTAAAATCTTTTAATGAAAATAAAGTGAGCAGAGACATGGTTACCCAAATACTGCGTACTAGTGCGTGCTGTATCAGTCGTTCGATTTTTTGGTCATATACAGAAACGCCATCTGAAATCGTTTCTTTACATACAAGTAAATAAAATTGAAGTCTGTTTATAAAATCAAAAAAATAAAATCAATGGAAAATTATTTTTTTTTTAAAGTAAATCTACATTTTACCACAAAAGGGTATTTCACCCTTCCACCCTAGGGCATTAGGCTAACGAAACGATGGTTCTATAAACGAAACCAAACCACTGGTTCAAGGATAACGAGGTTTACCCTAACACCCTGTATTTTACTGAAATAAAATAATTCAGGAAGTGTAGAAGTCTAAAACAGTTTTCGGCCAGAGCATAATACTCTGCTTACTTTTCAAAGATTAGATGCTTAGGCCCCTTACCTTCCCGAATCTATCCACTATGTTAAGTATTGAAAGTGAAATATTGGAGCAACTCTTTATCACTCGATTAATTGCTCATCTACCTCCAGCAATAGTTCCGGCAATCATTGCAGAAAGTATTGATATTTTGGACGGTAACTTGTAATAGAATATGAATATTATATTGCCAATATTGATAACATTCAGTCGTTCTATCGAAACATTAGCAGTGGGCGTTTCAGTATAATATGACAACGCATACCCGACTGATACAGAACACAGTGTCGAGGGAATCATGGCCCTGCTCACTTATATCTTACTGCTACACTTCCTGAAGTATTCTCTGGCCGAAAACTGTGTTGTTGACAGTACGCCAGACTACATCAAATGGGAAAAAGAACTCTTGAAATATCTACAATCTATCTACGACTCATCCATCGCACCAAGTGGGAACACAACCGTGAATGTCACTTGCTTCATGCAATCCTTCATCTTCGATAGCAAAGAGGAAGTGATGACAATACAAATGTGGATGAGCACCAAGTGGAAAGATGAAAGACTGAAATGGGATCCCGAAAAGCATCACGGCATCAACGAGACTGATGTATCGAAATTTTTCCATTTATGGACTCCATTCTATAGAGTATCTAACTCCTCGGACTTCCTTAATTTTTACCTAGCCTTCTATAGCTATGTCTTAAAGAGTACTGGAGACGTTCACGGCAAACATTTCATGCTGCAAGAGGCTTGGTGTAGAGTCAAACTCGCAAACTGGCCATACGACGTGCAAGAATGCACTTATGAACTCGTAGCGAAGGAATTAAAATTGGAAACAGGAAAATTAACAATTAACTATGAGTTCGTAGTCATGGAACCTTTTAGCGCTGAATGGGTCATGTACGATTATAAGCGCGTGGAGGACAACTGTACTAAGAGGCAGGCTAAGTTTACCTTTTTTCTGATGCGGGAAGCACTGGGCTTGTCTGCGATTGTCATTTGTCCTGCCTTCGTTTTAACCGTCCTCAGCATTTTATCGTTGTGTTTGGATGTGCGGCGTAAAGTACGGCTAGCTATCATCTGCTTCAGTTTACTGGGTCATTATTATTTCTTAACGGAGTTATCTCACGATATACCGAAGGAATCTCACTTCCCACCGACCTTATTGTTGTACTATCGCGGCTCAGTTGTTTTGTCTGTTATCGTCATTCTTTCCACATTCTTTTTGGCTGCAATTTGTAAGTTGAAATCAACGCCACACAATTATGTAAAACTAATCAATGATTTTGTGTATGAACATAAGTATAGAACGTATTTAGTGTTTCCTCGGTGGGATTTTGGTGATGTTACAGTTGATATCAAACCAAGCAGTGAAGATTGGGTGAAGTTTGCGAACATTGTGAACAGTGCTTTTATTTTATGTGTTGTTTTTGCTTATATTGGTTTGTATTGCACAAAGATTCCTAAACGTATACATTACGATGTCAAGAATTATTATTAAAAAATTTATTACTTCATTAACCCTTTTTCTTGCTCCGAGTCTTAACCGATTATTGAGTTCTCTGCAATTAAGACTCGGTAAAACGCGTTTCCGCGCGTAAGCGTGGAGGCTGGTTGCCCCGTGAGGATGCGCGTTTTTAGTAAGTTTATAATGACTGATGGCTGACCTATTGACGACACCCGTTCACGAACATGACGCATGGATCAGCACCATTTAGCTCAAACATTTTGAAGGGAGCTTAATGATACATAATAATATTTTCATCAAATAATGATAGTTACATGAATGTCGGGCGTGTGATGTTCCACTAATGTACTAATTAATCAGAGTAAGTGAGAACGTCTTGTCTTATAATCGCTTATATCGTTACGCACTTTGATTTTAACGATAATTGATGACGTTGGTAATTAGCGGGAATTGCGCGAAATTCATGCTGAACGTGATATTTGTGGGTAATTAGTAGTAAAATAGATAATTTGCTTTAAATAATTGGTTAAATAGCTCATGTTGAAGTGTATGGTAGTAACTCATTGTGTACCTAATGAGTTTAGGGATAAGTCAACTGCCTAGCCTTTTCCCAACCAATTTGGGGTCGGCTTCCAGTCTAACCGGATGCAGCTGAATACTCATTTTACATAGAGCGACTGCCTATCAGACCTCCACAACCCAGTAACTGGGTAATACGATACCCCTAGGCAAGACTGGTTGTCAGACTTTTGGGCTTCTGACGACCCGTAGCGGTTGTCAAAGATCCACAAATGACAGTCGGGATCAACGGCATAACGCTTTCTGAGGCACGGAGGAGTCTCCATATGTGAATATGTTCACCCATCCACGGACCAACCCCGGCAAGCGTAGCTTAACCTAATAAAATAAATTATTTATTTTCCTACACAGTTCGGAACTAATGGTCACCCATCCACGAACACGAACATACTTATGAGTAAAACTGTTAATAATTAATTATCGGTTCCTTACAAACAAACAAACAAACACACTTCCGCATTTACAATATTAGTTACGATTGACAAGGCAACAGGTAATAATCACAGTATATCTCTTGGTTCACATTATAGGTTCCAACCTGATTATCCAAAGTATAATCGCAATACATGTTGTACGGCCTACACTTTACAAAAATTAAAACAATTTATTCGGTTAATCAAAACACTATAGTATGGCATTAACATTCATAAAACGGTCACATAAATACACAAAAAGTGGTCAAAACTCCTTCATTTAGATTACTTTTGACGACTAGTGTGACAATCAACTTTTATGATTCCCACAGGAGGAGATAGTGACCATTACCCTACTCTTTAGGTCACGCAAGGCCAATGAAATTAACCAACCGTACCGTAACAGTTACACACAGGTTTGATAGTACCTAAATAGAGGTTGAAGTAGCATAATTAGCCTATAACGTTCCCACTGCTGGGACACAGGCCTCCTCTCGGTGAGAGGGAGTGGGCCGTAATATACCACGCGGGCCCAGTGCGGGTTGGTAGATGTCACATGTCTTCGAATTTTTGGTTCTAGGACATACCGGTTTCCTCACGATTTTTTCCTTCTCCGTTTTGAGAGCAGTTGTAATGAAATTATTTACACAAAGTAAAGCGCCTGTCTGGGTTCGAACCTACGACCTACAACTAGTAAGTCACGTAAGAAGATACAGTCAGAGAAATTAATTGTTAAGCATGTTAACACCCTATGTCAATTTGTCGTGTTGTGATTTGAATATGCGGACAATTTACGAAGTTTTAAACTACGAAGTTTGAGGTTTATATGTCATGGATTGGCTTCACTAATATGATTAAATATATACATTATGGTAACTTATTATACTAAATTAACTAAAAAACTAGTCCGTTGGTATTGAATTTGTGAACAATCAATTTCCTTAGCTTTATTGATTGTAAGACAATGTGTCTCGAAATGGATGCCTGCTTATTATGTATGGAAAAAGAAACCACGATGCGCTTTCCCCATGTAAATTGGACTAACTACAGTCTCCGGGAGGGTCAATAATTTTGGAAGTCTCGAAATTTGTGAGCTTAGCACCGACTACAAAAGAATCATCCAAATTCTATTATGTAAAAATACAAAATTTTTAAGTAGGGACCTACCGGCTTCATGAAAAATAAAATTACAATGTTCATCCATTTTTTTAATTCAATGAAAAAACAGCCCATATCACTGACCAACATACCAGAAAAACCTTCATAATAATTGTCATTACTTTTTACTACGCACTATTAATCTCTGCCGGTCCCCAAAGAGATACGTGGCGTGAAATTAATTAGTAAACTCAGTGCCATCACGCCGTATATTTTATTCACTATGTTTTTAATTTAAAAGTTAATTATCGTACTCACAGGGGATCGTATGTGGTGAAAATTTCGCAAAGGGAAGTATCATTTATTTATAGTCATCAGAAACGATTAACTAGGGACATGTTTGTGGGTTGTAGATGGTTAATCCGAGGTTCTGCTTGTGATAATACCATAATTAGGTCACTGAACAGCAGAAGACGGAGACGAAGGTCTTCAATCAGTGCGTCCTGGCTGTTATGACTTACGGAGCCGAAACGTGGACTGTCATGGCAAGACTGATTCATAAATTCAAGGTCGTTCAGCGAGCTCCGGAACGGGCTATGCTTGGAGTCTCGGAGGGGTCCAATCCGGAATGAGGTGATCCGACAGAGAAGATAAGTTGTCTTAATAGTTCACAGAATAAGCAAGCTGAATTGTCAATGGGCCGGTCATATTAGCCGTAGAACCGATAACCGTTGGGCAGACGTGTTCTTGAGTAGAGTCCGCTATTCGGCAAACACAAGGTAGGACGCCCTTAGGCTAGGGGAGCGACGATCTTCGCAGGGTGGCTGGTAGCAGCTGGATGAGAGTTGCCGAGAATCAAGCTGAATGGCGTGCAATTGGAGAAGACTATGTCCAGCAGTGGACAACTATAGGCTGATTATGATTATGATAAATAACACAGCAGAACATAAATAAGTAAGTAGAGTCACGGAAATTAATTGTATGTCAAATTGATTCATCATCTGCCCAACCTTTCCCCAACTATTTTAGGGTCGGCTTCCAGTCTAAACAGATGCTGCTGAATACCAGTATTTTACATGGGGCGGCTGCTTATCTCACCTCCAGAACCCAGTTACTGGGTAACACGATACCCCTTGGTAAGACTGGTTATCAGACGGGCTTCTGACGAGTCGTAACGACTGTCAAAGATTTACGAATGACAGCCGGGACCAACGGCTCAACGTGCTTCCGGAGTCATGGAAAGGTCTCGATAGGTAATGGATTGTCTCCCATCTATGATTCGAACTGAGATGAAAGGGTGGGTACCTATGCTTTCAAAACAAGTACGGCAATTAATAACAATAAAATTGTTTTAACACAAACACATCAAAGAAAAACAATTAAATTAAAACATTATTAAGGGTACCTTCAAAGAAACAACCCGAATATAAAAGGGTACAAAGATGCCGCCGACGAAACATCCAAAATGGCCGCCGTATTAGCCGCCATTAATATTCTTGTAAAAGTTGACGTCACGTCAAATATTCTATGATTAATGACCAAGTATTGTTTGGTGACCTTATTGTCCGTCTATTCCACAAAAGGTTTGAACTAAAATCGCGGACAAGAGAAATTTTTCGGTGGTTTTTTAATATCTCCGTTGAAATCCCGTCGCGTGTCACTTTTGCGTTGGCAGCAAAATGGGAAAGATATAAGCAAATATTTGTGCTCATTTTTCAGTAAGTGGCCACTAGGTGGGGCGGAGCGTGTTCTGTGGATATTAATTTTGTTATCTTCGCGAGTTTGAGGCCCTACCCTGCATCAAATTTTATCTCGCTCGCACCATACGACTCGCGGACTGAGTGAGAGCGAGACGGAGTGGGTTTCTGGCGGCTCTCAAGCCTCGAAAAGTTTAGGTAATTGCGTTTTACGGTGAAAATAACGGTAATTAAAAAAAAATAGTTCAGTTATTATAAGATTCATAATATAATTTGAAGTATTTTTTTAATACCAGCGGTTTATAGTTCGGTTTAGAGGTAACTTTGGATTTTTTTTCTATTGAGAAAATTTTATGGACCTAGCATCAATCGTCGACTTTAACATATATTTATTTCAACATTAATGCTGCACTATTTTCGGCATAACGGAGGATCATGCTCAGCGATTTGAGATAGGGTGGGGCCTTAAAAACTGTTTCGAATGTTGTATCTTGCTTGCAGAATTTTCCTGCTTATTGAGAGTGTTTTTAGATTTATGTAAGCTAAATTCAATGTTCGTCTGTTTTGTCAGAGAATGTAAATAATTTTCTAAACTACATCAAAGTTTAGGAAACTGTGACTCAAAGATACGGTATCAATCAATACACCGTTAAATGTGGAATATCAGATACTACCATATAATTTATCTGTTCCTAATTTTGCGTCATCATCTATGCATCTTTTTTTATATACGGGGAAGTTTAAAAGTGGCGCCAGTGACAGAAAAGTTGAAAGTAATCGTTTGGCCTGATACGGGCCTATGATGAGGAGGGAAGAAACGCATGTGAGTAAAAGAGTGATGAATATAAATGTTGATGGATGGGGCGGGAGAGGAAGGCCAAAGAAAAGATGGATGGATTGTGTGAATGATAGCGTGACGGTTGACAGGGGAGAGTGGAAAAAGAAAACGTGTTGCGCCAGCCACAAGTTACATGGGACAAGGGCAGAAAGATGATGTAGATGTTTTCGGTGTACCTCTGCAACATTCTGTAACCCTGAGCTGTACAAATAAATGATTTGATTTGATATATTGTGCCTACATTGCACATCTACCTTTCCTTCTCCGCTATTTCCAAGGCCGTCTGCGGTCATGCCCATCATAAAAGTTATCTTGGTGCCACAAATAGCCTTGAATGATAATACTGCATCGCCTTTCCGCGCGGAAGTGTGGAAACCAGTCGCCCCGAGCGGATGCGCTTTTTAAGTAAGTTTATATGAAAAATAAACATGCGCAGATGCAGTGTGAAAAAAAGAAAAAGAAGGAAAAATTGTTTTAAAGTCACAGAAATACGTGCATGAAAAAAAGTCAAGGAGCTAACTTTATTGCTAATTTTAGTGTTTCAGTAAAGATTCTATCTTCAATTTACAATAGTCATAATTTTATAAAAGACGTAACATTGAACAGAATTTGATTATTATAATGCCAATATTGATAACATTCAGTGGTTCTATCGAAACATTCGCAGTGGGCGTTTCAGTATAATATGACAACGCATACCGACTGACACGGAACACAGTGTCGAGGGAATCATGGCCCTGCTCACTTATATCTTACTGCTACACTTCCTAAACTATTCTCTGGCCAAAAACTGTGTTGTTGACAATACGCCCGACTACATCAAATGGGAAAAAGAACTCTTGAAAGATCTAGAACACGGCTACATATATCACGCAGCGAGTGAGAGTACAACAGTGAATATCACTTGCTTCATGCAAACCTTCAATTTCGATAGCAAAGAGGAAGTGATGACAATACAAATGTGGATGAGCACCAAGTGGATAGATGATAGACTGAAATGGGATCCCGACAAATATCACGGCATTAACGAGACTGATGTATCGCACGTTTTCTATCCATGGACTGCATTCTTTGGAATATCCAACTCCTCTGACTTTCTTCACCCTCACCATGCCTTCTATAGGTATTACTTAAAGAGTACTGGAGACGTACGCGGCCAACATTTCATGCTGCAAGAGGCTTGGTGTAGAGTCAAACTCACTAACTGGCCATACGACGTGCAAGAATGCACTTATGAACTCGTAGCGAAGGAGTCGGCAAAGGAAACTAGAAATTTTAGTTTTAACTATGATTTCATAGTCATGGAACCTTTTAGCGCTGAATGGGTCATGTACGATTATAAGCGCGTGGAGGACAACAGTACCAAGAGGCAGGCTAAGTTTACCTTTTTTCTGATGCGGGAAACAGTGGGCTTGTCTGCGATTGTCATTTGTCCTGCCTTCGTTTTAACCGTCCTCAGTATTTTATCGTTGTGTTTGGATGTGCGGCGTAAAGTACGGCTAGCTATCATCTGCTTCAGTTTACTGGGTCATTATTATTTCTTAACGGAGTTGTCTCACGATATACCGAAGGAATCTCACTTCCCACCGACCTTATTGTTGTACTATCGCGGCTCAGTTGTTTTGTCTGTTATCGTCATTCTTTCCACATTATTTTTGGCTGCAATGTGTAAGTTGAAATCAACGCCACACAATTATGTAAAACTAATCAATGATTTTGTGTATGAACATAAGTATAGAACGTATTTAGTGTTTCCTCGGTGGGATTTTGGTGATGTTACAGTTGATATCAAATCAAGCAGTGAAGATTGGGTGAAGTTTGCGAACATTGTGAACAGTGCTTTTATATTTTGTGTTGGTTTTGCTTATATTGGTTTGTATTGCACAAAGATTCCTAAACGTACACATTACGATGTAAATAATGATTATTAAAATATTTTCTGACAAAATTAACGCGGAACCGTAGGGAAAAGGAGCAGGTCGTCCCCAAAAAAAAACATGCGCAGTGTGGAAGAAAGAAAAAGATGGAAAAAGTATTTTACAGTCATAGAAATTAATGTATCATGTATATAAAATATAATCATGCATATAAAAAATATGCATCAAGGTGCTATAACTATATAATAGACCGAATTTTAGTATTTCAATAAAGATTCCGTTTCTTTTATTTGATATAAATTGTACCTACATTGCACATCTATCTTTCCGCTCCGCTATTTCTAAGGCCGTCTGCGGTCATGCCCATCATAAAAGTTATCTTGGTGCCACAAATAGCCTCGAATGATAATACTGTATCGCCTTTCCGCGGGGAAATGTAGAAACCGGTCGCCCCGAGCGGATGCGCTTTTTAAGTAAGTTTATATGAAAAAATAAACATGCGCAGGTGCAGTGTGAAAGAAAGAAAAAGAAGGAAAAATTGTTTTAAAGTCACAGAAATACGTGCATGTGCATGGTCAAGGTGCTAACTTTAGTGCTAATTTTAGTGTTTCAGTAAAGATTCTGTTTCTTTTATTTGATATAAATTGTACCTACATTGCACATCTACCTTTCCGCTCCGCTATTTCTAAGGCCGTCTGCGGTCATGCCCATGATAAAAGTTATCCTATGTCCTATTCCAGGTCATGGTCTACCCATGTGCCAAATTAATCCAAATCCGTTCAGCCGTTTTAGCGTGAAAGCGTAATAAACAAAAAAAAAACTTATTTTCGCATTTATATATATACAACGTGTAACGTTAAATGCGCAAAATCTCAGACACCCCAACTGATATTAATTCAATTGACCTATTTTAGAGAGAAAAAACTCATTAAAAAAATTGTTAAAATGTTATGTGCTGTTTTAGTTTTACTGGCAATTCTGATCGTTTCTTGCGTCTGCGACGACGCTCTATCGAGGGAGGGGTCGTAGTCACCGGGCCGCTGCGCCGCGCTTGACTTAGCTTGACTTATTAATAAATAGACACAGCAACGTTTTTAATTGTAAGATTTTTTGAAAAATGTGCGCTATAAAAAGTGGCTCAATTGATTCGGCTCGTTAATCTGATCAAACTATTTTCAGGTTTTGCGCATTTAACGTTGCACGTTATTTAAGTAAGGATTAGGATATTTTTAGGATACTTCGATTTGTTAGTGCCTGAAAACAGATAAGGCTTTCCCAACTACACCTACCTTGGAGCCCAAATAACCGTCACTCAAACCATCCAATTCCCCGCGGCACCCAATAAACCAACTGTAGTAACACAACGAATAGATCAAACAGTCAACACTTCCAAGAATCAACGTGCAACTTAATCGAGCTCCAACTATCTTAGACACAATTCGCGGCACGTCGCTTGGTTTCAAAGGGCACAAGACAAACATGTAGAAATTATTCCCCCAAACAAGTTGGAACAGTCTTACGGCGCATGGAACTAAACTAGGAACTCGTAACATTCATGTAAAATATGAGAGTGACGCGGAACGCCGAGGATATAGTGATCAAGGAAGGGATATGAAAGTTGGATAGGAGTAGTGAGAGCAGTTAGAAACTTGAAGATTTCAACATAATTATGAAGATGGAGATAAGATAAATATCATCAAGATAGCCTTAGAAGCCCTTTAGTTATTTCGAATGTGCTCAGCGTAGTTTAAAGTTCCGGGTTTCCATTATTCAATTTTCTTTCACTCCGAATTGTATTTTTTATTCGCAAATACCGTTTTTCTGAGTTAAGAGCCTTTTTTGGTTTTGCACAGGTCTTCTTTTCTCATTAATGTTTGAATGTTTTTTTTTATTGTTTTCATGATTTTGTTAGTTTTAGTGTTTGTTTTTTATTGTTGCTTTTCCTGTGCGTGTGCCAAATAAAATATTTTTCTTTCTTTATTTATTTTCTAAAAATATCTTAATCTTGAAAATATCTATGCACCTAAAATTAAGATTATGCCAAAAATATCTTGAAAATAACGACTCAATCCTAAATCAAAATCAAGAATTGACTAAAAATATTTTATTGTCTTTATTACAAAATGTTATGTGTTTTCATAATATTTTTATTTTATTTATTTATAATATACAACTTTTAAAAAACCTTCTAAATCCAAGAATCTTCTGGCCAAATTACATCTGTGTAACTCCAAACAAGTTTGCATACTTAGCTTGCAGATTTCACGCTCAACCGACGAAACGAACGGTAACCGCTGTACTTAACCGCTGTACCGGTCGTCCTGCAAGTTGTACTACAACTTGCACAAGCTTGCAGTACTTGCAACGTTTTAGGTAATTAAGATGTGAGGTCGAGGTAATTAAATTGTTTTCCGTTTTAACTCTTGCTTGCGTCGCGATTTTGTGGTTCGTTAAATCTGATTTATCTTGCTTTCCGGTTTTGCTTTTGGCCATTTCGTAATTAGTGATGGTTTTATATTTCTGGGCTTTTGTTTTTTATTTCTAAGTTACTGAACGGAACCGATTTCAAAAGCGGCAAAAATATATACTTTTTCAGATAAGAAATTAGATTAACTTAATTTTTGTGTGACTGAGATTAGTTAATTTAGTTGAGGAGTTAGTCGTTATTTGTGATAGCATGATACGATTGACATCGTCGCATATTCGTACAAAAATCCCTTGAATAAATAAATATATGAAAAAAAAAAACAAAAAAGAAATGAGGATGGGAGATTTAACAGTAATTGATAAAATTCTGTCCAAAAAAGGAAAGCGACCGTACTAAGTGATATCATAATAATTTACACAAGACTTTTATCACAAGAAACGGTCCTCCATCAAATATAATGACCGCAGTGATCACCCAAAAATCCATCAAAACACTTTGATTGGGAGCCATCAATTTTGTTTTTACAACGAACCATGATGTCTTTTACAAATAAGACCAATTTATTATAGTCTTTCGACACAATTGGTTCAAACTTGAGAGAAATGCTGGCCATTTGATTGAGACAGCAACCGTTGAATTCAAGATGGCTGTCTGACAAATTGAACCATTAAAATATGTTCTATTATGATCTTAAGACGTTTCCGGGTTGAATTCTGGATTAGAAATTAATTGGACGAAGTAAGAGTTTGTAATTGAATGATTTGTTTGATGTTTGAAGATTACCTAACTCACAGATAAATTTCTTGGAGAAGAATTTCACGGAATCAGTTTTTTGAGGTGTGAATTTGCAAAAGGACATAATCGTTTTTGTGCTTCAGATCTAGCTAAAGGAAGTTGTTTTTGAAAATAAAGACCAATTTATCGCTTTAAAATACATGGAGTCGTCACCGTTACGTGCCAACACAATATTAGAATCTAGATAGTCTTTAGTTCCAACGATTACTGACAAATGCTTGCACTGTATGGATCAGTCCACTCAAATCGGTGTGAAACCATGACACTTATCTACATGGTCTGCACATCATGAAATTTTGTAAAAAAATAAAAATTATTTAAAAGAGTGTCCATGGAGTTTCTTGCCCGTACTTATCTATAGGTACGTACTACGCCTTGGAATGGGCAACTAGCTTCATATTTCTGACTGACCGATTCCTTGACAATTCAAAATTGCATTTAAATGGTTTAATTGAAATAAATTGTTTGAGTTGATTTGAGTTGATCTGACCAAGATTATGTCTGGACTTTAAAAGAGACTGTGGCCTCTGAGTTTATTTCGATCTATCTCCTCAGAGTACTCGGATAAGAAACATTCGTTTTAAAACATATCTGGTAAATATAATAATAATAAGTCTGGTAATAAGTGTTTGTACGAACCTACTTACAGAAATAAAATCATTTATCGTTTAACGTATTTCAAGATTACTTTTAGTTTTATATAAAAGCATTCAGTCAGGCAGGATAAACTATCAAAAACATAAAACCAAGTACTCGAAGCAAGAAAAGACATTAAAAGAGGAACTTTGTACCAAAGAAAAACGCGCCATGGTCTTTAATTAACGCCCCGTGTAAACTAACAAGGCTCATTGTTATATAAAGGAGTTTTGCATTTTTAAAATATCTCGAGAAGAAAGCATAAAATTAGCTGGACTATTTAAAATGCCGCGCGACAACGGGAGGCGACATAAAGAGACTGAAAATGGGAAAAAAACGATATTACTGCTCTTGGGGAGAGGTAATGGGGAACGCTGGATGGTGCAAGGTTTTCGTAATAAAATGCTATTCATCTTCTTTTCGTGTGAATAACTAGGGGTCAGAGTTTTTAAAGTTAAGTAACCAGAGGGCCTTGACAAACTTGCCTAGGCCATGTATGGTATCTTAAAAAAAAAAATTGTAATACGAAACGCTTTCAAAGCGATTGTCACTACAATCGCTTCGAAAGCGTTTCGTATTTCTACAACCACTTTCAACAGGATTGACATAAGCTTTTCGATAGCTTATGTCAGTCCTATACATTTTTGCCTTTTCCATCATCGTTATCGCTGATAGAATGTCATTTTTTCCATCATCGTTATCGCTGATAGAATGTCATTTTTTCCATCATCGTTATCGCTGATAGAATGTCACTTTGTCTAGGGCCTCAGGTAAGCTCTGTTCCAGGCGAAATCATTTAAAATAACTTTGGTACCGCGCTCTAACCCTATCCAGTAATCCTATACCAGAGTTAGTTACAACAGTTAAAGTTCTCCGAGAGGCTTTTTAAGCATTCTTCTCCACCCCCGCGAGAGTGGATGCAGAAAGTTAACACTTGCAATTTTAGACTCGCTTCACAACTTTTTGGTAACTACAATTCACTTCCAAGTTTTTTGCGACTTTTTGTTACTTATCCAAGAATTGCTCGTATTTTTGGCGACATGGTAACCTTTTTAATTGTATTTTGGAAATACTTTTGCGTTACTGAACTCTGTGTCCTATATTATCTATGACTGCTGCTTGAGAAGAAATGGCTTCTATTCTTGTGTTGTGTACATTTTTCATATAATACATTCTAAGCTGGTGGAGCTCGTGGCTTAATAATAACAGCCGCACGGGTTGATCCATTAGGTTAAGCTACGCTTGCCGGGGTTGGTCCGTGAATGAGTGTCCATCTAATACTTACCGAGACTCCTCCGTGCCTCGGAAAGCACGTTAAGCCATTGGTCCCAGCTGTCATTTGTGAATCTTTGACAGTCGTTACACGTCAGAAGCTCGAAAGTCTGACAACCAGTCTTACTAAGGCGTATCGTATTACCCGGTTACTGGGTTGTGGAGCTCAGATAGGCTGTCGCTCCATGTAAAATACTGGTATTCAGCTGCATCCGGTAATACTGGAAACCGACCCCAACATAGTTGGGAAAAGGCTAGGCAGATGATGACATTCTAAGCTGGGGAAATGAAAAGATGATGAAATGATAATTTATTTCTGTAAGTAGATCGAAGATACTTTTACTCGTAAATTATTTGGTCAATATTTTACAAAAAGATTGCACTGGCTGACACATCCCTGAGAAGAAATGTCAAAACCAACTCAGTGATCATGATCTCTTGTAATTTAATGTCCAAACAGTAGCACCTGAATCAAACTCAAAGCATTTATTTCAAATAAATCAATTACAGGCACTTTTGAATTGTCAAGAGGTCGGTGAGTCAGAAAGATGAAGCTAGTTGCCCATTCCAAAACGTAGTAGGTTCCTATGGAGAAGAACGGGCAAGAAACTCCACGGACTTTTTACAATATATTGTTACAATATATTGGTAACATCATTTATGTTGAAATTATACATGTGAGAACAATGTAAAAAAAAAAACATCTCTATCCAGCACCTGACTGCTATATACTGATGATAGTTGTATGCCACTGGAGGCCTTAATTTATTGAGGCAGCCACAGGAAAGTCCGGTTTAAGCAGTCGACAACCTCATAAGTTAACCTGCGGGATGCCATTCATAATTTAAATATATACAGGGTGTTTGGCAGAACGTTGAACATACGAAAATGGTGGATAGGTGGGGTCATATGCTACTTACTCAGCCCTAATTTATTTGGCCGTGGCCCCCTGGATATATAACAATTTTTTTTTTGTTTTCTTCTAGTTTAACCACTTTCTTAACTTCAAAGAGTAATTAAAAAAAAAAAAACAAAAATAAAAAAGAAAGATAAAAATAAAAAAGGAAAAACAATTTTGCCTGTTTTACCCATTTTTAATAAAAATTACACTTTAAAGTTAAGAAAGTGGTGAAACTAGCAGAAAGCAAAAAAAAAAAATTTTTTATATCCAGTGTGTTTGGGCCCAATAAATTAGGACTGAGTAAGTAGCAGAGGACCCCACCTATCCAACATTTTCGTATGTTCAAACACCCTGTATATATACTGATGATGATGATTTACAGTACCAGCAGACCTCTGAAATAAACTCTGGACAAAATCAAACTGGTTGCTATTCTAGTTGTATAATTTACTATATTTGTATATCATAGATTTTTACACATTTTGTGATTACTTAAACTCACACACTGTCTTATTAGTATTATTTGTAATGGAATATTGTGATATTGTATAGGTACCTACTTTTACAATGTTTGTAAATGTGTGAGTACCATGTATCTATCACATATTTTTATTAATCAATTTATTTGTCATTGCTCCATTTTTAATTCTTTTTACAAATTGTGGTAAAGTAATCGTATTCTAGGTGCATCGTATTCACATGTAATTATAATTGATGTATACAAAATATTGTAAACCATTTTTTTTAAGAGTAAAAAAAAATGTTTTTTGCCCATTCTTCTCCATACGAAAACTACCTTTTGGAAGGGGCAACTAGAATCAGTTCTATTTCTTAGTTTTTTTGACGTTCAAAGTGCCTTTAATGTGCCTATTTGAAATAAATGATTTGACTTTGACTTTGACTTTGAATAGAGCCGTCTGAAAACGTGACACGGAAATTCGCCACCTAAATCTAAAAAGAATTAAAGTATCCTAGTTAGAGTTTGTAAGGTCAAAATAACAGCTTTTTACTAATTAAGAAAGTACATACGGTACATAACAAAAAAACAATATTTGAATTTTTTTTTGTTTGTTCCGGTTTATCTCCGAAACGGCTGGGCTGATTTTGATGGGACTTTTCAGTGGCAGCTGATGTAAAATTTTTGAAAAGAGCGAAGGCAAAGGACTGAAAACACTTATCAGTAAAATGTTTGCGTGCCGTCATGTATATTTATTTTTCTATTAGCATACAGAATAACGTGATCAAATTCTAAAGTAGTTAGAAGAAAATATTATTCATGACGTAAAATTATAACGTAGAAAAATTGGTAGGCCTGATTCAGTAATATCAACAAATTGAAGTTATTATCATAATTTTGATCGTAATTAGTGAGGTGGGAAATCGTTACGGACTATATACACAAACTTATTATCATTTCACATCAACAAATCGTTTTCTTCATAAGAGCGTTTATTCTGAAAGTGTGCAACGTCGCAAATAGACGTCAAATATTTCGATGTTTTGATTAATTTGCCAATATTACTTCATGAAAATATGAATAACTAACTATGAATGGCTAACTAGTGAACTAAAATATATTGATTATGAAATGCAATGAATAATATCGCAACACCGAATATTCAGTTTCAGTTGTAAAAAAAAAGGATCTAGAAGCTTTCCAAATGCCTTTTTACACTTAAAACCGGTTACAACTTAAATTCAGTGTTATAAATTGCAATTAATTATTAATATTCTAGTAAGTTAGTTAGCGATATTTCACAGTTCCATACAGTAATATTGCCAAAATAATCAGAACAGGTAAATATATGACAGTTTTTTGCGACGTTGCCAAGTTTTAGAATCAACGCTCTTAAGATAAACACAGGAATAACCACTCAAAATTCACATACCTATATATAATTTAATCACCCACAAGACACGCGGCCATTACCCAGCAATTTGACGTCAATCTCGACTCAACACTCGAATGACTGACAATTAACGTGTTATCTAAACAATTAGGTTCGTTTGAAAGGAGGCTACATACTACCACATTACAAGGGTTTATAAAGAAACTAGCTAACGCCTGCGGCTTCGACCACTTAACAAATTATATACTAAAACCTACCTTCCTCGAGAACCACTCTATCCATTGGTGAGAACAGCATGAAAATCGGTGCACTAGTTTTTGAGTTTATCGCGAACAGACAGACCCGGCGGAAGACTTTGTTTTATAATATGTAGGGAAGATACAGGTTTAGGTAGAAAACAAAGAGTTGACTTCTTATATCAGTGGTAGCGGTGAGCGGTGGTGGCCCAGTGGTAACGGCCACGACTTACGAGTTGTAGGTCGTAGGTTCGAACCCTGACAGGCGGTTTACTTTGTGTAAATTATTTCATCACCACTGCTCTCAAAACGGCGAAGGAAAACATCGTGAGCAAACCGGCATGTCCTAGAACCAAAAATTCGAAGACATGTGACATCTACCAACCCGCACTGGGCCCGCGTGGTGGATTACGGCCCGCTCCCTCTCACAGAGGGGAGGCCTGTGTCCCAGCAGTGGAAACATTATAGGCTGATTATATCAGTGGTAGTACTCACAAATTGATATTAAACTTGGCTTATAATGTAGCCCTACCATGTTTATCTCGTTTCGCTCTTCCAGTCGCCTCGCAAATCGCTGCCTACTGTAGCTTCAGCCTTTTATGCCTTTTGTACGAAGTACAGTGTTTGTGGTATGTATTCTATGACTTAGTCACCAGTTCAACCTAAAAGTTTATGCATTAGGGTTTACAGCCGACTTTATAGCATACCTGTAATACCTTGGGTCTTGTGACATAACTTACTTTATCCTACTTAATATTATGAATGTGAAAGTTTGTATGTATGGATGTTTCTTACTCAATCACGCAAAAACGGCTGAACGGATTTGGATAAAATTTGGTACACAGATAGTTTATAACCTGGAGTAACTCAAAGGATACTTTTTATTCTGGTTACACATTGGTGATTTTAGTATTTTTGGGATATGGGCTTAAAGTTACACAGTAGGAGTCACAGGTGAGTTCACAAACACAGATCTCACTATACACAAAACTCGTTACCAGTGAATCAGTCACCAAGTTTTTACAGCCACTTTCTCTTTAAAAGCCTGATAAATTAATCTTATTTATTGTAATCCTTTAAGTGAAAATATAACGAAGTTTTCTCTTTGCAATTAATTCCCGACTTTGTAACTGGTGACTCTGGTCGCTTTTACGAAGATTGATGTACTGTCAAGTGTAACGTTTTACTCCAGGATTTATTGGGTAGAAGAACGAGTTGGAAAGATGGAAAGATGGGCCGAATTTTGTGTTTAGGATTGGGGACTTTTTTATCTTGATTTTTGACAAGACGTTATTATAGTTGGGCTTAAGTTCAATTAAAACAGACTATGGCTATTAATAAAGATAATTATTTATTTTATCTATTATCGTGGCTAAGTTATAACACGGGTCGGATCGATCAGGTTAAGCTACGCATGCCCCGGTCAATCCGTGGATGGGTGACCATCTTAACATACCGAGACCCCTTCGTGCCTCCAAAAGCACGCTAAGCCGTAGGTCCCGGCTGTCATTCTTGGATCTTTGACAGTCCTTACGGGTCGTCAGAAACCCGAAAGTCTGACAACCAGTCTTACCAAGGGGTATCGTGTTACTAGTAACTGGGTTGTGGAAGTCAAATAGGCCGTCGCTCCATGTAAAATACTGGTAATCAGCTGCATCCGGTGAGACTGGAAGCTGACCAACGGCGGCGGCCAACATAGTTGGGAAAAGGCTAGGCAGATTGATTATTTATGTATACAAAGTAAAATAAAATACATAGCGCTACGACATATATTATTATTATAACTTTTGAGTACAAAGGTGCAGCTGGTGCTGTTGTTAGTGATTTTTGACTAAATCTTATAAATCAGGAATCTCGAGATTTGGTGTTAGAGGTAAGATAGTCGGTTACGGCTGAACGGATTTCGATACAATTTGGCACATGAGTAGACCATGACTTAGAATAGGACATATGGTATTTTTTATCCCGATATTCCCACGGAATCGAGACTTACGTGGATGAAACCGCGGGGCGCAGCTAGTTTAATTTATGAATTACTTGCTTCCGCCCGCGGCTTCACCCGCGTAGTCGATAAAAAGTAGCCCCCGGGATGCCATCTATCTCCTTGCCGAAATTTTATCGAAATCTGTTCAGTGGTTTAGGCGTGAAAAGGTAACAAACAGACAGATCGCGCGGTGCGGGAGGGGTGTGGTGCCGTGATGCGAGAGCTCAGTGATTCGTCAACTTGTGACAACTGTCACCCCTCCCGCACCGCGCAGCTATCCCAGGAGCGGTCTCAGTTAAGCGGTCGGCCTATATCTATTTTTAAAAGAAGTGAGCCTTCTTTCTATCAACTTCGACATTACATCATTGAATAGTAATCAAAAAGTTTGGGCTTAAAATAATCTATTTTAGTTAGAGGCAAAGGCTGAGTTTCTTTACCAAGAAAAATTTAAACTTAGGGTTGACCTTTTTTTCCTACAGTCGGGGTTCCATCGAAGGATAACTTCATTTAAAACTCAAAGAAAACTTCCTTCTAATTACAATTCCTAAAATTCGTTAAACCAAGGATATCCTCCAACGTTACAATTTGAATTTAATTCTGCACCTAACTTGTTAATTCTATCGAAACATGGACGACCGAAGTTTTCAGTTTCACTCGTTTCGTATTGAATAAGTTTCAGATTAGTTTCAAGTTTCCTCTTCGTTATGTACTTACTAGAGTAAAACTTGATTATATCTATGGGTATCTAGGAAGTTTAGCTAGTTCCTTATACCCGGTTAAGAGTACTTGTTTATAGTGGTACCGCACGAATATGCAATTATCGCGTTCATAATTATATCACTTTTTATTTGGAAAACCGGAAAGTACCCTCTGTCGGCGCGATCACGCGTTCAGGCTCACCGAACGGGGTGCGTGGACATTGAAACCTCCCCGTGTGCCCGTGGGTTGGAGTTCCTTTACGGATGCATCCGTGGGGAAGGCCAGTCTCCGGGACGGTTCACCCTGAGGTGCGGGCAATGTTACCCCATTAGGTACTGTGGTTAAAAGGTTATCTGTAAAAGATCGCTTTTAGCGATAAGACCGCCCATTGTGTCACCTTATGTAAAATTTCTACATTTATATCTGTATTTTTTATGGTGTACATAATAAAGAGTATTCTATTCTATTCTATTCTATCCTACTGTGTGCCTAAGGGATCTCATTGCCCGTATGCCAATATCCTGTCAGCGGGACGCTTTAACGTGTACTCAGAGGGAGCACACGATCACTTTTTACCCGACTACGGCGAAGAAAAAAGGAGGGTTATGATTTTGACCGGTATGTATGTATGTATGTAAGTATATTCATCTGTTCCCTCATATCTTCTAAACGACTGATCATAATTTGACGAATGAGGTATCGTTGGAAGCGTCTTGATCGTCCGCTGGCCATAGGCTATGTGACGTCACATTAAATTAAAAATGGCGCCCTCTAGAGGAAACGAATCCTCATTCAAAAATATAAATATTATAACCCCAAAATAATTAAAAAATAATTAAAGTAATAAAAACTAAAACCCAACTACGACTAAAAAGGTATAAACAAGACACCACAGACAGACAAATTAAAAATCCGGAGTCACACGTAAACTTTTCGATTTATGCCCTAACACGTGTGACTCCGGATTTTTAATTTGTCTGTCTGTGGTGTCTTGTTTATACCTTTTTAATCGTAATTGGGTTTTAGTTTTTATTACTTTAATTTTTAAATAGGATGCGGCCGTAAGACTTATTGTATTAAAAACAGAACCTATGGCTACTGAGATAGACATCGAAATTTATTATAACTTATCCGCAATGTCAAACAGCATCACAACAGTTCCGCGATACTCACAAGGAGTCTGAAAGTTCATAAATAAAATGAAGCTTCTGCTAATTGGATTTGAAGCAATTATGTTTTTTTGACAAGCTAGTAATGGACGCCAACCTTTTTTGTATGCCTATCGCGATCTTTTAGAAGAAATTTCTAATGAACTCGGGTCCATTTCTCTATTAAAACCATTAGCATAATAATGGCTGGAAATAAATATAAAGAATGTCAGAAGATCTAGCTCAGTGGTGTATGTACTATTGGAAAGTCCAGCAGTGAACTATAATTATGTTCTAACATTATTGGATTACAAACCCATACAAAATTTAAATAACTAAAACCCAACTACGGCAAAAAAGTCAACTGAAAAGGTATAAACAAGACATCACAGACAGACAAATTCAAAATCCGGAGTCACAGGTGTTAGGGATAAATCAAACAGATAACGTGTGACTCCGGATTTTGAATGATGTCTTGTTTATACCTTTTCAGTTGACTTTTTTGCCGTAGTTGGGTTTTTTTTTTTTTTGTAGTTCTTCACTCTATGTCCTCTAGAGGGCGCCATATTAAATTTAATGTGACGCCGCAAAGTCTATAACCAGCGGACGACCAAACGGTTCCAACGATACCTCATTTGTCAAATTATGATGAGTAGTTTAGAAGATATGAGGGAACAGATGAACATACATACATACCTGTCAAAATCATAACCCTCCATTTTGCTTCGCCGTAGTCGGGTAAAAAACAAATATGAAAAAGCCTCCCTAAGCAAAATACATCCCTTTCACACTCCACACACTCGATCAATATCCCGACACATGTCTCAATGTGTCGGAGATACTCATCGCCTCGTCGACAAGCGTGTAATACAAGGTGAAGGAGACAGGTGGTAGATACCTGTTGCCTGTGTATATCCAACCAAACTCGATAGATTTGAAAACTTACAAGCCTTGTATTACCTAATGTCATTATATATTAGGTCTTTACCTATGAAATTGCCGTTCTGCAGTACTGGCCATTTCAAATCAAAATAATTTTTGTTTGGCTAAGAATTCTAATTTCAAATTAATTTTATTTTAAAAACATGGATTTTTTTTTCCAAAAGTAGTCATTTCTTTATTGATTAGTGTTACATTTTCATCGCATTTCAATCTTTTTCGTCATCATGGATGCGTTAAAAATTCGAGTAATTATGGAATATGAGTACCGTCGTGGCAGCAACGCGGCACAAGCGGCACGCAACATCAACGACGTTTACGGAGCTAACACTACAAACCAACGCACCACCTGTTATTGGTTTGCTCGCTTCCGTTCTGGAAATTTCGACCTGAAAAATGAACCTCGCGGTCGTCCGAAGACTTTGGTCGACAATGACGAATTAAAGGCGATTGTGGAAGCTGATGATACACAATCTACGGCTGAATTAGCAGCAGCTTTCGACGTTAGCGTCAAAACAATATTGGTCCATTTGCGTCAAATTGGCAAGGTAAAAAAGCTTGACAAATGGGTGCCCCACGAACTCAATGATCGCCAGCGCGAAGTACGCGTCGAGACGTGCCTTGCACTGCTCAACAGACACACAAATGAAGGAATTTTGAACCGCATTGTTACCTGCGATGAAAAATGGATTCTGTTTGATAACCGCAAGCGCTCAACAAGTTGGTTGGATCCTGGTTCAGCACCTAAACAATGCCCTAAACGAAAACTTACCCCTAGAAAAGTGATGGTCACTGTTTGGTGGTCTAGCGCCGGTGTGATTCATCACAGCTTCTTACCAAACGGGGTGAGCATTACTGCAGATGTGTACTGTGAAGAACTGAACACAATGATGGAGAAGCTGGCGCATCTCCAACCAGCATTGGTCAATCGCTCGTCTCCGCTGCTCCTGCACGACAACGCGCGACCTCATACTGCACAGCAGACGGTCTCCAAGTTGCAAGAACTGGGGTTGGAAGCTCTCCGTCATCCGCCCTACTCACCAGACCTTGCGCCTACAGACTACTACTTTTTCCAGAATTTGGATAACTTCTTGGCGGGAAAAAAATTCAATACCCGAGAGGCAGTACAAAATACCTTTGAAGAATTTGTTGCCTCCCGTCCAGCTGATTTCTTTAAGAAGGGCATCAATAAACTGCCACTGCGATGGCAAAGATGCATTGATTGCATGGGTGATTACTTCGATTAATACAAATAAAAAATTCATGAAAAAAATTCGTTTAAATTTTTTCATACAAAACGGCAATTTCATAGGTAAAGACCTATTAGTTCTTTTATTCGTGACTAGCTGCGCCCTGCGGTTTCACCCGCGTAAGTCTCGATCCTGAGGGAATATCGGGATAAAAAGTCCTATGTCCTATTCCAGATCATGGTCTACCCCTGTGCCAAATTTCATCCAAATCCGTTCAGCCGTTTTAGCGTGAAAGCGTAACAAACAAATAAACAAACAAACTCACTTTCGCATTTATAATATTAGTTAGGATTTTGTTTATCAAAAAAATATTTGTAAATTACAACTTGTAGAAAATCATAACAAATCTTGAGAGTGTCTCTATTCCATCTTACAAGTTTATAAGTGTCGTGCTTAGTAACGCAATAAATGTTTAAATTCGATTTTCTTTTTTTAAATGTGGTCAAAAGAGAGAGATGACCTGATGCCCGTGTCCCAGCAGTGGGAACATTATGGCTGATTATGAATGTGGAGATCAGCTATGAATTTAACGAAAATAACATTATAGGTAACTTGTGAACGTGTAGACTTGTAACTTTTGATAAACAGGGCACAGGTCTATGAAATCTTTCAGCATAGACCTATAGGTTTTCACTATAGAAGATCATTCTTTAATTACGAGACTGACATAGCAAGTAGCGATCATGTCATGTCGGTATGTAAAGATCTCGTAGGTATATGCTACCGTAGTTTATGATATCCCCCAGTAACTGTGCGTTTGCACTGGCGAAACATTCACGCCAAAAAATGTTGAAGTCTTTAATTCCTGTCAAAAATTGTATGGAACATTGACAGGAACTACAGGTTTCAACATGTTTTGTCGTGAATGTTTCGCCAGTGCAAACGCACGGTAAGATGAACCGACGACCTTTCAAACCTGGTACAAACTGGATGAAGAAGGTGGAGACAACCTGTTGTGAGAGAATTACCGTTGAGTTTCTTGTCGGCTCTTCTCCATAGTAAACGACCAATTGGAACCGTGCACCTAGCTTCTGACGTTTCATAAGTCCCCATGTAGGTTTCCGATATCCTCCGTGAACCGATTTCCACTCAACATTTCGGTCACTGCACCCACTTTCCAACTTCCTCATAAATACTTCTTTGTTGAGGATTATGCTAATCAAATATTAAAATCCAAAAGGCATAATGAGCCATGAGCAAAATAATAATTCCAGTGCCACATTTTGTAATCTGTGCCTTTCATATACTGATTGCCCATGATCGCGTGACGTGACGCAATATCCGCACTTTATAGCCCGGACATTTCACTCGGGCAATATTTACGAGTTTAATGTACTACTACTACCTCATTTTAAATGGAAATCGTCCGTCGTTATTATAATTAGGGGTAATTGTATGCTCGTTTAAAATAGGTGAATGTGTGATTTTTATTTCATTTTGTAGTTACTGTTATGAAATTATGGTTTATCAAAACGGTTTGTTCATTGCTTTATGGTATGGCTTAGATATAAATACCAGGAAAAAACCTTTAGGTGCACAGTGCACTGTCCATGTTTATCTTTGTTTATTTATACATAAAGAGCATCTATTTTGATATGACTGTCTGGTTGTTCTAGTTGTCGCGAGCGCGACTGATGAGCATATGGAGGTCCTCATGCATAATGATGACAGTACGCGCTGACCTCGGTCGGGCAAAGTGTTTTATCGTTTTTCCATCAGGCATTTTTCAGTAGCAGTCCGGAGTCTGGATTTGTTCCCTGTTGATAGCAATAGGCTCGCCCCCTATTACATGGGACTTAAACTTATCTGGCAAAATGTGGGTTTACTATAGGTACACCTCTGCCTTCGGGTCTTACAGGCGTGTTGTTAAGTATATTATATTATTTTGATAAGATTAAGAAATAAAGAAAGAATACATATATACATCACTGGGTAAGTAAAGAAAGAAAGAAATAAATACGTGTTTTTGCCGTAAACGTAAAAAGAACAAGTTGGTGGAAAATATGCGATATATCCATACAAAACGGCCATCGCTCAGCATAATGCTGCGACTTTATGCATGATAGAGCCCCAGCGCTGGTTTTCAGCGACCGCCGACGTAGGTTTGATGACGTCTACCGGTGCAGCGTACAATGAGATAAAAATAACAGAATAAAAAATAAAATTAATAAACAATACTTAGTTCTAAATGTATATGACAGTATGACATTATCGTATCGGTCTTTGATGGTAAAGTTCGTATTATATTTAATAAGTGAGATTAATAACCAATATGTTACAAGAAACACTTGTTTAGTAATTATCTTCATATTAACACTCACGAAACATATCTATCTCCCAAAAATGGAACTTTAAAAACAAGAGGCACAATATAAAATCACTAACCGTGTGTTTGCACTGGCGAAACATTCAAGACAAAACATGTTGAAATGTCTATTTTCTGTCAATGTTCCATACAATTTTTGACAGGAACTAGAGATTTAAATATGTTTTGTTGTAATGTTTCGCCAGTGCAAACGCACGGTAAGTAAAGCACTGAACAAAACATCTACATAATATCCAAAGAAAACTAAAAGAGAAAGCCACAGTGTATCGAGCAAAGGAAAAACGTATAGTTTCAATATTTATTTTTAGTTATTATTGTTTGTTTTTCCAACTATTCCTATCGAAGTGAGCAAGACAAATCGCAACCGATTGCTGAACACGCACTGGGCGGAAGGAACGCTGTGGTAACGCAACATTGTTGAGGTACTATAGTTTGACTGAGACCGCTTTACCGAACCGCGGCGAGACGAGGGAGTGCAGACTGCTCATTCGTCAACGCTCAGGGCGTCCCGTCACTAATTCGTACATTGAGAACAATTTATTAATTACATAGCTATCATCATAAAGTTTAATGTTTGTCCAAAACAGTATTTCAAAAGTAATTAAAACCACAACAATATTCAGCTTTCCCGCAAATCCGTCTACAGGTATTTTACAGACCTAATTGTTTGTGTACACAATCGCAAATATAAACAACTGCGTTTAGTTTGTCTATTTCCCGAATTAAACTAAACTAAAACACAAGTCTATCTAGTCCAAAACGATTTATTATTGGCCCATTTTGGTTTTAAAAACATTGCTGAATCGTTTGATTTCAAAGCATTAATCTAAAAAAACGCATTGCAGATGTACTACATAAAAATAAAGTACAATTGCCAAGATAATAATATGTTATTTTTGGCAGTAGAACAAATAATGCTTAAACAGTAATTTATGGAGCTGCCAATAAACTAAACATATTTTTTGTAAGCTGTGTGAGTCTGTTTTATCTTTATCTGTGAAAATTCTTTTTATACTCCGACTCACAAAATCACATGGCCTTAATACATTAAATAAAAAAAAATAAAAAAAACACATATAAGGTCGGAATGTTCTTTTTTATCTTAAACTTTTATAAATGATATAAGTAATAAAAACAAAACCCCCACTATGACTAAAAAGGTATAAACAAGACCCCACAGACAGACAAATTAAAAATCCGGAGTCACACGTGTTAGGGCATAAATCGAACAGATTACGTGTGACTCCGGATTTTTAATTTGTCTGTCTGTGGGGTCTTGTTTATACCTTTTTAGTCGTAGTTGGGTTTTAGTTGTTATTACTTAATTTTTTTTTAAATTCTTTTGGGGTTATAATATTTTTTTTTTGAAATGTGCTCATTAAGCCCTTTCATTTGATACCCAACATGGTACGATTAAACAATTTTTTTTTTTTTGTTCCTGACTTTTTGTCCTCTAGAGGTCGCCATTTTTAATTTTATGTGTCGTCACATAGCCTATAACCAGCGGACGATCAAAACGCTTCCAACGATATGTCATTTGTCAAATTGTGATGAGTGGTTTAGAAGATATGAGGGAACAGATGAACATACATACATACATACCGGTCAAAATCATAACCCTCATTTTTTCTTCGCCGTAATCGGGTAAAAATTCAATTTTCGCTATGCTTTGCGTTTTTAATTTTATTGAGGTGCGGATCTGAAGTATTTCATGATAATTTCATTCTCCAGAATCTTCAGTAGTTCAAAGCATCACTAGGGACTTGATGATCGGGACTGATATACAGAAGTGGCGTTTTAACCCGGACTGAAACTTATAGGATACTAGCTTCCGCCCGCGGCTTCGCCCACGTGGTATGTCGATAAAAAGTACCCTATGTCCTTCCGCAGGATGCCATCTATCTCCTTGCCAAATTGTTTCGAAATCCGTTCAGTGGTTTAGGCTTGAAAAGGTAACATACAGACAGACAGATAAACAGAGTTACTTTCGGATTTATTAAGTACGTAGCCGCGCCCCGCGGTTTCACTCGCGTAAGTCTCGACCCCGTGGGAATATCGGGATAAAAAGTATCCTATGTCCTATTCCAGGTCTTAGTCTACCCATGTGGCAAATATCATCTAAATCAGTACAGCCGTTTTAGCGTGAAAGCGTAACAAACGAATAAACAAACAAACAAACTCACTTTCGCATTTATAATATTATATTAGTTAGGATGGATACTAACCGTATTTAGTCATCTAGTCAATACATCTCTTTAAAGAATTAATACTCACGTATTCAAATACTATTTGCCATATGATAAGTATCGTGCCTGACTCAAAAACCAATATCCCTAAGATTTTCATTTTGCAGCCCATGGTATAGACCAAACTGCCTTAAGGATGATCATTAGATATAGGTCCTGTGTCAGTGATTGAGAAACATAATAATTATATATTAATAGCTGGTCAAACAATAGCTATCAAAGAAAATACTCGCTCAGCTACGCTCGCTTGGGGGGCAGAACACTCGCTGAGAGACGTTCGCTAGGTACATACGTATGTACCAAGCGAGCATCTACGCATACCAGCAAGTGACTGGGCAGTCATTCTAGTTTTCGCACTCCCGCACTCGCTCATAGTCCAGCGACAAAACTATCCAAGTGTAGTTTCTCGCTCGCTCGCTGCTCGTTGATCCGCCGCTCGTGTCTAGTTACAAGCTTTACTCGCTTTTTGCTAATCGTCGGCGGAGGGACATGTGCCTTATACAATTTACAATGTACCACAATTCGGCCGCAGAACTGATTACCGCATCGAACACTGATTAGTCAATTGTCACCGTTCGAATGTGATCGACGTATGTCACATTCGTCGCAATCAACGTTTCGTATACAAGGAATTATTCATAAAATACTAGTCTACTTTTTAATCTCGTAGACTAATTTGATATTTCAAGTGATTATTGTTTGTTTTTTTCAATTTGGAGTTTGACATTTGCACCTGTCAAATTAGTCTACGAGATTTAAAAACATGACTTTACAAGGAGCTCTTGGTGCACGAATGACGTTGACATGGGGGCGCAATTGGTAAACTTTTATGCAATTGTCTTTTTTTAACATGGTAATTATTTCTTTGCTAAAATTGTCTAGACGCATGAAAGAATATTTTTTAAAGGTATAGACAAAAATATTATCTCTCGAAAAGTTGGGAAAAAATTATAAAGCACTCATATCTCGCAATTAGGGGCAATCTTTGGAACTTTTGGTATAAAGTCATTTATTGATTACAGCTCACGATATGTACCGTTTTCACTATTGTATCAGGAGAAAGCTATAAGTATAGATCACCTCTCAATTTTGAAATTCTCTCTTTTTTTTTTTCTTTTTTCTGCTTTACATTTTGGCAGAGGTAAAAAACAATTTCTGCGAATGAACACTTTTTTGTTTTTTCTTCTAAAAATATTGATTAGTACACTTACCTATTCAGAAACTTTTGCATGGAACATCATTTCATTCTGTAACTGGAGAAGGGCGTTGTTGGCTGCCCTACAGTTCATACTTTTGCAGCCAACATCGTTTTACTTGTTGTACTTAGTCTAGTGTTATTGTTCCGAAATCATTTTTTATTACTTATTATTACTTAGGCCGCATGTCAGTGTCAGTAACAAAACCAGTCTCTCAAGGTCAAAGTTTTACCACCAACATGCGGTTGACTGTACATGCAATACAAGTTATCGACAGCGTTTTTATTACGTTTTTCAACCGCTGCGTTTTTCCTACCTAGTGCGTCCCCCCCACTAATCTAAGACGTTTTATACAAACACCATCAATCAGCCGCATGACAGAGCAATCGGAAACGGATTGTGAGCAACAAATTGAACGACGTCCCTCACACGGCCTTCTGTTATCACTGCGTGAGGGACTGATATAAGAGTTTTTCGTTGACGAATTTGGTGGGTTGTGTTAGACCAGTGTTTTTCAGCGTGTGGGTCCTGTTTAGGGGGGTCGCGAAGTTTCTATAGGGGAATTGCAAAAGGTTGGAAAAGCTACTGCAGTAAAAAAAAACAATAAGGTTTAAAAAGGTTTATTAAGAAAAATGTTTACTAAAGGACATAATCATTTTGTATCAAAGAAAAAAAATTGTGGCATCGGCCGTGGTCGTACGTATGCGCGTAAATTGCGTTATCTATTGGCGACGCATTCGATGTAAAAAAATGTGTTTTACGTAACTCAACTATGTATTTATACGAACCCTAATTATGAAAATGAATAAATATGTTGGATTGAATATTTGTCACAAAATAAAAAACATTAAAAAAAAAAGCAACGGGTTGCGAAATATTTCTTCATACTAAAGGGGCCGTGTCATGAAAAAGGTTGAAAAACAATGTTAGACTGAGCTAGGATAGCTGTGTTTTTATCTGCGTGGAATTTAGGATTCCGAAGGAAATCTCTTACTGAGATGAGAAATATAGTGTGTGAGACGATTAGGGGTCGATTGCAAAGCACGATGATTACATCGTGCTTTGCAAACGACCCCTAATCGTCTTAATGGTGTAGTAGCAGTGATAGCCTAGTGGTGTGACCGTCGGACTGCCAAGTCATAGGTCTCTAGTTCGAATCCAAGCCACGCACCTCATTACTTTTCGGATGCAAGTGCGTATTGTATAATTATCACTTGCTTCAAAAACGGTTTAGATGAACATCGCGAGGAAACTGCCTGAGAGATATTTCTCGACGACATGTGAAACCAAGTCAGAGGCCCATCAGCGGCTTCAAAACTCTTGACACCAGGTTAGTCACTAAATACCCGAAAAAAAAAAAACATGTAAACTATCCGTTATTTCCTATAATAATTGTTATTTTTAAACCCTAAAAACTGTTTGATTTATTATGTAGGTTGCAAGCGTCATCGGCAACTCATTGTGAGACGCTCTAACAAGGAACCACGTAGTAAATCAACAGGAAGAAAATATCTCATCATCTGCCTAGCCTTTTCTCAACTATGATGGGGTTGGTTTCCAGTCTAACCGGATGCAGCTGAATACCAGTACTTTACATGGAGTTACTGCCTATCTGACCTCCACAGCCCAGTAACTGGGTAATACGACACCCCTTGGTAAGACTGGTTGTCAGACTTTCGGGCTTCTGACGACCCCTAACGACTGTCAAAGAGAAGAAGAAAATATCTAACTTTAGTAAAACAATTATCCAACATTTAGCTTTCCCAACGTGTTATAATGTTCACAATTGAATCCAACTATATGTATGCACAAAACTGTATACTCTGAATTCAGTTTCCACATAACAATCAGACAACATATTCACAAATCTTGGATAGCATTTAATAATATCTCGTAGCGAAGCAAACTCGCGCTAACTACATCCCTAGTTTACCTGCACGTTTCATATCTCAAGTAGTGTTGTGCGTGTGAGGTGGGATTATCACGGGATGTTCATGATTTTTGTGAAAGAGATAGGTATCATTTTATTCATTAAAATATTCATATTAAGCATATGTGAGCATAAGCATCAATCAATCTGCCTAGCCCTTTCCCAACTAACGGCTTCCAGTCTAACTGGATGCAGCTGAATACCCAAGCACAGGCCCAAGTAAGCATAAGCATAATATTAGCCTATAATGTTCCCACTGCTGGGACACAGGCCTCCTCTCTGTGAGAGGGAGTAGGCCGTAATCCACCACGCGGGCCCAGTGCGGGTTTGTAGATGTCAGATGTTTTCGAATTTTTGGTTCTAGGACATGCCGGTTACCTTACGATGTTATCCTTCACCGTTTTGAGAGCAGTACCTAATGAAATAATTTACTCAAAGTAAAGCGCCTGTCAGGGTTTGAACCTACGACCTACAAACTCGTAAGTCGCGGCTGTTACCACTGGGCCACCACTCCTCGAAACAAATAGTCTTTTTTTAACTTGGGAAATCATCAAATAACGTGTCCCGGTCTGGGTGGAGCGGGAGAGCGTGTCAGACTTTTACTGATTAAAACCCACCCGTGTTCCTTCAGTTGCCTGTTGCCAAGGGCCCCGGTATCCCTTTCCCGCAACCCTGGCAGGCATCAGCCCTAGCGGACCCCGTCAATTGTGCTGACATCTCTTTGGATATAGAATTATTGTTTGTTTTTCAAAGTTCGTGGGTCGATTTGTGTATAGTTTTTTTTCTACATATAAATTATATCCGGACTCATGAAACTATTGCCCTATTTATGTCACAATACGTTCTTTTTCAGTTTTTCAGATATCCAAGAACGATGTCTTTTATTCTCTAGCAAGACTTAGTTCACATCAAGCCTATCACAAAAACCCTACTCTCTACTCAAAAAGTTAAACCTAACATTCTAATGTCTCGAACTATTCCCATCACTATTGTTCCACAAGATAGTGTTGCGCCGACATATTTCTCCAGAATGTGTAAACTTGTCCCGTGCTCGAATAGTTACGCACTTTACACAATGAAGGTGATTCTGGTCTGAGATTAATTAATTCAGAGCTGTGCTCGAGATAAATAGACGACCGTTGGGTCGTATGTGTAGGTGGGACGAGTTTGTAGTTCTTTGAACACCTACAACTAGTTTCCTACCAGGGTACAAAGAAAAATGAATTGGAATCATCTATACTAATAATAAAGCTGAAGAGATTGTTTTTATTAACGTGCTAATCTCTGGAACAGTCGGTTTTGAAAAAAATTTTTTTACATTTGATAGCCCAATTCTTGAGAAAGGTCATAAGCTATTTAACATCATCGTGCCTTTTTTATAAAAAATATAATTAATAGGTATTTAATTATAAACTAGTGAAACTTTTGGTTATATTGTAAAGAAAGTTATAACGGCAATCACTACGATGGGGCGCTTGGAATTGTTAGTGCTTTACATAAAACTAATAGTGACTTGTGTTGTCACCCCATAAAAGATTATTTTATGACTTGACACCATGCCATGGTTGCGTTAATGAGATGGCCCATATTTTTTAAAACGATCGACCGACTTCGTACCCGACCCAACCGAGTGCTGCAAAATGTAACATAAGATGATAACAAAAATTAGATACTTACTGACCGATCTGCCAACGCTACCTTCTTCTTCTTCGTGTCCTTGGCACTACAGTTTTCAAATTTGATTGGCCCTAAAGTTCACCACTTCCACGATGTTTTCCTAACTTGTAAGTACCCGACCGAACCAAGAACGCACGCAGTACCTTAGATACTTCAAAATATAACATGAGATGATGATGGTAATCAGTAAAATCTGTTGATTACTTATTTTATTTTATCACTATTTCAGCCGACAGACGTCCACTCCTGGACAAAGACTTCCACCAAGGATTGCCATAAAGGCTGGTCCAGCGCGACTCACATCGAGAAGATTGCCGCGACCTGTATCAAGCGGCCATCTTTCTGGTGCCAACTTCAATCCAAAGGTAAACTCAGGACTATAGATAAGGCCCCAAGATGCGTTCGTTTATACGAGCTTAAGTAAATTTTCAGTAGTACAGGCCCATCGGCTTAGCGGGAGGTGAAACGGCCTGCGAATATAGCAGTTTTGGGTTCTGTTTTATATATCTTCACGCTACTTATCTGTTGGGGTGTGCAGAATATTGTGGATTTCAAAACTTGGTAGGTATAAAGTTTAGTCCATAGTTAAATAGGATTACTTTATTATGCATGTTTTATTTTTATACCTGTAACATTTTGACGTGCACTTACTGTAAAAGAATCAATATTACATAGGAAAACAATTAACGCCAATTTCGCAAACAATCCTCTTTCTTATTTTATTTCATACATGATTATCATAATTGAGGAGCTCGTGGCTAAGTAATAACAGTCGCACGGGTCGATCCATCAGGTTAAGCTACGCTTGCCAGGGTTGGTCCGTGGATGGGTGACCATCTTTACATTCCGAGAGTCCTCCGTGACTCGAAAGCACGTTCAGCCGTTGGTCCCAGCTGTCATTCGTGGATCTTAGACAGTCGTTACGGGTTGTCAGAAGCCCGAAAGACTGACAACCAGCCTTACCAAGGGGTATCGTATTATCCAGTTACTGGGTTGTGGAGGTCAGATAAGCAGTCGCTCCATGTAAATGTTAAATACTAGTATTCCGCTGCATCTGGTTAGACTGGAAGCCGACCTCAACATAGTTGGGAAATGGCTAGGCAGATTGACAAGATTATCATAATCATCGTCATTCTCCTACCCTTATTATTGGGATCGGCGGACTAAGTATTCTTTTTCGATACTACTCTATTAGTCATCATCTCGATTGTCATCCCCTTTCTAGTAATATCTTTGACACAATCCATCCATCGTTTCTTTGATATTCCCTTAAGTTAGAAATAATTAATTCAGTTACTCAATCGTTACGAGTTTTTCAAAATATTCCGACTCAGGCCTTGGGTTTGTAATCGACCTGTCAGGGTTGCGGGAAAGTCCGAAAGGGATACCGGGACCTTGGCAACAGACAACTGAAGGAACACGGTTGGGTTTTAGTCAGTTAAAGTCTGACACGCCCTCCCGCTTCGGAGCGAGAGAAGTCATTTGATGATATCCCACCCTAAAAAAAAAATATGTCTGTAATCGACAAGAATCCACCTCGTAGGACATAAATCCTTCATTCACAATTAATCCCCTTCACCCCTACTCTATCCATCCTTCATAGTACATAAAGCGTAGGTAATATGCGCGTGCATTTAAGCAAAAGAGTAACAGGACTGTTTGAACTATGAAATTGAGCCGGGTATTCACTGTTTGCGCGGTGACGGGCGGTATAGTGTGCACTATGCTTTGTCACGGTGATAGAGATGTAGATTGTTACTAGAAATGCTTTCTAATCGAATTGCTACGCGATTACTCCGCTAATTATGAATAAGATTGATTTTGATGATAATTTTTTGTTTGGTAGGTCATGCTTCAGAGGAGCTCGTGGCTACGTTATAACAGCCGCACGGGTCGATCCATCAGGTTAAGCTACACTTGCCGGGGTTGGTCCGTGGATGGGTGACCATCTTTACATACCGAGACTCCTCCGTGCCTCGGAAAGCACGTTAAGCCGTTGGTCCCGGTTGTCATTTGTGGATCTTTGACAGTCGTTACGGGTCGTCAACAGCCCGAAAGTCTGCCAACCAGTCTTACTAAGGGGTATCGTATTACCCAGTTACTGGGTTGTGGAGGTCAGATAGGCAGTCGCTCCATGTAAAATACTGGTATTCAGCTGCATCCGGTTAGACTGGAAGCGGACCCCAATATAGTTGGGAAAAGGCTGGACAGATGAGGCAGATGAAGAGGTCATGCTTCAGAGGCGGTCCCATAATATTAACTTTGCTTGCGTAGTTTTTGAGTTAGCTTCAATAATACGTATTTTTCCCACAGATTCCGTCACTGTTATTTACATAGCAGGTAGTAGTATTCGAATTGTTGTGGGGTAGGTACCACAATATAAAATACATGCATATTCCCTATTGTTTCTTGTCAACATAAATAAGAAAATGAAACTTCGCTTAGTTTAATAAATAACAGCGCAAATAAGATAAAACTTTCATTTACAACTGCACCGCCCACTTTGAAAATTACTTCGTTCGCACAGAAACTAGTTATAAGTACATACTAACAAGTTTTTGAATTTAACTTTGTCGCTCTTTATGTTAGTGATAACCACGGCGATAACGACAGAACTAACTAAACTGAAATCTATGTTGTTTAGGTGTTTTGGAGAGGCAACGACCCGAGTAAAATAGACAACAAAGACGTTTTAGTAATAATTTGTTGGACCAAATGAGAATAGAGAAGTGCAGTCCAATGAAAATTATTGTTTTTGGAGGAGTTCGTGGCTAAGTAATAACAGCCGCACGGATACATCCATCAGGTTAAGCTACGCTTGCCGGGGTTGGTCTGTGGATGGATGACCATCTTAACATACAGAAGAGTCCTCTGTGTGTCGACGAGCATGTTAAGCCGTTGGTTCTGGCTGTCATTCGTGCATCTTTGACCGTCGTTACGGGTCGTCAGAAGCGAGCAATTCCTCATGTACCTAATTACAGATATCCATAGACGACGGTAACTATTTATAATACGGTGGTTCGTCATGGCTGAAGCCATTTTTTAACCGACTTCTTCAAAAAGGAGGAGGTACTCAATTCGTCTGTATGCTTTTTTTTGGTATGTTTGTTACGCGATTACTCCGCTAATTATGAATCGATTTCGATAATTCTTTTTTGTATGGTAGGTCATGCTTCCGAGGTGGTCCCATATAAATTTTATTAACTTTGCTTGCGTAGTTTTTGAGTTAGCTTCAATATTACGTATTTTACCCACATAGTTTATCTAGACGACTATTCATTTACTCCTTCACAGATAGTTACATCAGCTAGTGGTGTTCGAATTTGTGTGGGGTAGATACCACAACAAAAAAGTAAAAAATAAAAAAAAAATACAAAAAAAAAACTACTTCCAAAAAAAAACACTTTAACTGAAAAATAACTTTAATTTCGGAAGTCGGTGTCTTTGCTTTTCAATTTCCTTTTTTGCCACCGACTTCCGAAATTAAAGTGTTTTTTTTTTAAAGTCGGTTTTTTTTTTGTAAAAAGTTTTTTTAATCAATGTACCTAATGTACCGAAACCAAAAAAGCGGTTAGCGGACAATTATATTTTTTGGTAAATGACGTTCAGAAGTGCCTTTTATGTGCCTAATTGGATTAAATTATTTGACTTTGACTTCGCAAGTGGCAACACTTAGATACACTGTTCAAGCACCCAGTAAAAAGACATTATGATAATACCGAGCCTATCCAGTCCTCAAAACGATGAAGGAAAACATCATGGAGAATCCGGCATGACCTAGAACCAAAAATTCGAAGACATGTGACATCTACAAACCCGCACTGGGCCCGCGTGGTGGATTACGACCCACTCCCTCTCGAAGAGGAGGCCTGTGTCCCAGCAGTGAGAACATTATAAGCTGATTATGCTATCCAGTACGCTTACGTCCACGTTCAACGTCACTTACCTTTAATTATATCCGCAAGACTCGCCTGGCTAAACAAATTTTCGAAATAACTCAGTGCATTCACCTCGACGCGACGTTAGTGAAGCGAAACGCTTTCTGCAGTATAACATGCATAAGTTAAAGTGGAAAAGTGGAAGTGTTGTTTTATGTAAGTTAATTTAATCATGTGGTAATTTTATTGGAATATCAATTAAAAAGATTGCATCTTCCCCAACCTTTCACCATTTTAACCCCAGACGGAAAAAGAGGGGTGTTATAAGTTTAACGTGTGTATCTGTATCTGTGTGTCTATCTGCGCCATCGTAGCTGCCAAACGGCTGAACCGATTTTGATTTTTTTGGTTTTGTTTGAAAGGTGACTTGAACGAGAGTGTTCTTAGTTATAAAAAAACATCGTTTATTAGATGCTTTGTTTTTGTCAGGGGATTTTTATTTTTTTTAATTTAAGGGTACTTGTACTATGAACGAGGCACTAATCTGACGACTGACGTCAACATAGTTCAATAGTGTTTGACAAATGATCGACATTCTTATTATAATAACTATGATGTATGTTCCAATTTTATTAGCTTCACTCATTTATTTAATTAATGTTATTTTGCATGCTAGTTTTAGCGAATTATTAGATTTTAAAAACCGACCATCTGTACTACTATGTACTACAATTCTTGCAAATTCATTTCAAGAAATCTCGCCAATGATAGAAACACTCGTGCACAACAAACTTGTATTTCTGAGTGGAAAGAAATGTTTTAGTTACTAACAAATTATGGGTATATGTTCTGAAATAAAATTATTATTATATAAATATATTATAATAGAGAAGACAGAATAAGAAATATGTGTGTATTTTCCTCAATTTCCTATAATTATTGTCTCAACAATTTAATGGAAACGATGAAGTGCATAAAATAAGAAAATTAAAGGCATGCATTAGGGTGCAAACTCATCTGTGTGATGTGGGGTCAAAACGCAACTGATAGTAACGCCCGCCGTCTCCCAAAAAACACAGAAAGCACAGTCATGGTGCACGAAGTACCTCGTTATGTACGCCATTAAAGAGAACAACACATTACCGTTAAATGATCCACTGCAACGTGTTCCCTTAAAGCTACGGTTACCTAGAAGAGCGGTGGCCGCCATAAAACGGCCGCAGTGACGGCTGTCATAAAAATGATGGCAACCCGGGGTTTGATTTTACGGTTTCAAAACAGCTATGTAGGAAAACACCAATTTATTTTCATTAATAAAGTTTCAGTGACGTCATTCGCCGGTAAATTGGGGATTGTATGTAGCTGCCAACCCTTTTCTAGGAACCGTTGCTATAAACATCAAGCATCAAACTGAATTGTCAAATGCTACATGCAATATCAAACAGTTCACCCACTGACAAGTGACATCTCCTAAGGTATCATTGAATATCTGTCGACGTCACTTTGAAACCATTTCAAACTCAATCGTTGCGGCCCCGCACCGAACTATTGTGTCTACACCCTAACATATGAAGCGCTGTCGCATCACATTCTCAAAGAAACTGCACACGTCTTTTAGATCCCTTGCATAAACAGCTTCCACATCGCGAGGGAATATACATTATTTTTAATGGCCGTCGGGGTACATAGTAAAATCGATATTGACTATAAATGCTGTTATGTGTTCATTAAAGCGAAGCGCGCATAACCTTTTACGATGCTGTATACTTTGGATACGTTTCATTACGCCAATTTTATATTTTATTACGTTTTGTTTAAGAAAATATTGCTTTTTTATAGCATACCCCTTTTTTTCTTGGGTTCAGGGAAAAGGTTTCGGAGCACACCTGTATATTGTTTAAGGCTCTACAGGTGTGGAAGTGGGTAAAGAATATTTTCTTTTAAATTCATTTAAAGCCAGTCAAACGCGGTTGGTATATCAGCTGCGGCGGTGTCCGCAGAACGGGTGACTATCACTACTTCGCTTTTGGAGAGAACCATATCGACGTACCATTGGTTATGCAAATAATTAAGACAGCATGTGATAAAAAAAAAACAAATAAGTAATAGATAATTTATTTGTCAGAAAATTGTTACAGAGCTGTTTCGTTTCCTGGAAGTTGTTCCTGGAAGTACGAAACAATGATTTAGTATTGGAACATATACTAAATATTTTGTACTAGCTGCGCCCCGCGGTTTCACCCGCGTAAGTCTCGACCCCGTGGGAATATCGGTATAAAAAGTATCCTATGTGTTAATCCAGGTTACAAACTATCTGTTTGCCAAAATTCATCCAAATCCATTCCGTAGTTTTTACGTGAAAGAGTAACAAACATCCATCCATCCATAATTACAAACTTTCACGTTTATAATATTAGTTAGATTACTAACACACGAACGAACGGGGATCGAACGGATCGGAACGTAAACGAGGCAAAAGGAGTATGTAAAGATCGTAACAGGTCACGTTCTGTAGTTTCTGTCTATCCCCATGGGAAGAAGGAGTGAGTATATAGTAACACTAACATAGTTATAAGTATAGCTATTTACTTACACGAATATGAGTCATTGTTGTAATTTAGCCTGTCTCGTTGGTCTAGTGATTGCAAACGCTACTGCTAAGCATGACGTTCTGGGTTCGATTCCAGCCGGGCAAAGTATCATTGGGTTTTTATCTGGAATTTTTCAGTAGCAGCCCGGAGTCTATATTTGTGCCCCGTTGATGGCAATAGGCTCGCCCCCTATTACATGGGACGTATACATAACCGGTTAAATGTGTGATAAGTTATAAGAAAAAAGATGTATGGATTGAGTGAAAGATAAAAGATTAAAAGACGGAAGTGAATTAGATGACGGTTGTTGAGAGATATATTGAAAGACAACACGTATTATTCCGTGGGATTAGATGTAAACTGGATTATACTGGCCCCACTTACTATTGTAGGAACTCCAAATAAAGAAACCATTACACACACAAAAACAATTAAAGTAATAAAAACTAAAATACAACTACGACAAGAGTCAATCAACTAAAAAGTTATAAACAAGACACCACAGACAGACAAATTAAAAATCCGGAGTCACACGTGTTGGGGCATTAAACAAACAGATTACGCGTGACTCCGGATTTTTGAAATTCGCTAATTAAGCCCTTTCATTTGATACCCAACATGGCAAGTTTTTTTTTTTTTAGTTCATTACATTATGTCCTATAGAGGGCGCCATTTTTATTTAATGTGATGTCACATAGCCCATTACCAGCGAATGATCAAGACGCTCCCAATGATACCTCATTTGTCAAATTGTGATGAGTCGCTTAGGAGATATGAGGGAACAGATGAACATACATACATACATTATATACCGGTCAAAATCATAACCCTCCTTTTTTCTTCGCCGTACTCGGGTAAAAAAACAAAACACTACCAAAAACCTATACAAGTGCTGCCAGTAGAAATATCGCAGATGTCAAATGATTTATACTCCAACAGATTGGGCCCAATATTTTTTACGGCTCCATTGACGTTTTGCAACATTATATCCATCCGAATGGGTGCGACTGAATTATTCATTTTCCCTTGTCTTTTCAAGTAAGTTTTGTTCATTTGAGTCTTTATGAGGTCGTTTGACAAATGTCTCTGTCCAATCGAGGGTGAATTACTTTAAATCGTTTTGTATAATGATGTGGAAGGTATTTGAGATTATGTTTATGGAGCGACTGCCTATCGGACCTCCACAACCCAGTTACTGGGTAACACGATATCTATGAGTGTTGGAGTCATTTAATAAATGTTGTTGTGCGTGATATCATTATTGTTGAAGATTGTGAATACGAGATAAACAAGATGGAATAAATCAGTCTTTGCATGGAGCTTGAGTATCATTGACAGACCAAAAGCCCAGTACACGTTGGGTCAGCAAAATACATGCAAATCAAACGGCAAAACACGCAAACGGCAAATAACTTCAGCTGTTTCCCCCAAAGGGTAAGCAGACGGTGCACCTAAAGTACACCCACATTTCACCAGTTATGTCTAAGTCTCATGTAATAGGGGCGAGCCTATTGCCATCAACCGTAACGAATATTTTTACCTTTTTTTTTATTTATCCTTGAAATATACGATGTGATTATGATTATGTTTTTTGTCCTACCCACTGGTCAGCTCAGCGGCTGTTTACTTCAGATCATAGTCTCTGCTCTGCGTCTAAAATATTGAAATTCAGGGAGGAACTCGACACCAAAATAGTTGCAAAAAAGTCAAGCTAGTGATGACAGTTGTTGAGTTTTTTTTTGAATTATCAACTGTTTTTCCCTACAAAAACCAACTCTCTCACGTAAAAACTCAACTCAAATAAAGTCGCAACAAGATTCTCCATCCTTCAGTACACTGTATAGCACAAGAGTTGTTCCAACAAAATGTTTAAACAGCAACTAAGAAAATAAAAGGGTGGAGTGTTAAACGTGCAATGGAGTATATTCCGTAGAGTGTAGAGCACAAACACAGGTGATCAAATGTATGTACACACTCGTATAAACAACGGTGTGCGTTTAAATTGAAGATTCTTGTCGCGTCTCACAAGGATTTGGAAAGCTGGATAAGAATTTATGGGATTATATGCGAAAATCACTCAAACTCTAACCATTTTTTACAATTAAACAATTTACAGGCACTTTTGAAATGTCAATGAGTTGGTCTGTTTGTCAGAAAGTTGAAACTAGTTGCCCATTCCAAAACGTAGATCTATATGGAGAAGAACGGGCAAGAAACTCCAAGGACAATCTTTTAAATCAAGATAATTATCACAGAATCCACGGTACAATATTCTCGTTGCTTCTATATGTGAGCACATAGGAAAAAAAAACAATATAAAGCAATTCAAAATATAAGATTTTAAAGACACTTTTTAAAAAGACAATCATGTCGTTCATATAATTGTATTTCAGGTGATACTATCACTCCGCCTGACGCAGGTCCTCACCGGACATGGCAGCTTCGGGAGGTACCTGTGTAGGATTAGGTGGGAGGAAACGCCCGGGTGTCACCACTGTGCGGATCGTCCGGAGGACACGGTGGAGCATACGGTGGAGGTGTCCCCTGCTTGGGCGGAGCACCGCCGTGTCCTCGTGGAGGCGATTGACGGCACTGACCTCTCGCGTCCGGCCTGGACCAGCAGCCCATGGTACGGAGCGAGAGGGCATGGGAGGCGGTCACCTCCTTCTGCGAAGCAGTGATGCTCGCGAAGGAGGAGGCGGAACGCGTGAGGGAGAGGCAAAGCCTGCGCCCTCACGCCCCTAACCGCCGCCGCTGGAGACACCCTGGGCGTCGGGAATCCCAGGCGGATTCCCAGCCACAATAGGCGCGGGCTTGCGGACGGCGAGCAATGGGTAGCTCGCCGTCCGATAAGGACCAGGCCCGGGTTCCACGCGCGCCTCAAAGAGATGTCAGCACTCCTGACGGGGTCCGTTAGGACCGATGCCTGCCAGGGTTGCGGAATAGTCCGAAAGGGATACCGGGACCCTGGCAACAGGCAACTATAGGAACACGGGTGGGTTTTAGTCAGTAAGAGTCTCCCTTCCGCTCCGCCCAGAGCGGGAGAAGTCATTTGATGATTTCCCACCCAAAAAAATAAAATAAAAAAAGGTGATACTATCACCTGAAATAGAATTGTTCAGTGGCATCTCATTGTCATGCCACTAAAGCCAATACATCTTGCAACTCACCAGCATACAGATACCCCGAAAGCAATGATGTTATTAAAAATGGCTTAAATAATACATACAATGGGTAATTATAAGTAAAATCACTATTATTGCTTACTAGTCACTAGATTGTGTTCTTGACACCTGTCAGTTTCTAACGAATATATGTTTTTCGAATTTGATCCTCATTACTAGTAGAAATTGTCATACTGAGAGGTGTTAGGATAATAAAATCATAAAACAATTCTTTCACCAACACAAAAAGGAAAATTTCTTATCCACCGCGCTTAGTTCTCGAACAACATGTAAGGCGATGTTTACAATGTTAGAGAGATGCAAATAAACTCTGGTGGCTTAAAATTGACGACGCAACATTCGCACTGTGCCTGTAGCCATTACTCTTGGCTGTAAGTGTTGTTTGAGAGCGGCTGTAAATCTTAATGTAGCTACGTACGAGGAAATTAAGGGAAAAATCTGAAGTTAGGTAGAAGGGGAAGATAGATCCTTTCTTATGGGTTTGTGTCACTACTGAGCAACAGAAGCTCAGCAACCGCCTTATCAACCATATCAATGATACGAGGCCCCCGGACTACAGAGCTCTCCTAACGAAAATTCGTAAATCCTGATTGATCGGAATTAATGAATAAGTACCTAATTAAAATATGAAAATTTATGCATTTGTGAATGGTTTACAAAGGCTTCTTAGTAAAAGCTCACAGAAAATCTAACCTGCTCATCTCCGTCAGGGTGCTCAAATGTTGAGCTTGCTTCGCTCGCTCTTGGCAAAATCACAATAAAAGCTTTGTTATTTCACTTATTTTTACATCACGTGGTGAAATTGCGAAAAAAACAAAATATGGCGAAATTTTTATCAGAAACTAGCTGTTGTCCGCAACTCCGTCTACGATCCAGGATGAAAAGTAGCCTATGTCCTTCTCCAGGTCATGGTCTACCCATGTGCCAAATTTCATCCAAATCCGTTTAGCCGTTTTAGCGTGAAAGCGTAACAAACAAAAAAACTCACTTTCGCATTTATATTAAGTAGGAAGTAGGATAGGATATCTTGCCGTCTCGGACCTTCTATAGGGAAAAAGGAACATATAGACACGTGAACTCCAAGGGATTGGCTTTTTCAATGCATTACCAACCATAGACACAAGATAGTTAATTGATTCAGGCGTGACTTTGCGGAAATACATTATAAAATACAATAGACGTAGATATATTTAGTAACCTATTCCGCTTGACTATTGAAGTCAAGAGTCCTAAAAAACCCTGTATGAAATCGACACGTGTTTCACCTCTCAACGAGGCATCCTCAGGATGACGATTGACCAATTGCAAACCAGAACGCGACGTGTTACCACACCGAGCGCTTTGCGTCCAGGGTTTTTTAGGACTCTTGAAGAATAGTCAAGCGGAATAGGTTACTAAATATATCAACGTCTATTGTATTTTATAGACAAGATTCAAAATTCTGTTATACCTACCTGTAATTTCACTGGCTGCGCTACCTTTCAAACTGGAACACAGCTAACCTCTACCAGATTCCTGTTTATCAGAAGTTACTAGTCTACATGTCTACAAGTTACCTAGAATGTTAATTTTCGTTAAATTCATAGCTCATTTCCACATTTATAATCAGCCATAATGTTTCCACTGCTGGAACACGGGCATCAAGACATCTCTCTCTTTTGAACACATTTAAAAAAAGAAAATCGCATTTTAACATTTATAGCGGTACTAAGCACGACACTTGTAATCTTGTAGGACGCAATACAGAGTCGCCAATCATTTATTTCAAATAGGCACATTAAAGGCACTTTTGAACGTCAAAAAAAGTAAGAAATAGAACTGATTCTAGTTGCCCCTTCCAAAAGGTAGTTTTCGTATGGAGAAGAATGGGCAAGAAACTCCACCGTTACTCTTTAAAAAAAATGGTTTACAATATTTTGTATACATCAATTATAATTACATGTGAATACGATGCACCTAGAATACGATTACTTTACCACAAATTGTAAAAAGAAATAAAAATGGAGCAATGACAAAATAAATTAATTAATAGAATTATGTGATAGATACATGGTGCTCACATATTTACAAACATTGTAAAAGTAGGTACGTATACAATATCACAATATTCCTAACATTTTTACATTACAAATAATACTAATAAGACAGTGTGTGAGTTTAAGTAATCACAAAATGTGTAAAAATCTATGATATACAAATAAAGTAAATTATATAACTAGATTAGCAACCAGTTTGATTTTGTCCAGATAAGGAAAATCACGAATAAAACATAAGTACTTGTGAACATTTGGTACTACAAGGCTTGTAAGTTGTGATAAGCAGGGCACAGGTATATTGTTTAATAAACACATTTTAAATGAGCAGGTAATTAATTTAGTTTTGCAGTGGCCTTTCGGAGGATGTTGTGTGCATAAAGTTTTAACACAACAATTTTTAATTTGAGCTAACAATTTCTACCTGAGCGAAACTATTTAGTTTTTAATTTTGGATTTTAGTATAAAACTTCTACTTCCTGATTAATAATATAACATACCGCTAATATTTTCCGGAAGAGTATGCAGAGGTTTATTTATAGTATACACACATCTGGCCAGTCATAATATTTTTTAATATTTTTAAAAGAGTAACCGTGGCGTTTCTTTCCGGCTCTTCTCCATAGGAAACGACCAATTGGAACCGTGCACCTAGCTTCTGACGTTTCATAAGTGTCCATGTAGATTTATGTGAAAGAAAATATGTCGATTTTCATTTAGGTCCCATGGAATAGGACCCCAGGGGAGCTCGAGGAGCTCGTGGCTAAGTAATAACAGCCACACATACTATAAAACTGATTTACATCCGTAAGACGTCCTCGTAACATAAGGTCCCGTTGAAAACCACCGTCAGGCACTAGTTGTCTGGCACGCATGCTGAACTGGGCCTGTTTGGCGCAGCCGTGAGGCGCACAATACTATTTTTATGTTCTTTGTTTGTTTTTTGTATAAATATTGTGTGCCTGGGTCAAATAAATTTATTTTCTTTCTTTCTTTTTTCACACGGGTCGATCCATCAGTTAAGATACACAAGCCGGGGTTGGTTCTGGTTCGAGAATGGTTGACCATCTTTACATACCAAGACCCCTCCGTCCCTCGGAAAGCACGTTAAGCAGTTGGTGGTGGCTGTCATTCGTGGATCTTTGACAGTCGTTACGGGTAGTCAGAAGCTTGAAAGTCTGACAATCAGTCTTAGCAAGTGGTATCGTATTACCCAGTACTGGGTTGTAGAGGTCAGATAGGCAGTCGCTCCATGTAAAATACTGGTATTCAGCTGCATCTGGTAAGATTGGAAGCCGACCCCAACGTAGAAAAGTGGGAAAAGGCTAGGCAGATTGATTGATTGATATAATAGGATTCCAGACTCCGAGCTGCTACTGAGGGGCTCATGGCTAATGGAAAGCACAGTACGCCGTTGGTTACGGCTGTCATTCCTAGTTCTTTATATTATTACAAACAAAAAGTCTATTAACGTATGTGTACATATTGGTAAAGTAATACTACAGATAGTTAATTGTATCAGGCGCGATTTGTCGGAAATCCATTACGTATAAAATACAATAGACATCGATTTATTTAACCTATTCCGCTAAATAGAACTAACTAACTTTAGTTAGCGGAATAGGTTAGGAAATATATCTACGTGTATTGTTTTTTTTTTTAAGAGATTCTGCTGATTCTTCAGATTTCAGAATAAGCATTTAATTTGAGTTTCAAAAAGAGGTTTGTACCTCCATGGCAGCCTAAAGCTATCGTTTAATTATTTAAAACAATAAGACACTCGTAAATCGTTCATCATTTTATAGGCAGAGATTTTTTAGATAACGCCTGAAAAAGCATATTTATCTAACTTACAAAAGTTACAATAGAGTAAAGAACAACAATCAAGCGTCTTTGAAGAAGTTTAGCTAAAAAAGTTTTGTTTACGAAAACAAGGACAAAGGGGGTGAGAGGAGGGGGGCGCAAAATAAAGCAATCAGTTATCCGTTAGGTTTGTTTTTTGATAAAAACGTTGACTTTGCAATCTTGAGTCTGAAATTAAGCGTTGTGCGGTACAAAAGTTGAGGGGACGGCTTTTCTATCTTTATTTTTGAACAGAAAATACTCAGAAAACCGACCATTAGCGTGTTAGACCACGCACAGTGAAGGGTTCCGTAGTTGGGATCAATATTTACGCGTGCACACTATTCATTTTATCATCCGCAAAAATAAGTTAATAGATGTCTTAGAAAAAACTGAAAAACAAAGTTACTTCTGCTGTTGTAACTGAAAATATACCATATTTCAAAACTATTGACGTAAGTACTAAAGTCTCTACGAAACATCATAATGTTTTTTATCATGAGATCCAACAATACCCCACACACTTACATAAAGGCACCGCTGTGAAGTGAAATAAAAAAAAAATGTGGTGGCAAGTGTCCCTCAGTAACATGTTGGGGAGTACAGACCTCCCCTATTTTTTTTATTTTTTTTCGCTTCGCCATTGTTTAGTAGTGCACAGAATACAAGTTGTTTCCAATTTTCATCGATATAGGATAAATTGTCTCCGCGTAAAATGGCTGTGTGAAATTCGGACGGACGGACGGACATGAAGATATTATAAGAGTTCCGTTGTTCTATTTTGCTACGGAACCCTACAAATAATTAGCCTACCCGTTACTAACACGCAAAACATTAATGATTTGGAGGGACTTTTCAGTATTATTTAACCGTAATAGCGGAAAACGTAAAAGATACGTACACACCTCTCACCTCAACCTCTCGTAATTGTTTTTAGCAACCATTTAATATTAAAGGGGTTTGCTTTGATTGACCGCCATTCTATCTTTATTTTATTAACCGACTTCTTCAAAAAGGAGGAGGTTCTCAATTCGTCTGTATGTTTTTTTTTTTTTGTTGTATGTTTGTTACGCGATTACTCCGCCAATTATGAATCGATTTTGATGATTCTTTCTTCTTTTTTGTATGGTAGGTCATGCTTCCGAGGTGGTCCCATAGAAATTTATTAATTTTGCTTGCTTAGTTTTTGAGTTAGCTTCAATATTACGTATTTTTCCCACTAGATGTTTTTATTTACTCCTTCACTGTTATTTACATCAGCTCGTGGCATTCGAATTTGTGTGGGGTAGGCACCACAACTAAAAAGTGAAAAATAAAAAACTTTTTACAAAAAAAAAGTCGGTATTTTTTTTTGTAAAAAGTTTTTTATTTTTCTGTAATTTTACATGATGTGATGATTCGGAGGACTACAAAGGTAACCAACATAGCCCGAAGAACAAGGTGGACGACGAAATAATGATGATGATATACGAAAATGAGGACTTTATTGTATATAAACAGAAATTATTATTATTTATTTATTTATATCTCAAATAACAAGATCCACTTTGTTAGTAAATAAATAGTGCTTAAAAAACTATGTTAGTTCACACATAAACGCATACAATGTTTGAAGAACGGACAGTCATACCTGTCCGCTATCACACTCAGGATGCTGTAGCTACTCACACGCACTGTGTGCAGCAGTGACGCCGCTTTCTTGCGTAAGATTGCCGCGAAACCATCCGTGCGTGCCTCCATGAATATGGTGGACGCGCTGCAAAATGGAGGGAGCCTCAGCAGCATCCTGAATGCGTTTTTGTATTGGACCCGCAGAGCATTGACAGCCCTTTGCGTATATACTGTCCACAGGCTGCTGGAGTAAAACATCTGACAAAAGGATTTAAATAACAAACAACAAAAAAAAACAATGAAATGAAATGGTTTATCCTGTAAATAGGATATCGGAATCACTTTTGCAGGTCATATTAAAAAATATATATATTAAAACACGCTTTTCCTAGTAAATTTTCCTATATACTAGTTCATATACAATCACCACATACTACGAACTCCCGTTTCATGTATTTACGTTGCGTTGATTGCGCGTTGTACTTTGATTACAACTCAAACCGACTAATCAGGATTGATATATTCAATCGGAAATAGTGAGGGAATTTGTGTTTGTGTTTGATAATCAGGTACAGACGACAAAATAGTTCATTTACGCTGGAGTAAAGGACAACAATAAATTAACGGCCTAGTGGCGAATGAGAATTCATTTAAAGATGCCATACAGTCCTAAAAATCTTTAAACAGACTCCAAAGATCGGCCGCACTAAAGACAATCTCCACTGGTAGAATTTCTCGGATAGTGTTGATTCTCTATGTATATGCAACGTCTCCCTGCAGAGATAGATTTGTTTTGCGTTGAGTAATGTAAATTATTTTGCATAGAATCATTTTTGTTATAACTGAGCAGACAGCTGTCCTGCTGGGGAGTTAGTTGCGCCACTTTTTCTTCCCAGCTAAAGCACTAGGAAGTGGTGAAACGTGGGTGTTTTAGGGGGCTGTTATATGTAATTTTCACGTGTGAAATGTACTAATTCTCTGCCTAGTTTGAATTTGATTTTGATTTTGTCACTTGTCCAGGTGAAGACAGAATGTCTGCATCAGGGAATGGTGTTAGCATTGCTGATTACTGGGCCAAACAGGGAATCTAACTAGCAGGACTTATCTTCAACTTCATTTTGCACTGCATGCCCTGTCACCTACACACGTGAACACCGTGTCTGCATCAGGGAATAGTGTTAGCGTTGCTGGGCCAAACAGGGAATTTAACTTGATATTTGCCATCGACACGTTATGAAGAGTTTTTGTCAAAAGTGGTGAAGAAATTACGAGGTTGGCTCTACTTGGTTACTTGCACACTTAACTATTTTGTCTACTATATAACGCTATAACTTATTACATTGAGTTACATGATACGCTTCCCATGTTATGTATAATGGAAGTGAATCGCTAGAGGGCGCGAATGTTTTATCATGTAGGAAATATTAAGTGAAGGCAGTTCGTGTGGTTATGGCTCTTATATATTTGTATATTAATACAGAAGATAGTCAAACATCCTCGACATAAAGTAAAAGGTAGGCAATCGAACCTCATTTTGCGATCCAATACAATGATTGTGCCTCTTTTTGTGAACCTCAAATAATTCCTATTTTGCGCTCCTAAACATTATTATTGAACACTTTAATATAATGATTGCGCCTCTTTTTGTGAACCTTAAAAAATTACTATTTTGGGGTTCAAAAAATATTAAATATACCTCCAACTGTCATTAACTAGACACAATAGAATTTTAATTGTTATCGGCCTTTAGAATGCCGATTGACAGTTGAGCGGTATAATCATTGTTGGGGACATAAATTATACCAAATGTCTCAACTTTAGAAAACAATGTAATATAACGTGAGATGGTGGACACACGCGGTTTCGCCCAGTTCGTTGCGCATCGCGACATTAAAGATATACGAGATATCTTTAATGTCGCGATCGCGAAAAGTATTTTCCACCTGCCTCCTCAATTTTTGTGCCCCACTCGTTTCCTGAACACGGGACGAAAAGAAATTTACATTTTAATTTTGTTTCACGGTGAGAAGTTTGAGACGGTCTCAGTAACGGATCTGTTTGCAGCGATACAAACTTTTTGTTTTGCATAATTAACTGGTGATAGAGCCGTGTACCTAGTGGAATACTGGCTTTATAGTTGAGAAGAAAAAACTAGGGTGATAGTCTTTCTGAGACGGGATTAAGTTTGCTGGAGTTCAAGTATTCTTAAGAGGGATTTATGTAGTTTTTTTTTTTTTAAGAAATCTTTGTACAACTATTGGCAAGGTGACTATCGGGTTACGTGAAGGGAGAATTCGGAAGGGGCCTGCGTGTCTGGATGCTACGAAACACGCTACGGCGTAGCGAGCGTAGCACGCACTGCTACGTAACGAGTATGGGGTCTACGCGCCTGTGGATCATTTGTAATAGATTTTAATAAGTAATTATTAGGCGTGTTATCTATTAAATTATCATTTTATTTTATTGATTTATTCAATCTAACCTTATTATTAATACCTTATAGAAGGAAATTAATGTGTATTTAATATACACTTCTGCGATCACCTTCAGTTAATACAGGCGTGGTGTTATAATATTGTTTTAATTACATAAATTCCGTATTATATATTCCGTTCTGAGCACAGCGTCATATGACGACATATTGTGTCATATCCGATATGAAATTCCAAGGTGACAAGGATATCATTACATGTTACATTCAAAATTAGAATATGTGTGAAACACCCTTATTGTTTTGGATTCAACTGTTTTTGATGAATGGAACAATTTTGAATTTAATATTTTTGCAGTGTTTTGTTTTATTTTGTTTTGTTATGTTTCAACCAACGTTTAATCAGAAAGCCAATAAATTCTCTTAATTAAAAACGACGTGTTGAGTGACGTAAAAGAAACACTCTGTACACGCACACTTGTCTTTCCATGTTGAAATACAAGTGTGCGTGTACAGAGTGTTTCTTTTCCGTATCAATTTAATATTTTTTGTGAATATTTTACTACTTATAAAAAAACTGGTTTTTTTTTTATGGTAATTATTTTTTTTGCGTTTATCAACGCTATATACTATTGCAGGTTAGCGCGAAAGCCCTTCGTTAGATAACATACTGTATATGAGTAAAGTCTTGAAAATCTAAATAAATATTATGTGCGAAACGAGAATTGTTTACCTTCCGCGCGTTCGTGCTGGACCCAATATCGGATAAAAAGTTGACACACATAGGACATAAGCTGTAGGTACTGATACGTTATCAACCAATGTTAAAAAGCTTCAAATGCCTGTATATTTGCGCCATCATTTAAACTTGGACACACAAACCTACTAAAGTTCGATTCAAACATAATGGCGGCTCGGAAAAGGAGGCGAGTCACCGCGCAGTAACAATTTCATGTGTCAGCGGGGGTGAGGGGTGGGGTACTGCGCAGCGAGTAGCTAACTTTCGAGCCGCCAATAAGTTTGAAACGACCAGAGGGCCTAGACAAGCGACAATCGCTTCGAAAGCGTTTCGTATTTCTACAACGACTTTCAACATGATTGACATAAGCTTTGCGACAGCTTATGTCACTCCTGTACATTTTTGCCTTTTCCATCATCGTTATCGCTGATAGAATGTCACTTTGTCTAGGGCCTCTGAGGCTCTAGACAAAGTGGCATTCTGCTATCGAAAACCATAAGTTAATCCTGTTGAAAGTGGCTGTAGAAATATGAAACCCTTTCGAAGCGATTGTCACTTGTCTAGGCCCTCTAAACTGCTTTTTATATCCAAATTTATATAAGTATGGCTGTAGTACTTTCCCAAACAAGACCTTTTACTAGAAACCCTTTACTTTAGAAAACACGAATTTGCAATTAATGCAAATTCGTTACCATTTACTTACTTCAATCCAATTACTTGTATTTTGTTGAAGGGACAGAAAACTGTAAAGTAACTATTTTGATACAAGGAACGGCCATTTTGATTGAATTGGTACTCTTCTGCCGCGGATTCTTGAGCTAATGTCTAATTCATGAGAGGAGCGAGTGTCTGTTGAAATAAAATTGTTTTTCAATAGTAAATAGTTGTTTCTAGTAGTCTTTTTCTCGTGAAGTATCTGCTATTCAGTGCCTGAATGATCAATATTTTCTTCGATCACCATACTTGATAAACGAATTAGTCATAGCAGTTTCTTCGTGTCAGCAAGCTGTGTACCACGCTGTGCCTTTTGCTTCGCCAGAACCACATTGAACTTCAGGATAATAAAACTTATTAATATATGCTTGCTGGTAAAATCTTTAATCTTCATTTCTGTAAAATATGAAAATACCAGCTAAGTGCGATTAAGACCGAGAAAAACGCCGAAAATTGCACGTTTATTGTATGGGGTCCCCTTTAAAACACAGCGGAGGCTCAACTCAAACTCAAACTCAAATTCTTTATTGCATTCATGTGTACTACAGCTATTACAAGTATATAAAGTAAGATCCAACATGAAACCTGGTTAGGCCCCGGCAACATAAAATATTGGACAAAACATGCATCCAGTGTGCTTAGTAATATGGTTCCGTTTGGCACCCTTCCGGTACGGAACACTAAAAAGTAGGTGTGCCATAAATGATGCCATGCATATCCGTGATGCCATGTGATATTCATATGTGTGCGATTTAATATTTAATACTCCCCACTAACAGTTCACAATAATAATTTTGATCTGATTATAAACTTTACATTTAATATGCGCAAACTAAGCTGAAAATATAAATTAATTCCACTCAATAAGCTAATAGTTGTTGCAAAATGCAAATTGTAAATTGCTGTTGTGATAATAATGTATTTTGATAAATCTAATCAGCGGAAATTGGTTTGAAATTATGCTCTATTTCAAACTGTTTGTTGTATTTAAATCCAAAAGCAGTTTACTGAGTTATGCAATCATTTTGTAGATATTTGATATAACTAACGTGCCACTGATATATGTTTATAATTATATAAGTATGTTTTGTGACGAAAGACGTAATGGAATGGTATCCAAGGAATGGGAAAAGACAGAAGGTACGTCAAGCCAGGAGGTGGGAAGATGACTTACCAAAATGATGGAGAAGATTAGCTCGTAACAGAGATGAGAGGAAGAAACTAGGGGAGGCCTATGTCGCAGGACAACCTGACTATTTCATCACCACTGCTCTCAAACCGGCGAAGGAAAACATCGTCAGGAAACAAGCATGTCCTGCCAGGGTTAACGGAAAGTCCGAAAGGGTTACCAACAGGCATCTGAAGGAACACGGGTGGGTTTTAGTCAGTAAAAGTCTGACACACCCTCCCGCTCCGCTCAGACCGGGAGAAGTCATATAAAGATCGCCCAACTTCAAAAAAAAAAAGAAGGACATGCCTGTTTCCTTTTTTTTTCACCTAAAAAGTGTGTCATCCAAGAACCCGCACTGGCCCCGCGTGGTGTATTACGGCTCGCCCCCTCGAAGAGGAGGCCTGTTTCTCAGCAGTGAGAATGTCATATGATGTCATATGAATGTCAATGAGGTACTGATTATTCTGATGCTCACAATAACAGGATTCTAACCGCTATCGCTTCCGCTTGCCACCATGTCCTAGCCTATTCCGCCCACATACTTGTATTCGCAAAAGTTTGTGGCTAGTAAACTTTTCACACAAGGATCTTTCATTAGACGAGTTGTTCTCAAGAATTTCGACCAGTTTCCACTTATATGTAGGTAGGAAGACAGAATTTTATTGGTAATAGTTTTAGAAACTGTGTCGATACCATATCACCATATCAACATCCTTTCCTGGAGTCATGGCGTCGCTCCTGCCAGGGTTGCGGGAAAGTCCGAAAGGGATACCGGGACCTTGGCAACAGGCAATTGAAGGAACACTGGTGGCACTCTTCCACCAGAGACAATATAAATCCTGCGCATCCTAGCCAGTCAACATCGGTACCATCTTGCTGACCATCTAACATATTCATCACGACATGACCTATGCTCATACAGGGTGTAGCTCATGGAATCCCCATCGACGCGCAAACTGTTACCATGATTTCAGCACAAATAATACTAGATCCACAGCGTATACATTTGTAGCTGATAATAACCCACGTAAAAACAAATTGCCTCGGAAAGCACGTTGCTCCCGTCTGTCATTCAAGTCTGACAACCAGTCTTACAAAGAGGTATCGTATTACCTATTAACTGGGTTGTGGAGGTCAGATAGGCAGTCGCTCTATGTAAAATACTGGTATTCAGCAGTATTCAGCTAAACTGGAAGCCGAACCCAACATAATTGGGAAAAGGCTAGGCAGATTAATTGAATAACTGACGCAAAATTAAATGCTGGTGGTTCTAGTATCATTTATACTGAATTCAGAGTAAAAGTTTGCGCGTCGATGCCTCTTACTCCCTGTATACCTCCTACCAGTAGAATTGTAATCGTTTCCTCCGAACATCTCAATCTAAACCAACATTAAACATCCCATCAGCTGCTTACTTTCAATTCGCCATAGAGTACTAAGAGCTCTTTACATAGAGCACTGCCGGCGCACGCAAGCGCTCAGTTTATACTTCTGGGGTGTCTGGAGTTTGTATGTCATTGTGGATACGGTAGTTTGTGAAGTTGTCCTAAAAAACGATAAGTTATACTTTTAGTAGAATCAGATTTAGCGTTTTAACAGTACGTATTCGTGCAAAAATGAGCCTTTTGACAAATCATGAACGGCCCTAAGGTAGGTAGAAGATGCCTAAGGTAGAAGACCTGGCATTAATTCAACTTTTGCTTGCAAATATAGTGTTAAAGTAAGTCCTTACATACATAAAGGCTATCCGTGGAGGGATCAATCTGAATCCGTAATCGGCGCAAGATTGTTCTACCTGAATTTCAACATATTTCTCGTCATAACACCTGTACAGTCATGAGCAATAATATGTATACATTGTCACATTTTCTAAAATATCTTTACTTCTACCATTCCAAAAATATGTCGTATTTTTTTCTAAATTACCTAACCGTCAAACTGTGTCAAAACTGGGTATACATTGGTTTCACAGTAATATAGACGAAACAAAATCAGTAAAAAGTTGACACTTTCATTTTTAAGTATCCATGACAATTTCAATAATATGTATACAATTGTATGCGTGTTATAGAAATTGTCATGGATACATTAAAATGAAATTGAAAGTGTACAACTATTTTTTCCCGATTTTTTGACTTTCAATTGTTTTTGCATTCAGTTTTTAAAGTAAAGATTACATGGATACTTTTTGAAAATTAGAGAAAATTATTTTTTACCCGACTATCGCGAAGCAAAAAGGAGGGTTATGATTTTGACCGGTATGTATGTATGTATGTTCATCTATTCCCTCAAATCTTCTAAACGACTCATCACAATTTAACAAATGAGGTATCGTTGGAAGCGTCTTGATCGTGCGCTGGTTATAGGCTAAGTGACAACTAAATTAAAATGGGGCCCTCTAGAGGACAAAGTCATGAACTAAAAAAATATATTTTTTAATCATACCATGTTGGGTATCAAATTAAACGGCATACTTAGCACATTTCAAAAAAAAAAAAAAAAAACTAAAACCCAACTACGACAAAAAAGTCAATCAACTAGAAAGGTATAAACGAGACACCACAGACAGACAAATTAAAAGCCCCGGGGTCACTCGGTAATCTGTTCGATTTATGCCCTAACGCGTGTGACTCCGGATTTTTAATTTGCAGAGAGAAGCGCACGTGGAAGCTTACCTTACCTACCTTGTTTAACCTGTACAGATTTTCAGTACAAAACTGCAATTTCATATTTAAACCCGTATTTAGTTCTCGCTGCTGAGGTGAAAATTTGTATGTGTTATACGAGACAAAAGTTATTTGCATCTCGTTTCTTTGAATCCCTCGCTGTGCTCAGGATTCTAACGAACGATATACCGACGTATTTCCGAACTCAAGCTGCTTGAAACGGTTACTTTGTAATTGTTTACATAATTTCGAAACTATACTATATACATGTTTGTGAAATTTCCTTGGGTACATTATTATGTAACTAAAAGTTAATATAATTTTTGGGTAATCTATTGTTAAAGAAAATTTGATAAAAATGTGTAGTTAATTTTGACACAATATTAGATTAGATATTAGGCACAGATAGCATACTTATTTTTGCGATTTAATGTTGCTTACATGAATTTGAATTTTAAGGGCGTTTCTATGTTATTGCTCGTGACTGTACATGGATTTTTATCAGATCAGACGGGTCTGTACGTCGATTCTGTAAAATTCAAACAACAACTCGCATCTCACATCGCTATTCACTCTCACTTCGAATTTTGAATCGGGTTCGAGTGCGACGTGAGCGTCAAAGTGACAAGGGAATTACCTTACTGAACGCCACTTCTTACGTCATCTCATACTTTATCTGTCAAAATCTCACGGTCAAATTAGTTCAACTCGCTGACACGCTCGCAAGGGTAGCGCTAGTGTATCAACCGAGTTTTTAGAATGCCCATCAAGAAACTCACAGCGGATTCAGATTCAAAGTTTGGAATGATGTCTTACAGAATCACACACCTGAAGGTAGACGGGACCATGTAAGTTAGTTTTAATAATATGTACCCGCTCCACACATATTCTGGGCTCCAAAACCACGGGCTGCAGAGCGGTAACGTTAGCAGAATAAATTGAAACGTCTTGCCACCAGGCGAGCGATCTCCAGAACATTACACCACGCGCTGTCTTACTCGCGTGAACTATGTAGGTGAGTAGCTGGCACCAGTGTTTGTTCTAGTAGAGTAATCTTGAGACTAGTCTAGCTTTTAATACGTCTATCAAATGGATTGCATTCTACCAGAATGATATTATTTTGGCGTTCAAATGGTTAGGATTTTGAGGTTAAATAATAACAGCCGCACGGGTTGATTGAAGATAAAACTACGCTTGCCGCGGTCGGTTCGTGGATGGGTCACAATCCATTACCTATTGAGACCCCGCCGTGTGTCGAAAAGCACGTTAAGCCGTTGGTCCCGGCTGTCATTCGTGGCTCTTTGACCGTTGGTACGGGTAGTCAGAAAACCAAAAAGTCTCAGTTAACTGGATTGTGGAGGTCAGATAGGCGTTCGTTAGGTAAGATACTGGTATTCACCAGTATCTTACATGGAATGCCTATCTAGCTGCATCCGGTTAGGCTGGAATTCGACCCCATCATAGTTGGAAAAAGGCTAGGCAGATTGTTTTTTTTGCTTTAGTACTATAGTAGCATTTTGTTTTCGTTAGATACTTTGTTCTGGTTTAAAATTCCGATGAAAACTATTTTCTTTTTCAACGGTGGTTCTAAAAACTCTAAGTCTAACATTCTTTTTTATAGCTGTTTTAATACTTATCAACATTAACAGCCAAATCAGCCGTTTTGAGATCAAAAGACACGAAACTTTTTATGAATATTCGTATTTTTTCTTTCTTAGGTACACTATATTTTTCTTAACTGGAATTTCTCAGTAGCAGCCCGGAGTTTGGATTTGTTCCCGGTTGATGGCAATATAACAAACCTGCGAAATGGACTGAAATGAAATGAAGTCTTTTAATGTCCAGATATAAATAGACACAGGAATACCTCTGCCTACCCTTTGGGGAATATGAGCGTCATAACAGCACGCCCATATCTAGACACGCGGCAGCGTGTCAAGCCAAAGTTCAAGAAAAGAACTGGCGATGCAGCAGCCGTGTGTTATATTACACGAACCATTTGGAGCTACTTTTCACCCCTCAATAACTTAAAATCTATTTAACGTACACACATGAAATTTGGTTTATTTATTAATACCCCTTAGATTTGCTAGAAGCCCAAATTTCATAAATATAACTCAAACGGTTGTTGAGATATTAACGTCTAAAAGTAGGCATTTTTATCACTGACTTACCTATATACCTACCTATAGATCAAAAACCTAACCCACTTCCAGATGACCTAGAAAGTTGAAATTTGGTATCCAGCCTGGTAATTGTGTGGAAAATATCTGAAAACTGAATATTTTTACGATTTAAAAATGTTTTCAAGTAACCGATTTTTAACACCTAGCGCCTTTCAAAATTATAATAGCAAAAATATTTTCTTTTCTAGGAGAGTTGTTTCCATTATGAAAGGTCGTTCTTTTTCGTTTTGTATATAGATACCAGATTATTTTATATATTTTAGACAACCAATAATTAATAATAATTGCTAATCATTAACTGTTTAAGTTTTCCGCGAGGCGGCCAACAAGAGTGCGTCGCGTCCGGGGTCACGGGGATTTAAGGGTTTGGAAATATTGTCATAGTCCTTGAGGTAGAATTTAGGCTTCCTGACATGATGTCGGAGCCGCACAAGAGTCGGCCCTCAAGGTGAAAAAAAAATTCAGATCATCTCAGAATGAAAATGTAAAATCTATGCAGCGCCGATACAAGCATGCGGTCTGGCACCGCGCGCCTCCCGGTGCGACTCCGGCGCGGCGTCGTGTTAATAAAAACCTTAGTAGTTATTTCATTAATTAAGATCTGTCCACTCGATCAAAACTGATTAGGTACTACTTGGTTTGGAACGGAGAGTTTGAGTTTACCAGTGTACTCATTTGATGACGTTGTGCTAATGACGCGATTTTCTGAATCGCGGTATCAAGATTTTCCGCAGGATCGTGACGCAGTACGTTCCCGTGGGAAAATTTCCACTCGGGCGAAGCCGCTGGCTAAAGCTAGTAGCCCATAAATAATATAAAAAATTCGTACTTGTACCGATAACTAACGTATTGTTTTCGAGTGTGTCAAAGTCCTATCGACTTTGACACACTCGAAAACAATACGTTTTATCAGCAAGCCAACATTTTAGAGGAGTAAGATATGTTGGCCTTACAATAAGATGTAGCTGTCACGCACACCAGCATAACAAAGTTGCCCTGTTTGTTTTAGTTCTTTTGCAGCGCGATACTATAGACATAGAAATTATCAAAGATAAAGAAGATAAGTTGATTAGCCAAATATAAGAGAACTTGTATGTAAAAACTAGCCAAGTAACATTTTCATCTTCAATTCATTCTAAGTGCTTTGTGTTAATAATTCGACTATTCAATGAAGTTATATTTTTAAATAGAAAACTTTGATAAAGCAGAAAAAACAAGAAATTTTGTTTTAAATTTATTTTAGAATGTTGTATGTTCTTTATAAATTTCAGAATTATGTATAGAGCTTGGCACCCATTTAGATCTCAATTCTTTTGTCGGCGAAGTCGACAACCATACTTATTCTTAATATTGAATTTGGCTCCATTTTCACATTTATGTTTTTGATTGGATTCAATATACAGCGTGCCGCTTTAATGGTGACATTAATTTAACACACGTATACGATTTCGCGTATTCATTTAATGAATATATTTTAATTTCATTAAACGTTATTATTTACTGATTTATTTACAATTTTCTAAATTACCATCTTGGAGCAACCTGTACTTAAAGAACTGTAACGAAGAGGTCATTTGCCGGGGTCACCGATCAGTAGGCAAATAGAAGGAAAGCCGCGCAATTTCTTAGAAATTAAGCCGCCGACAAAGAATTGGCCGAGAGAACGTAAGCCAGCTGGTAGGTAGCTTCATGAATGAATCTTTTACACAGAGTGACCTTAACTTTGGTTATGGTTTTATAATTTAGTTTGTTTGAAAATTTAAATTTTTCAGTTGACCAATTATTTTATTTTATTATAATTTTTATGATTACTAGCCACTAGTCCTACCCGTGTGTTAAATTAATGTCGCCATTGTAGCGGCACGTTGTATATAAATGTAATTTAATGTTTTTCTAAACTCCTGTTATACAGGGTGTAAAAAGGCCCATCACATAGCTGTCATCTACGCATTCTGTACATCAAATTAAATAACACTGCACAAAAATAATTGCTGGGAAACGACTTTTATTTTTGGTGTAAAAAAATCGCTGTTTACCGTAGTGCGCAGTTTACGGTAATGCGCAACGTAACGCACGCAAAACATTGTGTTTATAGGTGCATGCAACGGTTCAGACTTTGTGGGGTTATTTAAGTAATTTTAAACATGCGTTATTTAAAAAACGTCTGAAAAAGTTGGCACTTTGACCTTAAATATCTCCGTAACCAGCAGGTTCCCAGATATGGTCCAGAACAAAAAAATGATCACAATGACGGGAATAACAAGTGACTTTCGGCTTCGTTAAGTGTCTAAGTAACAGGAGGTATACATTTTATAAAGCAAATCTCAACATTACTTAGGTACTAACGATATAATGTAGGTTAGTACTTTTATCAATACTTCTTATACCTTTTAAAACCCTAACTGAACTCAAACGAAACGTACATAACATTCGAGTATGGCTGAAGTAACCTGAACGATACTTAGCCAGTTCACGGCCAAACAAACATGAAACAGTTTTCATTCATTGTATACCTAGAACTCAAGTGCTCTTCAGCTCCAACGAGCGGTTCAAACGTAGTGAAAGGAAATTTTGAGAATAGTATACTTTTTAGGGTTCCGTAATCGAAGGGTGCCAAACGGAACCGTATTACTAAGCCTCCGCTGTCCATCTGTCTGTCAGCGGGCTGTATCTCATGAAACGTCGTAGATAGACAGTTGACGTTTTCACAGATTGTGTAAGAAGAAACAAAACTAACTATTACTAATATTATTTAAAACTAACTATTAGGTACTAATATTATTTAAAATACAAATAAACAATTTTAGTGTTAATTAATATTAGTACCTACTAGTTAGTTTTGTTAGCGTAAGTGTTTAGATTAATTTTATTTAATAAAAATTGAGAAAAAAAAAAGAAGAAACGAACTTCTTTTCTTCAAAAATATAAACCTTTAACAAAACAGTTCTTAAACCTTTCGAGCTTTTGTCGCACTCGCACGCCAAGGATTCCGTACCGTATTAAGATTAAGTAAAAAACGCCAAAATAATCACGTTTCTTGTACCTCCCCTCCTAGCCCCTTTATTAATAGAAAAAAAACTACTTATCACATATCACATATTATTAACATTGTTTCATTTTAATTATTTGTTGTTTTAGCGAAAAAAAAATCATCTATTACGGTTCATGAGAGCCCGGTGACAGACAGAGAGAAGGACGAATTAACATGCCTTGTCATCAATCCTAAAACTCAATAAACATACGAATTTTCAATACCGTATCACAATAAACCTTCGGTTCAGTTCAATCAATTCGAATATATAATGACACAAAGGAATCTGTACGATCTAATAAACATAACTTGTGTCTCAATACTTCATTACGTCACTACAAAGGAAGGAGGGAAATTGATTTACTTTTTTTTCGTTTGTTTTTTGTTGAGATTGTTTATTTAATTAGGGTATGGTTTTGCGATGAAGTGCGGTTTTTTTTATGAAAGTCAGCTATCTTTTATACGTGTAATAAAATTATCGTCTGACAGTTTTTGTATGGAAAAATTGACAAAAATTCCAAATTTATTCGCTGGATAAGGCTTATACTTATAGGTATAAAAGTTTATTAAAATTCGCCCTAAATGTGTTAACAAGCCAGATTTGAAATACGTTCAAGTCACCTGGATATATTTTTCCGATATAAAATGATAATGATAAAAATAGTGAAGCTAGATTTAAAAAAAAACTACACCAAAGTACTTTTTGCATTATAATTGTGTATATTTAATCATATTTTAGTTTCAAAGTCAAAGTCAAATCATTTATTTCAAATAGGCACATTAAAGGCACTTTTGAACGTCAAAAACTAAGAAATAGAACTGATTCTAGTTGCCCCTTCCAAAAGGTAGTTTTCGTATGGAGAATGTTTTACGATATTTTGTATACATCAATTATAATTACATATGAATACGATGCACCTATACCCCATTTGAAATAAGATTAGACATTAAAACAAACCCTTTTACAGTCCGTTCAACCGATTTTGACTTCTATACCGTAGGCATAAGGATAGCATTAAAAGCAAAAAAAAGTTACACAATACCAACTATCTACTGCGGCTGCCATTTGTCATGCCACCAACGCAATAGAATTCAAAATCGGTTGAACTGAATGTAAAAAAGGCTTATCTATACGTCTAATCTTATTTCAAATGGAGTATAGAATACGATTACTGTACCACAATTGGTAAAAAAATTTATAAATGGAGCAATGACTAGTAAATTAGGTAATTAATTATGTGATAGATACATGGTGCTCACATATTTACAAACATTGTAAAAGATCACAAGACGACACATTCTCATATTTTTCTCTTCTTGTCCTCACACACTATTGTCTACATCTCTTTTTTTTTTCATGTCTCCTTACACAGGGTCAGGTCTGTTGTAAGAAATAAGCAATACTTTATTGTATTCGACTGTTATATTTCACATCTCTATTTATTTTACCGTAGGTATAAATAATGAAACAAATTAAAATAAAGCTGCATTTCATACGTTACGAAAGGATTTATTATTCTTTATATTTCATTTTGTGTAAATAAATGCCTACATCATACATGGTTCGATAATATCCGCTTCCGATTCCCGTTACATAACAACCATTTAAAAAAATACTCGTTGCTTATAAAAAACAAAAAAAACTTTAAAGTCTTTTTATTTATATACAACAATTCGCAGGCATTTACCAGCCGTTATTACCCAGAAGTGGGCGTTTACGAGCATTAAATCGCTGAATACATTACTCTATCGCCACCCATAAACCTTCCACACATGTTTTGAGTCAACACACATAAACAAACTTCGCAAAAATGTTCACGCAAAGCATCGTTAAAAAGCTAGTTAATACACATTTTAGTCATAAAGTTTCCGTCATAATATTAATATAGCGCTCCGAAATAATTTGAGGGAAGTCGTTACCTCCCCCTCTTTGCGCCACTACACATTTAGGCCGCCGCTTCTGAACTCTTAACTGGAACTACTGGGTGACTGTTACACCGAAGCGAATCTCTCCACTACCCTAGGTTGACTGGTAGAGAATGCAATGCATGCATTAAGTCCGCCTTTGTACCTTTTTTTTGAGTGCGAAAAGTTTAAATAAATAAATGGTCGCATCAGAAGTTTTAAGGCTCGTACAAACAGGCGCGATATCGCAAGCGCGACAGGCAGCGGTACCTTTGTCGACAAAGGTACCGCTGCCTGTCGCGCCTGCGATATCGCGCCTGTTTGCACGAGCCTTTATTGAATCTTTAGCGTTTCATTCGAGTATTAATGAAGACCAAATAGGTTGATATGTAATTTTGAATAGGTAAGTGAAAAGGGGAGGAGGCCTGTGTCCCAGTAGTGGGAACATTATAGGCTGATTATGCTAAGTGAAAAGTTGTTTGTCTCGTCTCATTTCGACTCGTTTGTTATGTTAACCAATTTACATGCTTGCGGATGCGAAATAAAAGGTCTTACTGTTACGCAATTGATTTGGAGCTCGTGGCTAAGTAATAACAGCCTCTCGGGTCGATCCATCAGGGTAAGCTACGCTTGCCGGGGTTGGTCCGTGGATGGGTGACCATTTTCACATATCGAGACTCCTCCGTGCCTCGGAAAGCACGTTAAGCCGTTGGTCCCGGCTGTCATTTGTGGATCTTTGACAGTCGTTACGAGTCGTCAGAAGCCCGAAAGTCTGCCAACCAGTCTAACCAAGGGGTATCGTATTGCCCAGTTACTGGGTTGTGGAGGTCAGATAGGCAGTCGCTCCATGTAAAATACTGGTATTCAGCTGCATCCGGATAGACTGGAAGCCGACCCCAACATAGTTGGGAAAAGGCTAGGCATATTGCAGATTGACTGGTACGCAATTGATGATAGATTGCTACAATCCCCTTAATTGGCAGAAAAATTGAGGTTATACTTCATAATAGATAGAGGCACCATTAGACATCAAATATGTCAGCGCATGACTTGAGAAGAACACCTGCTTATGTTCTTCTAAAAATAGACATAGGACGCCACTCGGATAGGTTTCGTAAATAATAATGAATCCGATATTATAGTGTTACTTCGGCGTTCAAGAAATGGCAGGGCTCAATAAATCAATAAAAATCAATAATTGTGCGACCTCGCCCCGGAAAGCACTTTAAGCCGTTGGCTTTCATTTGTAGATCTTTGACAGTTGTTACGGGTAGTCAAAATACTGGTATTCAGCTGCATCCGGGTAGACTTGAAGCCGACACCAACAAGATGAAAAAAGATTACGAAGATTATTATTGATTCAAGTGTCAAAAGTGTGACTCCCGTGTGTGAGCGGTATCTCGGAACTCAAAACGAGGAATTCAAGCATCCTAATGGCGTTACATCACGGTGTGACAGTCACCCAGCCCCGGCAAAGCCCACTTCACGGGATCTTTATGGGCATATTATGCAACATTATGCATCTCGCATGCAAAACATATCGCGCCCCATCTTATATAATTTTAGCTTAGAGTCTTTGAGATTTGAGAGCCTTTATGTAGCTTATTTTGTTGCCTTTATGAACCTCATTTGTTTGTGTGGTTTAATTTTGTTTATTGTTTGTGATAAGTGGGAGAGATGCCTTACCACAAAAACTTAGACACTTGTTCAGCGCGTTTATTTATTTTATTAAAACTTTATGCACAAGTAAAAAAAAATTCTGTACAAAGGCGGACTTAATGCCTGAGGCATCTTCTACCAGTCAACCTTAGGGTGATGCAGAGACAGTCATTGCAGGTGCAACATAATTGATAAGTATGCATCTAACTCGAAAATAATAATACATACATATATGACATTGACATTTTATGTATACCTACAATGACATGAATTATGTACTTTGTAAAGTATTACATTATTTTAATTATTGTGAATGTGAAGACTATGTGGATCATTCTTTTCTTTTTATTATTTATTTTTCCTTAGTTTTAATTAATCATGGTCTAGCAATTTTAAGTAATTTATGCGGCCTACCCAAATGTCCTGTTTTTGGTATTGTTCGTCAAATCGTTGAGCTCCTTAAATTCTGAGTTGAGCTGCACGATCACTGACAAATGCGTGCACTGACTGGACAGGTCCACTCAATCTGTGTGGTTCTTTCCTCAAAAGACCATTTCAGACACCAATCTACATGGTCTTCACATGATCTGACCAAGATTAGGTCTGGACTTTAAAAGAGACTGTGACCTCTGAGTTTGTTTCGGCCCATCTTCTCAGAGTAGTCAGATAGGAAACGCCGACCTCATCTAGTTTAAAAAATGTGTTTGACGTGTAAAAGTGTTTGTACAAACCTACTTACAGAAATAAATGATCATTTATAAACAAAATAAACTGGGAGAGATGTCTTACCACAAAAACTTAGACACTTGTTCAACGTGTGTTTAGTGTCAGTTTTTATGTCAAACTACATATAGAAATGTCATGTTTAAAAGGTGTTTATGCTAAACAACTCTGTTATATACGGTTTTATTGTAATAAGGCTAGTATTCTGCGTAGTCAGCAGTTATAGTACTGTTAGTGTCTGTGAGCATGTGAACATAAATGTAGGGAACAGCTGTTTTTTTTTCGCGATTGCAGGCTTAGTCCCATAGTGAAAGTAGTTCATATTGATGAGTACAACCTAATCTACTTAATATCTTTAACACATATACAATACTCTGATTTTGGTCAATGAATATATAAATATGTTTGTTCATTTTGGGGGCTTCTAAAAAACTGGTCAAGAATTCAGTACCACCGTACAATATTTAGCAAAAAACGCTACGATATGTGACCCCCTTTAATTATTAGTTTATTTTATTTTTATTATTTGTTGTCCTAAGTAGCGGCAATAGACAAAATACACAATCTGTGAACATTTCAACTGTCTTCTTATTACGGTTCATGAGATACACCCCGCTGATAGACGGACGGACATCAGAGGTTTCCGTTTGGCACCCTCCGGGTACGAAAACCTAAAAATAGAAATTATTTTGCCTCCGCCACTCATTCAGGGGGCCCAACACCACCGCTTACAGCAGTATTATTTTAATCTTACTTCGTGGGGGAAAGATACGGAGCTATACGTCCTGTAGAGCTTCATCTCTTTCGTACACTGAAGTAATATTGACTACAAAAAAAAAAAAAAAAAAAGAGATGCTACACAAATCTAGCTAGGCAATGCTATCAAGCGCAATGTTGCAATTGTACTAGAAATTAAGCCGCAAAGAAGCCATTCCAAATTGACCAGGAATTTCCAAAAAGGTTCTATCTACAGCCAGTTCATTCTGTTACTTTTAGCAACCACCAGCACAACAACCTTTAATTACCTGCATCCTTAATCAATTGAAATAACACAACACATCCAATTACGGTGCAACACGGGCGCATGTGCCGGTCAGAACCGGTTACAACTAGTTACGGCCGGTCGAAACCAGTAATATCCAGTCTAAACTGCCGGTAATGGTCCGGTTAATCGGCTTAAGTTGTATTTATCGCACGAATCCGTGTGTCTAGCCCGTTCGTGTGAGTTATCGGATATTGTGAACGGACAAAAGGTATTGTGAGATGATTGTGTGGTGATAATAAATTGAGTTCGGCTGGAGACGGTTTCTGTGCTTGCGTAAATAATTTAGCTAGTATGTGAAAGCTTTTCCGAGTACTAAATCCTACTTCCTACTAATATTATAAATGTGAAAGTTTGTGTGTTTGTGGGTTTGTGTGTTTGGATGTTTGTTACTCAATCACGCAAAACCGGCTGAATGGATTTGGATGAAATTTGGCAAACAGATAACCTGGATTAACACATAGGATACTTTTTATCCCGATATTCCCACGGGATCGAGACTTACGCGGGTGAAATCGCGGGGCGCAGCTAGTCCTACTAATATTATAAATTTGAAAGTTTGTGCGTTTGTGGGTTTGGATGTTTGTTACTCAATCACGCAAAAACGGCTGAATGGATTTGGATGAAATTTGGCAAACAGATAGTTTATAACCTGGATTAACACATAGGATACTTTTTATCCCGATATTCCCACGGGATCGAGACTTACGCCGGTGAAACCGCGGGACGCAGCTAGTACATAATAATTACTCATTTTTTCACTGAAAAATCCCCTTTAGCTTAAAAATGATATACATAATCAGCCTATAACATTCCACTGCAGGCCTCCTCTTTGTAGAGGGCCGTAATCAACCACACGGGCCAGTGCGGGTTGGTAAATGGTACATAATTTATGTCTCTTAATTTTTTCTCAGACACGGGTTTCCTCCCGATATTTTACTAAACCTTTTTTGAGCAGTGATGATAAAATAATTTACACAAATTAAAAAGACAAAACATTCACACATTTCCCAAAGGACAGGTACAGTACTGCTGTGTTGATGTACACCCACATTTCGCCAACTATAGGTACTCATATAAGAACACACACACAAAATTGCTTACGTGATCCTCCGTTATGTCGAAAATACTGCAGCATTAATTTTGAAATAGATATATTAAATTTGAGGATTGATGCTAGGTACTATGTTTGACGAAAAAAACGATTTCATATTTGATCGATAGAAAAAAAATCCAAAGTTACCTCTAAACCCAACTATAAACTGCTGGTATAAAAAAATACTTCAAATTAGATCATAAAACTTTGCATAATAACTGAACTATAAAGGTTTAATGGTTTTTTTTATTTTTTATTACCATTATTTTCACCGTAAAAAGCAATTACATAAACTATTCGAGGCTTGGAGCCGCCAGCACCTCACTCCGTCTCGCTTTCACTCACTCCGCGAGTAGTATGGTGCGAGCGAGATAAAAAGTAAATTTGAGCGAAGGTAGGTAGTATGGGCTCTTAAGTCCCTATTGCAATTAACCGGCCACAAATCTAGACTCCGTGCTGCTATTAAGAAATTCCTTATGAAAAATCCTCATGCTTTCAGCACTCGTACATGTGACCACTAGACGAACGAGGTAGTCCTTTGAAAAATGCCTTTTCCAATTAAATGTCTGCATAAGCAAGACAAGTCGTAAAGAAACATAAAATTAAAATTCTGAGGCAAGTACATACCTAAGTAGGAGTCGAATGTAGTTTATAATTAAACAAAGCTCCAACCACTAAATATTTAATTACTCATACGCCTAAATGTAAGAAACTACCTAAATAACGTTTCAAATGTGTGTAAATTATGAATTTAATTAATGTATGTGTAAATCGCTTGGAATGTACCTACATTAATTAGATTTTCAAGAAACTACCGAAGCCTAAACTGTACTGTTTGGCTACGTTTTCAACTAACTCACATAATTCGTGGCGTGTAATTAAAGTTCTTAAAAAACAAGGAATTTTTTATCCGTTTCTGACAGCTTGTTAATTATTAAACACTAGCTTCCGCCTGCGGCTCCGAACGCGTGGTATGTCAGTAAAAAGTAGCTTATGTCCTTCCCCGGGATGCCAAAGAGATAGTTTGCCAAATTTTATCAAAATCCGTTCAGTGTTTAGGCGTGAAAAGGTAACATACAGACAGATAGACAGAGTTAGTTTCGAATTTATAATATTAGTATGGATTCCCTTATTGCCAACTAGCTTCTGACCGAGACTTCATTCGAGTGGAGGTCGTCAGTCGTCATAAATATTAAAACAGTCACATTATCATTTTTATAAAACTACTAGCTGCGCCCCCCGGTGTCTCCCGTGGGAATATCGGGATAAAAGGTCCGAGATCCTATATCCTTTTCCAGGTCATGGTTTACCCATGTGTCAAATTTTATCCAAATCCGTTCAGCCGTTTTAGCGTGAAAGCGTAACAACAAGTACACAAACAAACTCAGTTTCGCATTTATATGTAGTTACGATAGCATAATATATCTCTGTAAAGAAAAATTCTTGTTTTACACTATAGGCTTCCCAATCAGTTTTGCAGTAAAATTCTGTTGTTCGCGGGTGCCATCACAAAAAAAAACGTACAGATTCAGAGCAAATATCTGTCGGCCGTTCAGATTTTTTGCCGATAGGAAAATTGGATCCAACACTCGACTTTCCGAACAAGAATATAAAAGCAATGCTTTTGTTGGCTTTATAAAATTGTTTTCATGCTTTGATAAAACGACTTTTAAAAATGGAACCTATATTACCTATATTATTATAGGTTCATCTTTACATACCCAGACTCCTCCGTGTCTCGGAAAGCACTGGTCCCGGCGGACATTTGTGGATCTTTGACAGTCGTTACGAGTCGTCAGAAGCCCGAAAGTCTGACAACCAGTCTTGCCTTGAAAGTCCACAACCCAGTAACTGGATAATACGATACCCCTTATCGTTACTGGGTTGTGGAGGTCTGATAGGCAGTCGCTCCATGTAAAATACTAGTATTCAGCTGCATCCGGTTAGACTGGAAGGCGACCCCAACGTAGTTGGGAAAAGGCTAGACAGATGATGAATGATATTAGGAGTCTCGCCCCCTATTTCGCCAGTTATGTAGCCTTAAACATAATCCCTAAGGCCATAAACACATGAAATAGCAATAAATATAAATAAATCAGTACTTGCAGACAACGGTAAACTAAAATGGAGACTAGACTAGAGCATAAAGTTGAAATTAAAACAACAAAACCTCAAAGGAATAGATGTTTAATGCTCGCATTTAAACTTTTATTATAATTTACTTTATGGACCAAGTACGTTAACCGCTCATTGTATGGAATAACCGGTTAGATGTAATATAATAATGCGAGACATAAAACTACTTTATTTTTATTAATCTTAGTTTGTCTGAGTTTGTTTAACCCCCGACGGAAAAAGAGGAGTGTTATAAGTTTAACGTGTGTATCTGTGTGTCTGTCTGCGCCATCGTAGCTGCCAAACGGCTGAACCGATTTTGGTTTTGTTTGAAAGGTGACTTGATCGAGAGTGTTCTAGAGTTTCGAGAGCTATAAAAAAATCGTTTATCGTGATGCTTTGTTTTTGTCGGGGGTTTTTTAAATTTTTAATTTAAGGGTACTCGTTTTTGTTTCGAATTTATTTGTTGTACTGCACATTAGTAGCAACTTTTAGAAAAAAAGAAAAATGTATTGTTTATTTTTTGTTATTAACTCGAGTAACAGAACAATTAAACACAATAGATCTAAATAATCACGAACACAAAAAATCATGACCTTACCACAAAAACTACACATATTCAACGCGTGTCAGTTTTATGTCACCTCCATACAGAAATGTCATGTTTGAAAGGGGTTTATGCTAAACAACTGATAAACACGGTTTTGTGGTAATATGGAAGTAGTCGGCAACTGCTGGCACGTCATGACTGTGAAGTCATAGCTTCCACTCAGCATTATGCTGTGCTACGCTGATTTTCTGCGGTCACACTTGAACTTCTCAAAACGACCAGTTAGACATGAAACCACCCGGCCACCATAAGCGCGGGCTTGCGGATGGCGAGCAATAGGTAGCTCGCCGTCCGATAAGGACCAGGCCCGGGTCGATGGCGCGTCGTGTTCCACGCGCGCCTCAAAGAGATATGAGCACAATTGGCGGGGTCCGCTAGGACCGATGCCTGCCAGGGTTGCGCGAATGTCCGAAAGGGATACCGGGACCTGGCAACTGAAGGAATACGGGTGGGTTTTAGTCAGTAAAAGTCTGACATGCCCTTCCGCTCCACCCAGAGCCGAAGTTATTTGATGATTTCCGACACCCAAAAAAAAAAAGTTAGACATGAAACCGCTGTCTGCTGAATGTGCCTGAATGATTTCAAGCAGGAACTGAAAGATGCTTGGCACAAGCACCTTCATACTCAAAGAGAAAAAAAAACTTTGTCTGTTTGCTATGTTGCTTGCGGAACCCTAAATTACAGAGATAATGACTAATATCTCCCACTCAGCGATCTGCACCGACATTCAACATCTTAGCATTCTGATGTCGTATGAATGAACAATTTCAATGACGAATATTAATTTGGTGTAATTATGGATCTTTCACGTTTCTCACATCGAACAATTTTATTGTTAGGCATTTTAGTTGTTACTGATATAATAACTATATTAATTAAAATCTGGTAAATTATCTCGGTTTTATTCGCATCCTCGACTGCAGACGTACGTAATAAGTTGCCACAAATCGAAACTCTTGCACGGTTAGATCCATCAGGTTAAGCTACGCTTGCCGAGGTTGGTCCGTGGATGGGTGACCTACCCTGACCCTATCTTTACATACCGAGACTCCTCCGTGCCTCAGAAAGCACGTTAAGCCGGTGGTCCCAGCTGTCATTCGTGGATTTTTGACAGTCGTTACGGGTCGTCAGAAGTCCGAAAGTCTAACAACCAGTCTTACCAAGGGGTATCGTATTGCCCAGTTACTGGGTTGTGGAGGTCAGATAGGCTGTCGCTCCATGTTAAATACTGGTATTCAGCTGTATCCCAGTAGACTGTAAGCCGACCCCAACATAGATGGGAAAAGGCTAGGCAGATTGAAATCGAAACTGTTGTCATAAACAGAGATGGTGCTCCGCTGCATTGCGTTTCATGATAATTATACTATACTCACAAGTAACCTAAGTCTTCGTACGATGCCATTACAAAGGGGACTACCCAAAAAGCAGAGGGCCTAAAACGGCCACATTAGCAATTCCCCTAAAAGCAATTCATTTCCTGAATTCCCAGCTATCATTAGCAATTCCTCTAATTTGACACAAAAGCAATTCATAATTTGTGGGCCATTTTACGAATCTCCATAGAAACTGTCAAACAGATGTATTATTCCGTAATATGAATCAGCACGCAGATCTTATTATGAATTGTTAGTTTGTGACATTTTACGATGATTCTTAATATTTTCCTATTAGGATTCTGCCAAAGAGGCCATTTTAGACCCGCAGCACTACCAACAAACATAAAGCAGAAAGTTGGACCTGCATTGCAGCTGTAAAACCTTAATGAACAAAGCGACTAACACTGCAGTGAATACTAATCTACTTCGGCTGAATCTGCAGGTCCTTATAGGGACATTTATTATTTAACTGTATGAAGGGTGCTAGCGAAGGATGCAAGTATTATTAAGAGCTTAAGAATCAGATAGAAAGACCAATTCAAAACGCTCTTGTACGGTCAGGGGGCCTCAAAACGGCACATTACCATTTCCTGTAAAAGCAATTTCTTTCCTGAATTTCCAGCTGTAATTAGCAATTGTTCTAATTTGACACAAAAGCAATATATAATTTGTGGACCATTTTACGAATCTCCATAGAAAACAAATGAATTATTTCGTAACGTGAATTGCACGCAGATCATAATTTTATTATGAAGCAAATAAATAAATGATCACTGATGATTACTGAACTGTCAGTTTGTGACATTTTACGATGATTCTCCTATTATGATTCTACCAAAGAGGACATTTTAAATCCCCAGGAAAATTAATTGTTTATCGAATTAAAACTATGTCAAAAAACGGTCAATGTAAGTAGGTAGTAAATTTTATAAAAACCCTGTAGTTCTCCCTAAGCAAAGGAGTACCTAGCATACCCACATTTCACCAGTTATGTTATGTTAGATACGGCTGTGATTGCGCACGCACTAGTGCACTACTTAATATCTCCTGTGTCGATGGCTAGTCTCCACTGAGATTGGTCGCCGTGAACGCCATTCGGTCAGGAGAACTGTATTAATTTATGATTCCGAACTTACAATCAAAACATAGAATATAAGACATAGTCAAAGTCGAAAACACGTCGGTTTAGACAAAAACGATGCGAAAATAAAGAATAATTTTCATACCAAAAAATATTCTCCAACTCTGCCCACCCAAAAAGCTTAACAAATTAAACTGTGAAATTCCCGTCAACACCCTACAATGCTATTTAATGTTCGCACATAAAACAAGCGTAATTACGTACACGGTGCGATGCGAGAAAATTTCACCTTTTCATTATTAATACAGACTTCAGGGAGTTCTATTAATTATTTAAATTCATACGGAATCGTGTGAACGTATTGTAAGCCTGTTTAATGAAACTTTAGGAGAGGGTGTAGATAGGGTGTGGAGTTGCTTATCAAGATTTCCAGTCGTCATGTGTGGGTACGAGTGTCAGGCACTGACCACCATACTCACATGTTACCTAAGTCTTTCTGTTATGCAGATAATATAATAATCATAACAAAAATTTATAGATTTTTACTTTTCAAAACAAAATCAACCTATAATGGTCCCACTGCTGGGACATAGGCCTCCTCTTGGTGAGAGGGAGTGGGCCGTAATCATAGATATCCGTGGCCGTAATCTACCACGCGGGTCCAGTGCGGGTTGGTAGGTGTCACATGTCTTCGATTTTTTGGTTTTCCTCACTATGTTTTCCTTCAACGTTTTTGAAGCAAGTAATAAGAATAATTATACAATACGCACATAAATCCGATAAGTCAGAGGTGCGTGCGTGGGTACGAACTCGAGACCTATGACTTGGCAGTCTAACGGTCACACTACTAGGCTATCACTGCTCATCGGCATACGAACAGTTTTTCGTCAAACTATACATGAGGTCGCCGTTTCCTATTCGAATACTCTGAGAAAAAAACACTGAAAAAAGCTCAGAGGCCAAGGTTTCTTTTAAAAGTCCAGATATGAGGTACCTATCATGTTCAGATCATGTCTGGACCATGCAGATAGTGTCTGAAATGGACTTTTCTTTTGAACCATACAGATTTGCGTGGACCTATCCAGTGCATGCATGTGTCACTAGGTAATCGTTTAGCTCAATTCAGAACTTAAGGAGCTCAAGAAGGAGAAAATTATCTACAACAATAAATCAATGTTTAAAAACTTTTGACAATCCATCAGGTACTCAAAACGTCTCTTTACAAAACTTTAATTATTTTATGAACTAGCTTTTGCCCGCGGCTTCGCCCGCGTGGATGTCGGAAATTATCCCACGGGAATGTGCTACCGGGATAAAAGTATCCTATGTCCCATAACCCAAGTGGTCTGTCTAGGCGACCTAGGCGTTACGGCGTAAAAGTAACAGACATGAGACAGCCAGTAACTTTATATATTAGTGGTAGTCCATATCTATATTGTGGTGATAGTGTGGATAGTATGGACAGCAGTTTGAAACTGTCGGAAAGATTAATGAAAAAATATTGTATAAAGATTAATGAAAAAACTATGGCATATTGTATGGACGATGGAAACTAAGGCGAAAGCTTTGCGGGAGCCTGCGAAATTCAAATTATCTTATGTTTTTTGCTTTTTACAGGTCAGTATCAAGTTTTATGTTGATCTAAATAATGAGTCGCAATTGTGTTAAATATTTATTTATCTAATCTAACTAATATTGCAGGAGTTGTATTCCTGTATCTAATGGTTATTATTCTGTAAAGCTACTTTGCTACGATCGCGAATCATATTTTAATCATATTGACATTCGAAACTTACCCATTAAACGATTTAAAAGCTGTATTAAAACCAAACTTTGTAAAAAAGGGTACTATACAATTTCAGATTATTTAGAAGACAAAAAGCATGGGATTGAGCTGCTCGCTCTGCTAACATTTTGTCATTTTGGCATTGTGACATTTTGAATAAGTACTATGGAAAATCATCAAAATATACCTACCAGTTTTATATACAAATTCACATTATTGAATATTATATGTAGGATATTGACAAATGATTACTTTGTAAAGTATTGAATTATTGTGAATGTGAGGATGAATGTGAATTTTCGTTCTCAGTTAGTTTTAACAATGGTCTGGCAATTTGAGAACTTTATGCGGCCTACACAAATGTCCTTTCTTTGGTATTGTTCGTCGAGTCGTTGAGCTCCTTAAGTTCTGAGCTGAGCTCCACTATTACTGACCAATGCTTGCAGTGACAGGACAGGTTCACTCAAATCTGTGTGGTTCATTCCTCAAAAGACCATTTCAGACTCTAATCTACATGGCCCTCATAGGGCCTGACCAATATGCCAATATCTGACCTAGGTATGTCCGGACTTTAAAAGAGACTGAGTTTGTTTCGGCCTTTCTTCTCAGAGTAGTCAGATAGGAAACGCCGCCCTCATCTAGCTTAATTTTACATTTTTTGATATTATTACGACGTGTAAAAGTGATTCCAATAACCTATTTACAGAATAAACAATTTCATTTTAACATACAACCTGTCTGACACTGACTTGCAAATGGCAAAAAACTTAAGATTTGAATTTCGCGGGCTACCGGCGCATGCCCCTTAAGAAAATCGCATTATTTGCACAACGCCATCTATCGAGTAAGTACTCACTGGTAAACTCAAACTCTTCGTTCCAAGCCAAGAGCCAAGTAGTAATAACTTTTGATTGAGTGGACAGATTCTCAAGATACGGACTATGACTATAATATTCTCAATCCCTTAACGCTCTTGAAGAGAGTCCCGCAAAAATGTCAATAATAAGTACTTACATGAAGAAGGGTTTTTACCCTCATGAGGGATGATTTTAGAAGAACATAACTCTTTGTTGGTTACAAAAAGCATAAATTTTAAGTTAAAAAAAAATTGGCCAAGTGCGTGTCGAACCATGCACAATGAAGGGTTCCGTAGTTGGGATGAATTAATTTATCAAACAAACTTTCGCAAAGTTTTATTGTCATTACGTCTATGGGCGTTTACTGTCCCTCAAAGTGTAGTTAAAAAAACATTGTAGTTAAAAAACTTGTTCTCGCATACAGAATGTTTGGGTTTTTGCAACTGCACATGTAAGTTGGTCGATTAAAAGTTTTTGAGCTAAGTCGCGGACAGACAGACAGACAGACGGACATGGCGAAACTATAAAGCTTCCTTGTTGACTGCGGAACTCTAAAAATGATAGGTTTCCCATAAAAACTTTCATCCCCTATATCTCCCCCCCCCCCCCTTAAATTTGTTTTTGAGAAAATAATTGCCTATGTTCTTCGCCGGGATGCCATCTATCTCTTTACCAAATTTTATCGAGATCCGTTCAGTGGATCAGGCGTGAAAAGGTAACATACAGAATTACAGACGGACAGACAGACAGAGTTACTATCGAATTTATACTTTTAAGCATCGATTAGTATGGATTATGTGTTCAATTCAAAATGAGCCAAACACTCGATAATTATGAATTCGGCGAAAGTCATTCTTCTACGGAGACTCTTTAACACCGGGATTCAGAAAATGACGTTAAATGAACAACGCCATCTATCGAGCACGAAGTGATACTGTCAAAATATATGGGAAAACGTTCGAACACTCTGTAAGGTATGTAGAAAAGATGTAGGGTTCCATGACTGACTTGACCTGACTTGACTTGACTTGACTTGACCTGACTTGACCTGACTTGACCTAACTTGACCTAACTTGATTTGGATTGAGTTGAGTTAACCTTGAGCAGGTATATTTTATCGCAGCAGGTACATTGGTAGTTGAAAGAAAAGTAGATTACGTACCTTGCTAAAGTGAGTAATTAATGCACTCGTGTTTATTTAGTAAGCGCGGTCGTGCCTTAATTACTCACTTTTTGCTCGATGTAACAATCTACAATTTTTAAGAAATTAAAATTTATCACCATTTTTTCATGATTTAAAAGATAGATAGCGCCACCTATGGCTACTTTAGATTGGGTAAATTCACAATGTATCGCGTTATGTTTCCGCGCGAAGTATGTGAACATATGATGATTATGATCGTGTGTTACACACGTTCTCACAAACCTACCTGATTTTACGCTAGTGTCATTTTACGACAATAGATGTCGTTACGTGTATCTACATTACGTACCTAATGAAAATTTCTTCTTGAATACTTTAAACTCTTATATCTTTTGATATTTTGAAGCGATTGCGATGAAACAAAAACTAAATGAAACATCGAGTTACACACAATATTTGAGTTTATAAGTTAACCATATTGATTTCGTACTTTTTACGTGATACTGGAACAATCAAACAAACGAACAGACAAACAGACAAACAGATAAACAGACAAACAGACAAAAAATCCAAAAATGGTAGAAATGGCATCTGTTGGTTATTCTTGGACACACCAGCTAGGTTTTTTTTTTTTTTTTTCATTGTACAGAAACGCCTCGTCTACAGATTTATTATATGTATAGATATAGATAACCAAAGACATTGGAGGTTTTATTCTAGAATTATACTTTGGACAACTGGAGAAGCTTTCTGAACTAAGTGGCGACTAAATGGCGGATTTGAATTTGATGAAAATGGATAGAAGTGGTACCTGGAAAATAAAAGAGATTAGGTAACTTAAGAAGTATAGTCACTATTATTAGCCGTTTGTGACTTGCATTCAGTACCTACCTACTATACAAATGAATTAAGAGGAAATGCGGTCGGAGCGACTGAAAATTAGGTATTTGAAGAAACTATCGCTGTCGCCAGCGCTCGCCTTCAGTCGCTATTCGTGCGATAAGGACGGCTGCAGATCCGACTGAATAACTGTAAGAAGTCATAATTCGAGGTTCGGCTCTCGCCTATTTCTCCCTCAAATTGAACCAATCTAAAAGATATTTAATAAACTGATTAAGAAAGACATATTCTTTGTCTCTATGTTTTTCTTTTTTCATTAATACTTGTCTTTGCACATAGTCTGTTAACAGATTTTTTAAAAACAATTTTCTGCATTTTCTGAGGGTTCTAGTGCTTCCACAGATAATGTATCATCACAAAGGAAAACAAAGGGACATAGAAGTAGTTAATATTTATTTTACTGTAAAAAAATATTACTTTAAGGTCATCAACCAGAAAGAAAACAGACGAGAGCGTTTGTATAGAGAAAAAACCGACCGCGTTGCCTCTTAACGACACTACAAGACCACTTCTCACACAGAAACGCTTCCACATTTTCACAAAAAAAAAAGAATCTCAAAATAAGTAAAATGGCTCAAACACTCGTAAATTCACGCGGCATATAAACTGGAGAGTTTCAATGGATAGCAATCACGCCATGAGCACCGGGTCGCGCTCATGATGCTGCCCGCATTATCTGCGTATTCACACCTATCATTCCGAAATGAATATTCACGATGCTAGAGATGGGTAGCACACCTTTTTAAAATGAGGATCGTGGGAGGCACTCTTTCTACAAAGTGTGCTATCACACTGTGCTACCACAAATGAGGCGAGGCTGCGGTGTCTTGTGAGCACGAACGTGCTGTGAGTCTGTCAGCGAGTCGCCACGCGAGTCGCGTGTGTTTAGTGTAGTGAGTAGTGAGTACTGCTAGTGACGACAACGCGACACGACACTGCACACATACGCAGTTGAGTAGGCGGACGCGCGGTGAGTTCTGTGGTGTATGTTTGTGCCAGCAAAAAGAGTGTGTGACTCGACCGACTGACTCATTTCGTTCAAAACTCACAAGTACAAAATGTTCTGGTAGCTAATCTGTGCATCTGTGGTGTGTGCTAGCACATCAAAATAAAATGAGTGAGTGACTCTTTTCATCCAAGTGAGTCGCTACAACTAGCACGTGTGCTGAGTTACTCAACACTACACGATGCAACTTTGTATTGGGACGAAATAAGGTAGCTCTACTGCTATTAAAAATTCAGAATGGGCTGCAAATGCTGGAATAAAATAATAGCAAGTGAATTGGATGCGAGAAGCACAGAGCCGGTCCAAATGGCGATGCTTGGGGGACGCCTATGTCCAGTAGTGGACGTCTTTCGGCGAAAATGATTGGTATGTCAGGCGCAACTTGGGCAGTCCTTTTATTTTTAACTATGTTACATTGGGAACATTATAGATTGATTATGCTATGGGTAACATACCATAATCAATCTATAATGTTCCCACTGCTGGGACACAGGCCTCCTCTATGTGAGAGGGAATGAACCATAAGTCACCACGCGTGCCCAGTGTGGGTTGGTGGATGTCACAATGTCTTCAGGCTTTTTGGTTCTAGGATATGCCGGTTTTGAGAGCAGTGGTGATGAAATAAGTTCTTTAATTTTCATTTAATTTTTTTGTTTATTTTTTATCAGAATCTAGAGCGGCTTTAATCCTTTTTAAGCCTTAAAATGTGTACACACCAAGTGAAGTTGTTAGCCTCATTAATATATTCTCTGAAGCGTCCTGTAGTTTCATAAAATTAGGTAGGTATCTAATTAACAAACTCATCAAGGGACTAGTTCAAAACTGCGCACTCCAGAGGTCGAGGTAAAGTTGTTTTAAAAGGCTAACAATAATTACATTTTTAATAAAAATTTGGTCTTAATTATGAATTAAAAAATCCCTTTTTGATTAGCTGATATACAAATGACCAGCTTGATTCTCTTTTAGACTGAAAAACAGAAAAATCTTTCCTTTTGAATCAAACTCAAACTCAAAGCATTTATTTCAATTACACCATTTACAGGCACTTTTGAATTGTCAAGGAGTCAGTCAGTCAGAAATATGAAGCTAGTTACCCATTCCAAAGCGTAGTAGGTACCTATGGAGAAGAACGGGCAAGAAACTCCATGGACACTCTTTTAAATCAAAATATTGTTACAATATATTGGTTACATCATTCATATTGAAATTATACATGTGAGAACAATGTAGAAAGCACTTTAAAAACGTCCGCAATTATAAAATAAAAACAATTCAAAAATTAAAATAAGCCATGGCAGCTAAGAGATGACCAGTCACAACTGACGGCGCCCGTTCACGAACATGACGAATGTATCAGCACCATTCAGCTCAACCATTTTGAAGGGAGCTAAATGATCCAACACATACGCCACCATCAGCGAGACATTTGAGTGAGCATGACATTCCCAGCCGCCAGGGCACATTCAAGGTAAATAGGAAAGGAATAATTATGGTTTCTATCAAAAAATATTCCCGATACGACTGACTGTAGTCTCTGGATTGAGGTTCTGGTTTCTCACATTTTGGGGGGAGGGAGGTTTGATACCACCCCCCCCCCCCCCCCCCCCCGCCCACGAACCTGAGGCCTAAAACGGTCACTTTAGCAGAATCATAATATGAAAATATATTATGAATCATCGTAAAATGTCACAAACTGACAATTCATAATATGATCTGCGTGTATTTCATATTACGAAATAATTCATCTGTTTGGTAGTTTTATAAGGAGATTCGTAAAATGGTCCACAAATTATGAATAGGTTTTATGTCAAATTAGAGGAATTAAATACCATGCGACACAGGCCCATAGAAAAATACCTTAACCTAGACATACATATTATAAATCAAAAACTTGTGTTAATAAATAAGGCTTAAGACTATGTTAGTAGCACTTCACTTTGCACTAGCTTGTCTTGTCTATGTGCTGTCCTGTGGTATTTGTCCGCGGAAGCGACGGAACACCACGTCCTGCGGCCAAAAGTCTTCTTCCATGACGAGGGGCAGATAACAGTTCGGTACACGCACCACGAACGCCTTGAAGTTGACGTTCCGGTGCGATTCTAGCAACTGCACTCTCGGCGTATACCTGATCTTCTGGCGCACGTACTCCACGATGTCGTCCGCCTTAGTGGTGTAGTGCAGGCGGGAGATGTACACCGGTCTAATGACAGCTGGGATTCAGGAAATGAACTGCTTTTAAAGGAATTACTAATGTGGTCGGTTTAAGCCCCCTGACTGTGTGAAAGATGATATGGATAGAAAAGGGGTATCCTACCGAGGGTAAATTAGCGAGATGACGACTAATAGAGAAGTATGGAATAAAATAACGTGTTGCGCTGACGTCAAATACATTGGGATAAGAACAAGACTATGATGATATCTTTAGAAGTCAACGTCTCCAGGCTAATCAACACTCTCATTTCAAACACAACCTCCCTATTCTTTCTTCCAAACCAATCTTGAATCTAAAACGCCAAGCCAAGAAATGCAGGTTGAAAGCCAGGCAAAGCTCCCGATACGTATTTCACAGGCAGTTTGAATAGGCCCCGAGCTGCAATATGTGCTCCGGAATATAAGCCGGGTATAAATCTGCATAGCCGGATAATATCCGCAGAGATACTGCCGCTAAGATTATTAGCTAGATATTAAGGGTAGATTGAAATTTTGGGTGCATATTGCGTGTTTGAGATATGAGATTGGATTGAAATGATGGTTTGAGTGAATGTTGGTTTGTCTTAGATGTCAATAAACAAAAACAAACGTGATACGAACGAACGATGAATGTGAATGTGATGAATATGTTACCGGCCAAACCCGATTTTAGGATGAACTAGTTTCGCCAGAACCGACCAGTTTTCCCTACACGTGATAGGACAAACCAGTATAGCCTAGGCCAAAATCGTTCATCCTGTTACCGATTGGATAAACCAGTCTAGCCTAGGTCGAATCGGTTTATCCTAGTTAGAATTTACATGCTTTAGGATTATCTGGTACGTCCGTTTTTGCCTGATGACATGACCTGCCCATTCATCCATTTTTCCATTTTAGTTTCTGAATTGTCTTAATTGAACATAGCGCAAGCGGGCCAAATTTATGCACACAAACATAAATAAAGCGCTCCGAGCGCTAATATTAGGTAGATTTTGTTGTATGTAGAATTCTATTGGCGTGCGCGATTGTGGTTTCAAATGAATTACAAACTACAGTGTTCAAGCGAATCGAAGGCTAATTTAATTCTATCTCTAAATGAAGATGCATGCTTTCATCCCATCCAGCATTATCATCTATACATTTTATAAATTAACGGGGTATGTGACCCACACATGCAGACAAACTTGTGAACTCTGTTAGTTCCTATTCAGAAATCGACAGTCGGTACCTATCCGCCATTCGCATCACTTGCGTCATTCTATAACCATCCTAATCTTAGTTATTGTTTGTAAACAGTGGTGCCGATTCCCTTGTTCACAAACTAAACTAAATTTAAGTTCAGTGCATCTTTTTCTTTCTATTTCATTAAGAAAAGGACAGAAGATCAATTTTAGTTTAGTCCTGTCAAACTGTCACTACTCCAAACAAGTTTAGACGCGATTAAAAACTTGCCTACTAAAATTACGTCAATTTATGTCAGGCGCTGATTAATTTGACAGGATTAAACAAAAATTTATCTTCTGTCCTTTTCATAATGAAATAGAAAGAAAAAGATGCACTGAACTTAAGTTTAGTTTAGTTTGTGTACAAGGGAATCGGCACCAGTGTTTAGTTATAGTAACTCATTGTGTAACACCCAATGAACATAAAATTTCATTACACTATAGAACCTGTTATCACATCCTAACAAAAGTTCTATAGTCGCTTTTCGTGTTTGTCTGTATATCCGCGTTGTTCTTCTAAACCACGCAACAGATTTTGATGAGGTTGTCACCATCGTTCAGAGAATTTATTCCGGAAGGTTTATGTGTATAATTCGTTAGTATTAAAGTTACATATAACTAAGAAATCTCGATGTTTTGTCCGTGCGAAGCAGGAGCAGGTCGCTAGTTGTGTTAATATTATAATTTCATCAAGTTTACACAATTTAACTTAAATTATACATTAACTTAGCAAAGATTTTCTAAATTAAATAAGCCTTCCAAAATTACTAAAGTTATTACAAAGTGTTCTCTATATTATCTCATTCTAGACTGGCTTCGTTATTAAATAACGTTAGTTAGCTTTACGCACACTATGAGTCAAAATTGAGCGTACATTACGAACTAAATTAGGTAGGTAATATCAATCTTGTCTTTAAAACAAATTGTATTCCAGAACTTTTCCATAAGAGATTTGTTCATATGGAACAAATCTATCTTAGAGATATGTATTAATGATTTTAAATGAGTATACTTCTTTAAATACATAATATGTTATAGTCGCGAATCATATTTAGATCAAGATACAACCTGTCACTGACCTGCAAATTGCAAAAAACGTAAGAAAATGTTGTATTTCGCGGACTACAACTGCGGTTCTTAAGTAATTATTTTATAGAATTTGGCATGGAGATATTCATTGATATTATAATCAAATCAAATCAAATCATTTATTTGCCAGAATATGGGTACATCAGGTGATAGGTACATACAATGAAAGTTCTAAAAAAAAAATCAAAAAAGTCAAAATGAAAATCGCATTTAGTTAATAGAAATTGTTAACTAACCAAAAAAATACAGGGTGTAAGGGTAAACACCGTTGTCACTCAAACCATGGGTAGTACTAAACTTAAATGTAAAATAAATGTCCGAGTAACAACAAAAAAAAAAAACGTTATTTTCATTAAAAGATTTTAAAAAGTTTCTATCCCACACCGTGCTCGCTAGCAAAACAGCTGACTGACTGAGGAAGGGGTCGCGCTCGCGGCCAGTCAGGTCACGACCCGCAACGCGTAAATTCTATTGTGGTAAAAAGTACATTTTCTTTAAAAAAAAAGTTGTATGTTTCCATTGATTTTACGTTCTTTAAATGAAACCAAACCACTGGTTTCAGGGATACGGTGCGGTGTTTACCCTAACAACCTGTATACTTATTTAGTAAAAAAACCGGATGTAATTCACCAGTTAAGCGCACTAACAGACATACAAACAAAAGACGATAGCATGCAAGGAAAGGATATAAGATGTAACAAGAAGGGATTTATTTAAACCCAGTTTGTATTTTACACTAGCTGCTGGCCGCGGCTTCGCGGACTCTAATTCTTTTTCTAAAATAATAATAGCCTAAGTTACTCATAACATCAGCTATCTGCAAATCGGTCCAACCGTTTCGGAGATCACAGAACAAACAGACGGTTTAATTTTTAATTCTTACTACCATTGTCTGTAAATTGTTTACGTGTGGGTAGATCGACAGGGTCCTTACTTAACTAATAGGACTTATTAAAACATAACTTTATGGCCATCCACTGTCTCTTAAGATACAGGTATAACCCTAATTTAAGAGACAGGGTAACGTAATTTTTTTTATCAAGGTCCCTTTTCTATATAATAGATTGAACGCAATAATTCCGCTGCAAACTTGTTGTAAGCTAACATGCAAACAGCGGATTACTGAATTTCTTTCTACCAAAAATTACGATGATACCGAATCCCTTCTTAGAACAGTGAAGTAACTCATATCAAAGATATACACACTCTCACACTCACACTCCCACACACACGCACACAGACACACCTACACGCGCTCGCACTCACACATTCTTGTACTGTACTTTTATTTGTAAAAATTATTTTATCTGATAATAATAATTATGTTACAGTCTAAGAAAAACCCTTGTCCTATTTTTCGGGAAATGAAGTTTGATTGTCCTTAATACAGGCTACTATGTAACCTAGCTAGGACATCAGATCGTAAATTGTATTGTTACCTACCCATCTCAGATGTTAACTATTCCTAAGTTGTCATTTTACTTTGTAACAGACTGTACCACTTTTTTATGAAATAAAAAAAAAAAATTATTATTAAATTGTCAACAGATGTACCATGTATACTTACATCGACATGTTCTACCATAAAATGTAGTACATAACCTTGTATAACGTGCTTAACTAGCGTAAGTTTGTTTTCTCACCATCTGTACCTTCTTGATCAATAAACAATTTATTTATTTATATGTATAGAAGATGTATATTTTAGATTCACCGATATCCTCGCTACAAAAGGCGTTGTGATATGTAACAAAGCATGCCCAAGCCCACCTAAAACTGTTGAACACCACAAGCGCGCAAATCCCTCAAAGCTCGGAGGTATTGAAATGTTTGAGCTCTTGTGTGTTACATGTTCTACTTATCGTGGAAATGCAGGGCATGGTTCCTACCTTCTTTTTACGCTGCTACCCTAGTAAGTGTTTGAGTGTTACCGAACTGAAGTTGTCCCACAAGTGATAAACCTCTGCGGATTACAAATTCGTGCAGATAGGTCACGAACTCACAACCAACTAGGACGTGTGTCACGTGCGTTTTTGAAGCGATTTATCATCTAGAAAAAAACAATAAACAGACGAATTGTGAACCTCCTACTTTTTGAAGAAGTCGGTTAAAAATAAAGTAGGGTCGGCAGCAGAAAGATATTCAAATTTTCATATTGGTGTAGTATTAGTGGAGTATTTCCCCGAACGTGTGGAGAGCAAATACTTTATTTATTAATACTTACAATAAAGTCGTTGTTTAAACCAACTTAAAAATGCTAAAAACTTCTACTAGATGGCTCTGTAAAACAAAAAATGTTTACACTTTGAACTGACTTTTTTCGGGCATAACGCTTTTTCGATACGTGACGTTTTCTACCAGTTTACTCCTACCAGCAGCCGCGATAAAGAACTTCGTAGCAAAAAGTAATTTGAACGATGTAAAGCAAATGCTTAAATTGCTTATAATGCATTAGGCAAGAAACCATTAGGTACACACACTATCCACAAATTCAAAAATCAATACAAGAACAGAATCATAATAATATTCAACAATTGATAAAAGACAGGGCGAGCAAACCTCCGGATGTCAAACAAAAGGTTTGGCGCATTGCGGACATGCCACCTGCTTCCGATGGGTTTGGATCACAATAGTACATCTATTGTGATCCAAACGGATAGGAAGCAGGGTTCGTGGGACCTGAAAACCATAATACAGGAACCATTCATTAAATAGGTTATGGGATATCAGTGTACCTTTGTGGTTGGTGATAAGCGGGCACTATAAAAAAACTTTACACAAAAAAAAACAACCGTGACTTCCAAAAAAAACAAAAAAAGTGAAAAATAAAAATTTCGGAAGTCGGTGTCTTTGCTTTTCAATTTTAGTTTTTTGCCACAAAGGTAGACCAACCATAAAGGTTTTTTTTTTTCACTTTTTATTTGTGGTAACTACCCCACACAAATTCGAATACCACTACCTGCTATGTAAATAACAGTGACGGAGTCAAATAAGACATCGTCTACGTAAACTAAGTGTGAAAATTACGTAATATTGAAGTTAACTCAAAAACTACGCAAGCAAAATTGATAAAATTTATATGGGACCACCTCTCAAGCATGGCCTACCGAACAAAAAATCATCAAAATCGATTCATAATTGGCGGAGTAATCGCGTATACATAAAAAAAAAAAACCTACAGACGAATTGAGAACCTCCTCCTTTTTGAAGAAGTCGGTTAAAAAACCGGCCAAGATCGTATCGGGCTCAATCAATAGAGCCGCTTGTACCTACACGCTAAAAAAAGTCGCCGGGCCTATGCATGAATTCGTGTCGTTTCTACACACGAACTGTGTACACTGCTTCGGCGCTGACCAAGAAAAAAATCTTGTCTGCGCTAGACCCGACGCGCGAAGTTGCTGCGGTACGAAAGGGGAGCAGGGGCGGAGTGTTTTCGTGCCTATAGATCCGACAAAATTCTTATCGTGTACACACGGCTACACATCAAGCTATACTTATGTACATTTCCAGTTTAAGCTGATCTCGCATTGTATCGGATTTCCGTACAATGCGAGGTCAGCTTAATGACATAAGCTGACCTACAACTACAATCTTTAAATACATTGAAATACCTAATATTCCAGTAAATAGGAACAAACAAAAACAATAACTACTGATAACAGCGAGCTCGAAGACAAGGGGAATCCTTTTACAAAGTGCCTAACACCGGCAGAACATAAGGGCAGAGACACTATATTTTAGCGTTGCTATTAATATGAAAAGTTTGATCAAAAGCGAAACTTTGCCAATCGCTGTCTGCCCTTTGTTTCCCGCTTAAATTAATGGCGGGCGGAAAACAAGAGCCTCTTACAATGTCGTACGGGAAGTATTGAGCATCGTAGGTAAGGCTTTTACATAATTTTTTGTGAGACAGGAGACGTCTATGATATGTTAAAAGTTTTAAACGATTGATGGTTACCATAAACTTTTATTTGCATTTTTATGAGAAGAGGTAAAATGGTTCTTTGTCATCTGCCTACTATAGTACTTTAGAGGTATCAGGAACAGGGTGTAAAGTTTACTCATCCTCTATAGAAAAGGGAGAACAAGACGGGTGTTGTGTCTGGCGGGTTCTTTTATAATATGTCCATCGCGCGGTAAACTCTAATTGCGCGATGCAGGATTTTGTGTGACGTCAGGTATTTGATGCGTAGTTCGCATGTGGCGATGTAGATGCCGCCACAGTACCTGCTACGAGGTTATTTTGGCGCGTGATCAAAATTGGAAGTAACGACGTTATCTTGATTTTTGAATACTTTCATTTCAAGTGACTATTCACAAAACAACTGCAGAAATGTTGACCAACAACACCACCCTTTTTTTTTGAGTTTGGGAAATCATCAAATGTCATTTGATGATTTCTGTGGGCTTGTCAGACTTTGACTGACTAAAACCCACCCGTGTTCCTTCAGTTGCCTGTTGCCAGGGTCCCGGTATCCCTTTCGGGCTTTCCCGCAGCCCTGGGAGGCATCGGTCCTAGCGGACCCCGCCAATTGTGCTGTCATCTCTTTGAGGCACGTGGAACACAACGCGCCGTCGACCCGGGCCTGGTCCTTATCGGACGGCAAGCTAACAGCGCCACCCTGTCACCGTGATTCGTGCGCCAAAAGATCTTTGAAGCAGTATATACCTACCTAATCATTAATTTATTTGCAGACGAATCGGTGGAAACTTGAATATGATACTACCAACATTCCTTCTGACAAAATTCCCTGGAAAAATTCAAGGTTACGGCCACAGGTTAGTTACATTACTTCTTCAGAAACCACTCGGTGCACAAGCACGTAACGTTCCCCAATACCGAAGGACGCATTTTGCATCATGAAAAGAAACATAACTTACTAACCTCACAAAACAAAATCAATCTGCCTGGCCTTTTTCCAACTATGTTGAGAACGGCTTCCAGTCTGACGGGATGCAGCCGAATCAGTATTTTACATGGAGAGACTCCCTATTTGACCTGCACAACACAATTACTGGGTAACACGATACCCCTTGGTAAGACTGGTTGTCAGACTTTTGGGCTTCTGACTACTCGTAACGACTGTCAAAAGTCTACAGTGACAGCTGGTACAAAGATTTATGGTGTTCATACTTAATAAAGAGTACTCTATCTTCCATTTATCTATCTACGTCTTTTGTAGTACCTAAGACATAAAGTAAAAAGGTCGGTTTCCCCTCATCCTTATCCAATAGGAAAACTCCCACCAAATCCAAATTGATCGTACTAATCGAATATAATCTATAAATACTCATAATTCGATTTATATCACAGTTGGGTAGTTACCACGCATTGGTGTAATGTCTCGGAAACAATGACCGTTCTTTCATTGTTGTTACATAGCGATCTTAGGGAGCGTTTAGATTTGGTAGGAAATACCGTCTAGTATGTGATCGAGTACTGGCGATTAGACACTGGCCACTGACCCTATGACCCAATGAATCAAACCAGTATAGTGTGAGAGACAGTTCCAAAGTAATTAACAGTTAAACCTGCACTCGCGTTAGGTGGAGAAGTCCACTGCCATAAATTCTCTGCTTTATCAAATTTTTGTGCGATAGCAAAAAAAAAATATTATCACCGTATTTGTAAGACCAACCTCACTAATTGCACAAATCGCAGCCCCGTGTAATAATCTGCAAGATCGTAGTACAGTAGACACAACTCTAGTTAAGGCAGCCAATTTAGGAGCTTTATTCAAGATTACATCTAAGCTCTAAGCAGAGTATTTTCATAGTAGGTACTGTGACTACTACGAGGCTATTAATGGTATTTTCAGTAGGTACTGTGGAGGAGGAGCGTGGAGTATGGTTGTGTGTGTGGAGGAGCTCGTGGCTAAGTAATAATAGCCGCACGGGTCGATCCATCAGGTTAAGCTACGCTTGCCGGGGTTGGTCTGTGGATGGGTGACCATCTTTACATACCGAGACTCCTCCTTGCCTCGGAAAGCACGTTAAGCCGTTGCTCCCGGCTGTCATTCGTGGATCTTTACAGTCGTTACGCGTCGCGTCGTCAAAAGCCCGAAAGTCTGACAACCAGTCTTACCAAGGGGATCGTATTACCCAGTTACTGGGTTGTGGAGGTCAGATAGGCAGTCGCTCCATGTAAAATAATATACCAGTACTATACCATGTAAAATACTGGTATTCAGCTGCATCCAGTTAGACTGAAAGCCGACCCCAACATAGTTGGGAAAAGGCTAGGCTAATTGACTGTACCTACCTCCCAACTAGCCTACTTACTCGACCAATGTAAACGTAGCACAGCGATCTAATGAGCGATAAAACTGTGTTTATCCTTATGTTTCTGTATTTTTCTTTGCAACTTTTATAGGTTGAGATAAAAACAAGATTATAGTTGTGGACTTAATAACGTTTGTTGTCTGATTTGTGGAAGTTGATGTTTCTTTGTATCTATTGAGCACTACTAAGCCTTTTCTATCTGGGAATTTCCTTTTTATTTTTCTTCATAAGTCTTTTCAGCTTTTACTTTCTGGTTTGACATGTTATTATCAGTCTTATTTTGTAAAAACTTGAGCCGATAAAAACTACCTGTCATATCAAACTCAAAGCATTTATCTCAAATAAACCAATTACAGGCACTTTTGAATTGTCAAGAGGTCGGTCAGTCAGAAAGATGAAGTTAGTTGCCCATTCCAAAGCGAAGTAGGATCCTATGGACAAGAACGGGCAAGAAACTCCACGGACACATTCGTTTTGATCTATGGACTTACATTAGTAAAAGTATTGTAGTTCATCTATTTATTAAATTAAGTAGGTATAGTAACATTACTGTCGCAGCCTGCAACTGGCGCTTTGATGGACGATCGTAAAAATGTGGGCCAAGGCGAAGCCGAGGCACACATACGTGAGTTCAACAATGCCTGGTTGCGGCCAAGGTTTGTATAGTTAGTACTTTTTTCAAATAATGCGCGGAAGTTCAAACTGAGTAAATTTATTACCTATAAATTCCAGAATCAATGACGGACAACGATAATTTTTCACGCGCAAATACATAAATGTGCATTTTTTTCTTCTTTACTTTAAACAGTTTTTAGCTTTTACTTTTAACTCTATTTGCAAGCCAAATCGAAATTTAAATATAATCTTTGATAAGTTACCTCCTTGGTTGCCATGAGTCGAAGTAAGAAGTTAGTTCCATTTTTAAATAACACTACAGCTACGAGTTTTCATAGTAATTTATTTGGCCGCTAAACAAGACAGATATGGAATTTCATAGTTACATTGCCGGCCGCATCGTCACTTGTTTTTTACCAGTACAGCAATTTCGATGTATCTCGAAGAAGGTTGTCAAAATAATGCTTGAGATTCCAAGCATGTTTGGGTAGGTAGCTGTCACTAATGTCAACTGTCAGTTCGCAAAGTATGGCGGGAAACAATTGAAAAGTGAACCGTGCCTGCATGAGAGACTCAGTGTAGTAGTGATGAGCCAGTGTAGTGATATAATGTGCTTAAATACTGGATCAACAGGATTCAACATAATATGTGAAGTGAGAATGGCATTATAGTATTTTTCTTCATAAATATAAGTGGATCAATGGGAGTTGACTCGACTCGTAAGTCCTGTGACATACGTTCGCATGTTCATGCTCCTACGCTATGTAAATTGATACAAAATAATATATCATCGCATTTCATATATGTGCTGTATAAGAGCGTAAAATATAGTGACAATTTAAATGAACGTATGAAATACTAAATTCTAAACAGTACTTACATTATGCTAATTTAGCCCCACATAAATATCCAACTGAACAATTGAGTGCAGAGAACGGTAATCCCACTCGAAGCCAGTTATGTATACCCGAGTCAGGTAGGTTCAATTTGCACCAACATGCACCTGTAACCGCGCATAGAGTAGTGAAACGAAACAGAGGCTTCTTAATGTCTTCATTTATCATTCATATTAAAGTTACCATTCAAACGTTCTAGGTATGTATGCATGGAAAGTGAAAACTGGAAATTATACATATTTTTCTCAAACATGCTGGAAATTCGAGCATTATTTTGACAGCCTTCATCGAGATAAATCGAAATTGCTGTACTGGTCAAAAACAAGTGTCGATGCGGCCGGCAATGTTACTATGAAATTCCATATCTGTCGTGTTTAGCGGCCAAATAAATTGCTATGAAAACTCATATCTGTAGTGTTGTTTTTAAAAAGCTCTATATTTAAAAAAACAACCGACTTACAAAAAAACACTGAAAAACTTTAATTTCGGAAGTCGGTGGCAAAAAACGAAAATTGAAAAGCAAAGACACTGACTTCCAAAATTAAAGTTTTTCAGTGTTTTTTTGTAAGTCGGTTGTTTTTTTTAAATATAGAGCTTTTTAAAATAAAGAAGAAATAAATGAACATATTGGCGCGTGAAAAAGTATAGTTGTTTGTCATTGATTCTGAAATTAATTAATTTTCTCAGTTTGAATTTCCGCGCATTATTTGAGAAAAGTACTATACAAGCCGTGGCCGCAACCAGGCACGGACGTACGATGCACGTATGTGTGCCTTGGTTTCGCCTCGGCCCACATTTTCACGATCTTCCATCAATAGCCTTTATAGCGACTTACTGATAAAATACAACCTGCTCTCCTTAAAGTCTAGACGTATCTTTCTAGAAACTATGTTTCTGTACGATCTACGTAACAACTCGTATGACTGTGTGGATATTTGTAACAAGTTGTGCTATGTTGTCCCTAGAACCATTCAGGGGTGTGGGGTGCGCGCACGACCTGTTTTCGCCGTCACTCCTAGTCGTACGAATGCACCTCTGCGTCGCCTCACAGGCAACTTTAATACTGTTTTCTCTAGCTTGGATCCATTTGCTTTATCCGTTGGAAAATTTAGGAAAATGTTGCTTGATACAATCAGAGAACTATGTGAATAATTGTTATCATCTCTCTACTGCTCATCTACTGTCTCTCTACTGCTCCTCAGCAGTGGCTGTAACTTGTGTGTATTTTATCTCGTGCACTTATCTATCTGTCCGACTTGCACTTTATCAATATTGTCTTTGTCTTTTTGTCTTTTTGTGGAGAACGTTGTTGGTTGCACATTTGTATAACGCTTAAGGTTATATTTATTTGTAAAATATAATGTGTAATTGTTTGTTCTTCCGAATAAATAAAATAAAATAAAATAGCCCAGTTGCAGGCCGCGACAGTAATGTACTATTGTTGTGTTTTATCCTATTATTATAACTTTAGTATTTTAATTAATTTTAGTATTCTAAATTCGTCGTTTCCACGGTCAGTTCGTGGATGAATCATCTATTACATACAGAAAACCCTCCGTGGCTCGGAAAGCACGTAAACCGTTGTTCCTTGCTGTTATTCGTAGATATTTGAGAGTCCGTTGCATGTAGTCAGAAGCCCAAAATTCTGAATTCTGAAGAATATCGTGGTAACACGATATTCTCAGTTAGATATTCCTTGGTAGGACTGGTTGTCAGAATTTTGGGAGTCTAACCGGATGGGAGCGGGGTCAGAATCGCTCCCATCCGGTTAGACTGGAAGTCGACCCTAACATAGTTGGAAAAAGGCTAGGTCGATTGATTGGATATGAAAAATCATCGTTTGTTCTATTTTGAAACTTGGCCCGAATATTTATCTAAATAATAATTAACAAAATAATCATTAATTTTCGAAAACTATCTTTTAAAAAATGTGGAAGGAATGTCTTGTTTGTAGGGGAAAATACGAAATCCACGCGAACGAAATCACGAATTGCTAGTTGGAAATAATAACGAAAATGAAATAGCTTTGGGAATCTAACAAAGTCGTTCAATATTTTGTACATAGCGTACAAAATGACGTGGCATGTTGAGGAATATGTTATAGAAAAAATATTCTAGATCCTAATAGCTAGCCTAGTGTATCGGTCTGTAAATGTACGCACGTAGACTTTTCCAATCAGATTCTAGAATTCTTTTTCATACAACTGCTGTGACAAAATGTAGCAAGTAGGTATATTTTTACGTTTATATAAAACATGAGATAGAAAGGTTTATACTTACAGATCTTTTTGGAACGAAGTTCTTTATCGCGGCTTGCGTTAGGAGTGTATTGGCAGAAATCTTAGCGCGAAAAAGCGTTCATACTTGCGACTGTCTTCTTCTAACTCAAGAGAAAGAACGAGAGAAAGAGAGAGACCTCAGTCTCTCTCTTTCTCTCGTTCTTTCTCTTTTACGTATGAATATAGAACTGTAAGTTTAATATTTCGGTTAAAAATAACAAGTTCCACTAGGGATGTGCAGCGGTTCGGACTTCGGAGCGCGGGATCTGATGCGCTCCTTCGTGTCTGATACGAAAATAGAAATTCTCACATTAGGTACCTACCTACTTGTTATTCCAACAGTATTTAATTTAATATGGATTTTACAATTGGTATATTATTAGTAGAATGGTTTATTAAGCTAAAGTTGAGCTGCCTCTGAACACCTTTCTACTCTGTGCAACGTACGTGCTAGAGACTATCCGGAATAACCATACGATTTTCTGCAGCGCCTCTTCTAATAAAAATATGGCTCGGATTCAATCGGCTCGACTCGTGGGCGTGGGCGAAATTATAATCAGCGCCGATATTGATACGGAAGTCATTCCAGGGGTAATCTCTACTTTGTTTTTGTAATGAGTAAAATATTGGTATTTTTCAGGTAAAATAAGATTATTTTGGGATGGAATATTGATACCTAGTTCTAGTTGTTATGACAGAAATATAGATAGGTTTCTTTAAAGCCTTTTCCCAACAACGTTGGGGTCGGCTTCCAGTCTAACTGGATGCAGCTGAATACCCGTATTTTAGATGGACTGCCTATCTGACTTCCTCGACCCAGTTCCTGGGTAAAACGCCCAGGAACTGCGTTGAGGAGGTCAGATAGACAGTATACCCCTTGGTAAGATTGGTTGTCAGACTTTCAGGCATCTGACGACCCGTAACAATTGTCAAAGATCTACAAATGACAGCCGGGATTATAGCGGCTACGGCTTAACGTGCTCTCTGAGGCACGGAGAGTTCTTGGTATGTATAGAAGGTCACCCATCCACGTACCAACCGCGGCAAGCGTAGCTTAATCAAATCGATCTTCCCGTGCGGCGAAGTTTATAACTAAAAATGTTTGTTTCAGATCAAATCACCTCAGTGAAAGTCAGCTCATCACTCAACCACAACGATGAATGATTAAAAGGAGAATCATCAGAGAGCATTGGCTAGTACAGAAGGCCGACACTTACCACTACCTATGCTGAGACGGAAAATAGTTATTTCACAGAATCCTGAGCGTTGCGAAGTTTCAAAGGTACGAGACGCAGAATAATTTTGCTGCCGAGCGAGACACACAACTTTTCACCTGACTACAGCGAGGCAAATGCTAGGTGTCGTCATGCAATGAACAAATATTGTACGCTTTTATGTTCTTTTCGCGCAATGATTCCGGAAGAAAGCTCAATTCGGATTTGAATAAGAATAAAAGTTAAATTAAGTTTTTTGAAGTGAAAACTTCTTTAGATGCGATCGATATTTTTTCGTGCTGGCCAGTGTGATTATTCTAAAAGTGAGGTTGGGGCATTGACATGAAATAAGTATTAATGTATTATCAGTGGACCCAGCGGCGTCGTATAGAGGTTCAGAGGTTCAAATTTAAAAAACTCTTTCCATGCTAGCGGAGAAAATTGACTTTTGCACGCAGATTTTGAATGACAAACAGAGGTGAAAAAAAAATTACTGCCTCTCTGGTTTAATCTGGTCGCAAGTGCTACCTAGTGCCCCTGGGTTCAATTCCCAGGTCGGGAAAAGTGCTATTGCGTTTTTCCGTCAGGAATTACTCAGTAGCAGCCCGGAGTCTGGAATTCTGCCCGGTTGATGACAATAGGCTCGCCCCCTATTACATGGGACTTAAACATAACTGGCGAAATATGGGTGTAGGTACTGTAGGTACACCTGTGTCTGAAAAACAGACGTAATGTTATGTTATGAGAAAAAAAAAACATAGGTATACCTTTTGGTTTTCCTTACCTTCACACCTTCATTTTCCCCAACACACCAACTATCCTGTATTCTAAACAATCTATACATATACACAGAAGCGAAGTTACGGAATCGCACCTATATACCCGATCCGAATAGATTGAACTGGAAAATATCCAATGCAAATATCTGTGGCCCTAGTGAAAAGGGGTATAAGTCCGATTTGACCGTGTCCGTTTGATTGATTGTCCGTGGAAAATGAGTTAAGTATACAGAAGTGATCAGAAAAAAATGCTCTATCGTTCGGTGTAAACAGATCTAAGCTATCTCTAAAAATAAAGAAGTTACCTTGTGTAAAAGAGTCCAACTGACACCAAAAAAAAGTCGGTTTCAAGTACTAGTAAGTAATATTTTGTGTTTTTTAATCTAAATTATCATAAATTATCCACGTTTTAATTTGGCTGGTGTTTATCAATACAACAATACCTGGTTCTTAAAAATGGATTAGTGAGTAATGATATTATTAGACATAAATCCGTTTTCACCAAAATAAAGGGAAAAAATAAAAAATAACTATGTAGAGATTAGTATTCAGATAATCATTCCAAATGCGAATCCATTTTCACTTGTGTGAATTAACATTTAACATATGGGAGAATGGGTGTAAATTATTTTATACCTTCAAGGAATTAATTTTGTGGTTAGTATAAGTCACTATCTTAAAAACGAATAACTTTACATAAAAAAATAACTCAATAATAATAATGAGCATAATTTTTTTACCTATAAAAAACATCACGTGTATTTCATTTGGTAGCGGTTTAAATGTCACACGAGATCAAACACGCAATTGGATGCACGCGGAGTGTTTCTTGCCTCTCCTGTAAAGTTGCATTTTTGGACTTAGATCCCTTTTCACTAGGGCCTCAGATATAGTCTGGTGTTCTTCGTAAATAGGTATGGATTTATGGATGCGGTATTGCCAACGTGGACGTAAGAAGTGATCTTGGGATATGAGCTTTATTTTTGGTCTAGATTCAGGTATGTACAGTCACGTATCGAAGACTTTAATTGATGAGCCACCTTCAAACTTTTCAATTTTACAGTTTCATACATTCACGAGAATACACGATTAAACACGAAGTCAAACCGCACGCTCTTAAACAAGATGACAAATAAATTATTTATAATCGGAAATAGTCTTATCCATAGAGCTTGACTAATAAAGTTCTCAATGATAAAAATAAATAAAATGTTGCATTAAGTTTATCCAATCTATTTGATACTGACCTCCTTTGAATCAGAGCTCATTAACTCGATTATTCTGAAAACTTATCTGAAGACAGTGACAGTTGAAATGTCAGAGTATATATTAATATTTCTCCGTACGCTAACGTTACTATCGCTACGCTTAAACAATCGTTGCTAGGTTACTGTTGCTACACCTGCAATCGGTTGACTTTGGGTAGTCACTCTGTTGTCAAGCTTGTAGTTCTGGCTCTCAGGTTAGCCAACCGGTAAAATTATTAAATATAATTTTCTTCTACTAATACGAAGTCATTATGACTTTTCCTGTCGGGACCCGAATAAACTCGATTTGCATTACACGGCTAAAATACGAACAGTGCCAGGTGGCTCATCAATTAAAGTCCGTGACTGTACTATGATTCTTACAATTTTGGCACAGGTTGCTGAGCAGTCATGTGATGGTAAGGTATCATTCATCCAATTTCAACGTATCTTTAGCATAAGCATAATCAGCCTATAATGTTCCCACTGCTGGGACACAGGCCTCCTCTCTGTAAGAGGGAGCGGGCCGTAATATACCACGCCGGCCCAGTGCGGGTTGGTAGATGTCACATGTCTTCGAATTTTTTGGTTCTAGGACATGCCGGTTTCCTCACGATGTTTTCCTTCACCGTTTTGAGAGCAGTGACGATGAAATAATTTACACAAAGTAAAGCGCCTGTCAGGGTTCGAACCTACGACCTACAACTCGTAAATCGTGGCCGTTACCACTGGGCACCGCTGCACCACTGCTCAATTTATCTTTATTGCAATTGAAATTGAGTAGAAAGCTATAACATTGCTACGCTTAGATCGATTTGGATGTCAAGAATACGTTGATGCTCAAAAAATTTGTGATAGCTGATATAGGAACCGAAGTCTGACGACTACTTTAAGAAGATCCGGCGAAAATTCATTTAATTCAATCAATCAATTTGCCTAGCCTTTTCGCAAAATTAATTCAATTATCAGTCTGAAAATAATTCTGAAGCTAAATTCAGAGCTTTATAAACTCTATACTCTATCAGAGATGGGGCCAGTTAGAGTGATCTCAAAACTCTGAACCTACACGAACAAGACGTTCTACTTGAAATTACTCTCCAAGTCTCCTGGACGAGGCACTTAAGGTGCTCTCCTACGAAAACTTAAACTAAATAATTTATCATCGCACCATCTCTCACCTTCCCCGTTTCGTAGCTCCGAAGTAATTGCGAGCTAGCGCCCTGGACGTAGAGAAAGGGGTGAAATTTGAGTCACGCGCCAACTAAACGTAGGTACTCCTCATAAATATTGTAATCAGACCAACGCAGTATACCTTTCTGCTGAAATTTATTTAAATTCACCCTCTTACGTATTCCTCAGTTTTTATAGAACCTATGCTAAGTATTCTTTCTTATAGATAATCGTAAGATTGAGGGTCGTCTTTTCAAGATTCCTTTTATTCCGAATCTTTAATAAATTCAGTCTGGTCTATATTTTTTCCAGGTGTTGGGCAAATGCCTCTTCTCATTTAAAAAGGAACAAGAATTTATCACCACACTTAGCTTTACACTATTATTTCCAACTTTCTTCAGAATGTTTAGACGTGCACTGCTGGACATCGACCTCCCCCCAAGCACCGCCTCTTCGATCGGTTCTGTCCTTCTCGCTTGAAAGAGAAAGCTTGCTTCATCAAACCTGTTATCGTTTAATTAACAAAATTAAACACGCCTCCTCATAAATCCAGGTTCAACACGAACACGCACTTAACATTTAAAATGTACAACAGTGTACTGTGAAATATATTCTAAATTCATTAGTGACGTCGTTTGTGCTAGTTTCCATAGTTTATAATATCAAATGCTTAGTCAAGGTGCGTCTACATAGCAGCTTAGAATTCCTAATTCTTGGTGCAATAGTTACTAACTCGTACAGAGGCCCAGATTGACATTCTATCAGCGATAACGATGATGGAAAAGGCAAAAATGTATAAGACTGACATAAGCTATCGAAAAGCTTATGTCAATCCTGTTGAAAGTCGTTGTAGAAATACGAAACGCTTTCGAAGCGATTGTCACTTGTCTAGGGCTCAGAGGGCCTAGACAAAGTGACATTCTATCAGCGATAAAGATGATGGAAAAGGCAATAAAAACTATTTACAAAAAAAAACAACCGACTTCCAAAAAAACACTAAAAAAGTGAAAAATACCTTTTCACTTTTTAGTTGTGGTACCTACCCCACACAAATTCAAATACGTGCCTGCCTGTAAATAACAGTGACGGAGTCAAACAATATATCGTCTACATACACAAAGAGGGAAAAGTACGTAATTATTGAAGCTAACTCAAAAACTACGCAAGCAAAGTTAATAAAATTTATATGGAACCACCTCTGAAGCATGACCTACCAAAAAAAAAAAGAATCATCAAAATCGATTCATAATTGACGGAGTAATCGCGTAACAAACACACACAAAAAAAAAAAAACATGCAGACGAATTGAGAACCTCCTCCTTTTTGAAGAAGTCGGTTAAAATGTATAGGACTGACATATGCTATCGAAAAGCTTTGTCAATCCTGTTGAAAGTCGTTGTAGAAATACGAAACGTTTTGTAGGGCGATTGCCACTTCTCTAGGCCCTGTGTTCTCACATTCTAGTGACATCAAATCGAATTAATTTGATTTTTTCGCCACGGTTTGGCTTAACTATCAGGAGGAGCTCGTGGCTAAGTAATAACAGCCGCTCGGGTCGATCCATCAGGTTAAGCTTCGCTTGCCGGGGTTGGTCCGTGGATGGGTGACCATTTTCACATATCGAGACTCCTCCGTGCCTCGGAAAGCACGTTAAGCCGTTAGTCCCGGCTGCCATTTGTGGATCTTTGACAGTTGTTACGGGTCGTCAGAAGCCCGAAAGTCTGACAACCAGTCTTACCAAGGGGTATCGAATTACCAAGTTACTGGGTTGTGGAGGTCAGATAGGCAGTCGCTCCATGTAAAATACTGGTATTCAGCTGCATCCGGTTAGACTGACGCCGACCCCAACATAGTTGGGAAAAGGCTAGGCAGATTGATTGGTTTGGCTTAGCTCTATGCTTAGCATCGAATACAAAAGAGTTGAGATTGAGATTTATCTTGATAACAGGTTCGTAAAAGATGACAAGTCACCTGCCAACTTGGAAAACATTTCTAATAGCAACGAAGAGCAAAGGACAATAGGACACAGGTACTTGGGTTTCATAATTGAGTGTGCCGACGGCAAAAATAATAAATAATCATGCCCCCGTGTCTCGTAAAGCACTTATCCGCTCAACGGTTTATTGGCCTTTAGAAGACCGATATCAATTAAAATTCTATTGTGTCTCGTTAGTGACAGTTGAAGGTTCCGTTGGTCCCAGCTGTCATTTTTAGATCTTTGATAGTCGTCGTCGTTTAACAACCAGTCTTACCAAGAGACGTATTACCCCAACTAGTCTTACCAAGGGACGTATTACCCAGTTAATGTGTTGTGAAGGTCAAATAGGCAGACGCTCCATGTAAAATACTGGTATTCAACTGCATCTGATTAGACTGGAAGCCGACCCCAACATAAAATCTACCTAGCCTTTTCCCAACATTTGGGATAAGGCTAGCTAGATTGATGTTGGCAACAGACAGAAGAGAGGCATTCATGAACCTCTATTTATTTGTGGACTCGACTGCAACCGACTTGGGTCCAAAATCTGCCTTTTCTGGGATATGCCGTCTAAGGTAACAAGCAACATTCTGTCTACAGCCTAAGTCCCTTACAGTTTGCCTCTCAGAAGCATATTCTCAACATTGTTCGAGAGTTCCACATGCACGTTTATTGTATTTCAAACGCGTTTCGCGTAGTTTTCGAGATTCACACAAGTAGATTGGAGAACAAGAACTGTGACATTTGCTTTGTTTTATTGTAAAGGTATTTAAACATAATCTGTGGTGTTGAGTTGAGTGGCTGGCAATTGAAGATGCGTGAGATAAGTATTTCTAGGAAAATTGTTAGCTGTTTCGGGTAGATATGGTACCAAGAAGAGTGAGTGTGTTATCAGGGGTATCGCGTTACCTAGTAACTGGATTGTGGAGGTCGGAGGAGTCGCTCCATGTTAAATACTGGTATTCAGCTGCATCCCGTTAGACTGGAAGCCGACCCCAAGGTAGTTGGGAAAAGGCTAGGCTGATGATGATGGTAAATATAATGGTAATTTAGAAATCGTAATCTGCTTGGTTTTAGCATGCAGCCTACATAAATAATAGTTGTACAAGTTGATGGCATAAATAATTAAGAGACGGAACCATATTTCGTATTAAGAATATTCTTTATTACTTGTAGAGCAGACAGAGTGCGCCATCTTGGACAATGTATTGATTTTATTATTTATGTAATTACCGAATCAATCTGCCTAGCCTTTTCCCAACTATGTTAACTAATTCAATCTGCCTAGCCTTTTCCCAACTATGTTGGGGTCGGCTTCCAGGCTAACCGGATGCAGCCGAATACCAGTATTTTACATGGAGCGACTGCCTATCTGACCTCCACAACCCAGTAACTGGGTAATACGATTGCCCCCTTGGTTAGACTGGTTGTCAGACTTTCGGGTTTCTGACGACTCGTAACGACTGTCAAAGATCCACAAATGACAGCCAGGACCAACGGCTTAACGTGCTTTCCGAGGCACGGAGGAGTCTCGATATGTGAAAATGGTCACCCATCCACGGACCAACACCGGCAAGCGTAGCTTAACCTGATGGATCGACCCGAGCGGCTGTTATTACTTAGCCACGAGCTCCTCCTATGTAACCGATATAACGAAATATTATCTTTTAATTTTGTTTGACCCGGTAATACTTATAAAGACGCGGAGTCCTCGTAGTATCTATCTATCTACATATATAATGGATCTTGGGTATTTAGATCGTATAAAACTGACTGAAATAGAAACTTGAGAATAGAGTTGAAAGAGGCACTAGAGCAGTCATCTAATATTCGCAAGGGAAAAATTGGATATCGAAATAATACTCTTTCTAAGTATAAGACTGCACCAAGTATATTATACTGACATCATTTAAAATATGTATGACACTATACCATACCTTTAGAGGGTGTAAGGGTAAACACCGCTGTCACTCAAACCATGGGACTTAAATATAAAAATAAATGACCGAGTAACAACAAAAAAAAAACGTTATTTTCATTAAAAGATTTCAATAAGTTTCTACTAACTTACTGAGGGAGGGGTCGCGCTTGCGGCGGTCAGAGGGCCTAGACAAGTGACAATCGCTTCGAAAGCGTTTCGTATTTCTACAACCACTTTCAACAGGATTGACATAAGATTTTCGATAACTTATGTCAGTCTTATACATTTTTGCCTTTTCCATCATCGTTATCGCTGATAGAATGTCACTTTGTCTAGGGCCTCTGGTCACACCCGCGCCACCCACCTGTGTTGAGACGCAAATTCGTTGCCCTAGCGCGTAGGGTGAAAGGGTGAAATACTCTTGGGGTAAAAAGTAGATTTTCTTTTTAAAAAAAGTTGTAATTTTCCATTGATTTTCGTTCTATAAATGAAACCAAACCACTGGTTTCAAGGATAACGGTGTTTACCCTAACACCCTGTATGTTTTCAAGGAAAAAGGTACCCACCCTCCTACAATAATAGAGAAATAACATGGAAATCTTATTCGAAAAGTGTATTCAGAACAAAAAGTTATTTCTGCCTGAAAGTTACGTAACCAAAAAGGTTCAAAGATTCAAAGGTAGACTCTTTGAATCTTTGAACCTTTTTGGTTACGAGAGAGTCTAAAACCCTAATTTCCATTGGGGTACCCAGACAGAGGTTAGGTATATCAAACCCTCCACTAGCATAAAGGCTCCTGCAGACAGATGCGACGCTTCGGTGCGACGTGATTCTACTAAGTAGCAAGCAAAATTTTCTATGAAGTTTTCATAAAAATTGTTCTACTAGTCACGTCGCATTGTCGGGTCGTGCTTGTCTGTGGGTGCCTTAATCTTTAATAGGTATTCCTTTGCCCGAAAAATATAATGAAGTCTTATAATATTCTGCTCAAATAAGTAGGCCACTGACCCTAGCCGTTCATTGTACCCAAAGGGACTACATGAAAGGAATTAATTCTTATATTCACAAATTAATAGGTCAGTCCAGGGCCGGATTTAAAGGTGTGGAGGCCCTGGGGCAACCAAGAAGTGGTGGCCCCGAAAAATTTAAGGAAAAGATGAAGAAAAAAAAAAGATTTATTTCGGTTTTCGGTATCAAAGTAATTCAACGTACCATTTTTAAGACCATCAACCCAGGACATGAAAAAGAACATTAAAAAATGGTCCTTGTGAATGAATACTTTTTTTTATTTAAAAATATCATATTGTGGAGGCCCCTATTTTGTGGAGGCCCGGTGCCATGGCCCCTGTTGCCCCTTAAATCCGGCCCTGGGTCAGTCTCTATACCAAATATCGGTAAAGCAGTCAAAAGTGGTTTTGGAAATTGGGACGGCTTGGCATTTAAACCGTCATGGCAGTAGAGGTCAAAATTTCATTTTCCCTAATGAATAATATCCTCGCAGTGCGGTCATATATCTCGGGATTCGTAAAATAATATCTACTTTGTGATCCGTTTGAACGGGCTAGTCGTTAGGCGAGTAGAGTGAAGAGAATGGCATGGCGTGGCGAGATAAAGGAATTAGTGTGGAATTAAATTAATTCCTGACCGATAGATAACTCGAAGTTTTAACACAAATTGCTCAAACATTGAGCGAGTTTTAGTTCAGTCGATGTTTGTTTGCTGTTCAATCCTAATTTCATAAGAATGAAACCAGTTTCAGCACCCTTTTATCCAAAAGCGACTAGAGTTTTTTAAGGCTGTTAGCTTAGAAAATTGTGAAGTTAAAGTTTCCTATGTTTCAAAGGCCCTGTACACACGGCGATGATAAGAACGATATAATAATTATTATTATGATGAGTAAAGATAACACGTCTGTCGTCACAAAAATTCAATTTGAAACTGCCGTGTTATCTCAAAATTATACAGTAAAATATCGTACCGATCATCGCTGTGCTAACCGGGCCTAAGGCACGTAGCAGCTGTTCGATAAAATCGCCCCCAAAAATTTGGTAGTTATCACTATACGGTAGCAATAACCGTAAAATGATAATCTTCTCTATTTCATTTAAATACTTACCTACTTAAAAAATATAATTTTAAATATTTTTTTATAAAAAATATGGGATTTTATAGAAGTATACTTACTATTCTTTCCTTTATTTTATTACTAGCTTTCCTGGCCCCCGCCCTAACCCGCGTGGAGAAAAAGTAGACTATGTCCTTTCTCATTTAAATCGGTTCAGTAGTTTTGGCGAGAAACCGCGACAGACAGTTACTTTCGCATTTATAATATTAGTAAGGATGAGGATTTACATATAATTTTGTCGTATCTCTATGTATTTTACTGTGTGTACATAAATAATAAAATAAATAAATAAATTATATTTTTAAATATTAGAATTTAAAAATATATAAAAACACTAGCTGCGCCCCGCGGTTTCACCCGCGTAAGTCTCGATCCCGAGGGAATATTGGGATAAAAAGTATCCTATGTGTTAATTCAGGTTATAACCTATCTATTTGCCAAGCTACGGTCAGGGCTCCAGAGAGAGGAACCTCCTAACAATGCGAGCCGTATCCAGGAGTACCGCTTTTTGAATCAAGCCCTTATTCCAGCTGCCCAACGAGAGCCTCCACAGGTGTTGGTAGAGGCAAGTATATTAGTCTTTATTGATTCAGATTTTCAGACTACTTATAATGCGGTGTACTGACTGTACTGTCATGTTTGTAACAAAATAGCTAGTCTAGCCTATGTTATTACCTACTTAACCACTTACTACTACTACAGTTAGTATTTTCTTCCAAAGGTTGTCTGTAAAAGATCGCTTTTAGCGATAAGACCGCCCATTGTGTCACCTTATGTTAAATTTCTACATTTATATCTGTATTTTTTTATGGTGTACATAATAAAGAGTATTCTATCATATTCCTATTCTATTCTAAACTAAAACAGATCGGCTATCTAATTGCGAAAGTAATACATTTTCGTAAACGATTACTGACTAATCTGTTTCATTTTGACAGTTCAACAACATTATTGCGTTATTTACTTTGTTGAGCAGATATTTTTTTCGAACTTAAGAAGTAAGGGATTAGCCATCTGTTTCAAAACGATTCAGATTAAGATTGATCGTGTATTTCGCAATTAGGATGCAGGCGCGGTTATGAGGATGTACCTAATAACTTGCCCACAATATTTTTTATTGGGCAAGCACTAGCCTCGTCCAAACGGGGCTAAAGTGAGACTAATGTTTCGTATCTTAATAGGAATCTCGGTCTCATAATGTCCAAGTCATCAGCGTTTTCCGAAAATACCCTTCTTAAAGACCAACCACCCCAGTTTGTGCTGATTGCATCATTTTTTTAATAACCTCACTTCGTTTCAATTTGAATTGAGTCCCGTAATTGGGTGAAAACTGAGGACGTAATGTTCAAGTTGGAATTTAAGTACCCTGTGGGGAGGTGTTTGGGCTCCCCAGGTGTATTGACTTAAATGCCTAATCAAAGTTAATTAAAGACTAATGAAATACTTACGTTTCTTGGCTCAGAAATGGCGAAATAAAATGAAATGCTCAGGGGGCTTAAACGGTCACTTTAGCAGAATCATAAATGAAAATATTATGAATCATCGTAAAATATCACAAACTGACTATTCATAATATGATCTGCGTGCAATTCGTATTACGAAATAATTCATCTGATTGACCGTTTTCTATGGAGATTCGTAAAATGGTACCTACACAAAATAAGAATTGCTTTTATGTCAAATTAGAGGAATTGCTAATGACAGCTGGGATTCAGGAAATGAACTGCTTTTAGACGAATTGCCTATGTGGCCGGTTTAGGCCCCTGACCAAATAAAAAACCAAGACAGAGCATTGCGAACAGTACAGTGAAGCATGCCAAAACTACACCACCGCTCTGTTCATACACGCTCAAACGCACACCTTTACAACCATTTACAATCAAACTGCACCAAAATTATGTGCACACATGTTTACGAAACCGGCCTCACGTCACTGTTGACAGCGCTCTGTCTTGGTTTTTTATTTGGTCTGAGATGAAAAATGATGATGAATATTTATTTCTGTGAGTAGATATTTTATGGTACCTACCATAAAATATCTACTCACAGAAATAAATACCTATTACATTGCCTACAAAGGTAACCTTACCTTTGTAGGCAATATTGAATGGTCTCAAAATCATTCTTCCATATATAATCTACGTAACGTACATTTAAATTAATTGCATTTAAATTGCAAAAACCAATTGGCACCGAGTGGTCTAATCCCGCGGGTTATTGAGGGTTGTGGAATGAAAATTTCATTTTATCTAATAATGGCCTTATAATCTAACTAGGTAGCTCAATTAGACAAAGTCGTAAAAACCATTATAACAGTGGTAGGCCATGGGCTGCTGACCTTATTGGTCACATAACCTAATTATGTGACCAATAAGGTCCGACGGAGCGTTGGTGGCCCAGTGGTAACGGCCACGACTTACGAGTTGTAGGTCGTAGGTTCGAACACCGACAGGCGCTTTACTTTGTGTAAATTATTTCATCGCCACTGCTCTCAAAATGGTGAAGAAAAACATCGTTAGAAAACCGGGATGTCCTAGAACCAAAAATTCGAAGACATGTGACATCTACCAACCCGCATTGGGCCCGCGTGGTGGATAACGGCCCGCTCCCTCTCACCGAGATGGAGGCCTGTGTCCCAGCAGTGGGAACATTATAGGCTGATTAAGGTCATGGTCCGACGGCGGTAATCAAGTAACTGACATGACATCCGGAAAACTCACAGGGCCGAAGGCAGGGGTGGTTTTGGGGGTTCAAACCCCCCCGAAATGCGAGAAACAAGAATCTCAATCCAGAGATCGACCCCCTAGGGTACCTCCATTCCATTCATAATTATAATTTATTTTGCATAGGCGTACTTTATAATCTACAATACCAGTAAGAGTACTAAATGCTGTATTTTCATCGACTCTGACTTTGTATTGAATAAATTCCTGCAATTTCAGCATTCTCTGAAATATTCTAACCTCCCCCAGTTTCTCCCAGGGGGGGTGCAAAAATTGTCGAGCTCGTCTCGATCGCTCTTGCATCCTTTTCTGCATCATCCTTCTCAAACTTTTCTGTATGAGTCGATAAAAGTACATCTGTTTCTGTATGATCGGTCAAAGAGTAAGAAAACCTAACTTATTCGAAGCTGGATGCTAAAAATTTCGAGCTCGCTTCGCTTGCAATCATCACTCCGCCCCTAAGACGACCCATAACTGCGGTCAGTTATGGGTCGTCTTAGGGGCGGAGTGATTTTCGGAAAAGAGGAAAATATCGGTTCTAAAAATAATACTCTTTAAAAAAAATCGGTACTTACTATTTTTTTACTCTCTCTGAAATCAGAAATACCTACTTCATTTCTTCAAAAAAAGATGACAACCATAACCCCCCCGAAATGACATTGGAAAATGTAAGTAGGTACGTACCTACGTAATTGATTCATTTTCGTAAAGAAAGAAAAACGTAAGTATATTTGGGTACCTATGTTATATTTTGTAGTTTTCTGCATTAGAATTTGTTTAAATATTATGTTCTTCACTTTCACAAATCCAATGAACCCAACACGATGGTGCTACCTTGTTTTGTTGAGAAGTTCCTTTGGCCACTTACTGGCTTCATCACCAGTCCCTGAACACCACCTAGCGTCAAAGTATTTGTTAATACATAAAAAATGAGTCCAAACACAATGGTGTTATCTTGTTTGATTGAGAAGGTCCTATGGCCAACTTCCGGCTCCATCATCAGACCAGCTCCATGGTATCATTTTTTCAAAATGTCTCGGTAGTTATATAAGTATGGCAAGTTTCAGCTCAATCGGATGCCAGGAAGTGCTTGAAAAATGGATGACAATTGGAGTAACCGGACAGAGCAAGCTAATAAAAGAACCAATTTATTTATTATTTAAGTATGTACTTTAATTTTGTTTTCAATTTCGTTTGCTGCCGTGACCCTACGGGCAAACCGAGACATGTTTTGCCTAAAAAACCCTAAAAATTGTCTCAGCACCATCTTTCAAATGTTGGCGCCAGTTTCAGTGTCCTTTGGATCCTTTCTTGTGAAAATGTTATCAATATCTGTTAGTAGATGGCGTTTCAGGTAGAACGGAATATTATTTCATAAAATAATTACACGGTTTTCAATTGAAGTTAATAATTATTTGAATTATTTTTAATTTTACAATTAGATACTTCTTATTTACATAAATATTATTTATTAGCAGCCACGTTTCTTTATTTTTTTACCTGTGGAAGTCGGTAAAACAGTGAATATACGGTGTTTATAATTTGGACTAGTGACATCTATTGCTTTTAAAAGAAACAATTGAAACGACAATCCTTGAACACCTGCTAGAAACACTGATTAGATATTAGTGAAAAAACACATGTTTTCTTAATTTTAGACACGTAAAGAAATAATTATAAAAAGTACTGTACGGAATTCAGGATTTCCTAAAATTTTAAGAGGTTGTTTACGTTATTTCGTATCATTCTTTGAAATTATTCAACCGCTAGGAGCGACATCTTGCAATTCAGTTTCAAAGTTTTAGCTGTCATCTATCGGAAAAAGCTGTCAACAGTGGATTTAGTTCACATTCCATCCGGGGCGCTCACAACCCAAACAATGAATACCAACATGGTGGCAATGTGCTACACAGTTTGAAAATGCAGGTCGTGTCATGCTTTGAAAAAAATCATTTTATACTCGAATTTGGTGGAAAATGTCGGACCCTAAACGTGCTACTCTTATAACAGTGGGTGCTCCAAAAAGTGCAAAGAATAATGTGAACAAAACAGTGAGATTAACTATAAATTTGGATGAAAGCAACGAAAGTAAATATCCGGAGCTGAATTACAAGGAACTAGTCATTGCAGAAGAGGTAAGTTATAACAGAAAATCATAGCAATTTACGCAACCATACTGGTTTTCCAGCTCTTTGTAGTGCAGGGCATCTGCTAAAAAAAATTCGAAGCCTAAAGATTGACAGGGCATCGGCCACGGCCGGTTTCATGGGGTCCAGTTGAAATCGTTTTAGGATATTTTTTGCTTACGTTACACGGTTTTGTATTAGGTTTGTGACATGAATTTGCGTCCACGGGTTGCTCGAGAAGCTCAGATAGCGGTCGCCATGTTTGCAACAATCATAGAAGTTCGTTGTCGGCTTAGAACATCATTTTACGAGAGCAATGTTTTGATCACTAACACGTTATGATTAAAGTTGTTTTTGCTCCAATATGAATAATTTTTACATTGTTATGCCATTTAAATAACTTGTATAATGAGTGCTGACGACAATGCATTGCGTACGATATCATTATAGCACGCGAAAGTCTTGATTTCAATGACCTAGGATAACCTACCAATTGTATACGGTTCCGGTAAAAGCAAGGTACACTTTTAGGTTACATTTTAGGATTTAATTAAAATATAATGTAAAAATGAAAGTATGAACATATGTTTGCAATTTGAGTGTACATAAGCTGTTTATAGATAGGTATGTTTATCATAATATGAGATAGAGGATGCGTGTAGGGAACAGCTATACTACGTTGCGTATCGTTGTACTGTTCTAACCCATTATTAGGGTAATGAGATTAATTTTAACCGATAGAAAGGGTTATTTATTATGTATTGAATGCGTATATAGAATGTTTGGTTATGTATTTGTTTGCAAACTTGATCTGCAATGTTGCCAAGTTGGTTTCGCTTGCAAAATGCACCCGTTGGCAGATTGTATCACGACCTTTGCTTCTTTGTGAGCTTTTTTTATTTTCTTAGGCCTCTATCTCGATCGATACACTGTTTTTAGAGTATATAACGTGCATAGGTTATGTACTGCGGGCGTCTTATATACATTTGCGCGTGTGTGTGTGCGTAAATATAATGTTTTGATTAGAGTGTGTTGCAGTTTTTTTAGAATGGTTTCATTTATTCATTGTGTTTTCATTGCGTGTGGGACGTACTTTGGTAGACATAGTGATAAATAGTTTTTTTAGGTTTTTTTATGTGCAGCGGTATTGTTATTTTTAGTTGGCGGTAAGATGTATCATTTTATGGAACAGTGTTGATAATGTGACTATGTGGATAATAAGTTGGATTTTTTTTTTAATAGCGCGCGTGCACTTTGCCGCGCGCGCTTTCTGTCAATTATGGCGCGCTTTTATCGCCGTTATGTCAATGCAGTAATGTCTATTATTGAGTAACTATTAATTATTGACAGATGGTTGATGTAATGTTTTGTAAATAAACACTTTTCGAATTTTTTTCCTTGGTGTAAATGCAATGGTATTGCAGTTTCGTAGGTTTTATAGTAAAACGAATTATAGTAAATGTATTTGTTGAAAATTGTTTATTGATGTTGCTTGTTGAAATGTTTAAACTTTGGGCATTTTGTAAAGCATTATCTAGACAGTGAGGTGCCCGCCTAGATATTGTACATCATGAATCCATGATTGATGACGTAATCAATGATTCATAGGTAAGTATAAAGTACCTACGTACTTATGACGATAATAACGTAACATCGATTATTTAAGTAGACGAAAAATATTTGAGCGTCTACATAATTCAAGGTTTTTTATCCATTTTAACGTTTGCTGAGTATGATCGGTAGGTTTACTGGTGTCATTGTCATGGCCATTCATTAGATTATTTAAATTAGGAATTCCGAATGACCATTATCTTGAACAAGATTAATCCTTTGCTAAGAATAAATATTTCAAATAAAAAAAAAGACTGGAAACAATACCTATTACTGAAATATTTAAAAAACCGGCCAAGTGCGAGTCGGACTCGCGCACGAAGGGTTCCGTACCATAACTATAAAACGGCAAAAAAAATCACGTTTGTTATATGGGAGCCCCCTTAAATATTTATTTTATTCTGTTTTTTAGTATTTGTTGTTATAGCGGCAACAGAAATACATCATCTGTGAAAATTTCAACTGTCTAACTATCACGGTTCATGAGATACAGCCTGGTGACAGACAGATAAACAGACAGACAGACAGCGGAACCTTACTAATAGGGTCCCATTTAACCCTTTGGGTACGGAACCCTAAAACTTCCATATTCTTAAAGCAACAAAGTAGAAATGTCAGTAATAATAATATTATTACTTTACTATTACTAATAATATTATTATTATTATATTACTAATAATATTATTATTATTATTATATTATTTCAGTAATAATTATCTGTTTATTGTATGTGCATTGTCTTGTGTTGTATTAAATTCTTTGAATCGCGAATTTCAATATTACCTGTTAGTAAGTACACTTTCCCTTTCTAACTCAATACTTAATTATAATGATGTAATGGATAAAGCCAATAGCCAACTAAATTGGTGCCCTGTTTACCTTCACAAACATTGGTCATCCAACACTGGTCCTAATATGTCCCAATAATGTAGGTACATAAAAATTAAATAATATGCATGTTTATCTCCTAAACAAATAATATCGGACAAATAATCTAAGTCATCATGACAAGATACCTAACTATAATCAATAACTTTCAATATTCTTGAAAATAGACCAAGGCGAAATCTTATGCAAATTTCGACCAATCAGAGCGTGCTTATGGCCGTCACAAACATTCTCATTGGCTGACAATCATGTGACATCCATTGTTTTAAATGTCTATAAAAATAATTAGTCCACTGAAGAATTTTGAATAGAATTAAGGTTTAGATTTATTTTATAGGTTTAGATATTGCAAATGGGTATAGATTGTAGACTATTCATTTTATTAGATAAGTTATCAATAGTTATCAGTAGGTAATTTTGTAAGTAGATACCTACTTTATGCCCATAAACTTAGGTGTGAAATGTTATCATTCTTGATTGATTCTACTTAAGATCTTGAATATCTTTGTGTAAGTTTGAAGTTGTATAACAAAGGATGCAGCATTAACTTCCTTAATCTGTAAAATAACTCAAACTAGTCTAGTCTAGTCTGTTTTTTAATCTCGAAGCCTAATTTGACACATGCAAATGTCTCCGTAATGAAAAAATAAACAACAATCACTTGAAGTGTCAAATTAGTCTACAAGATTAAAAAACAGACTAGCCAAATAAGACAGACAATTAATGTCTACTTTATTTGTGAAAGAATAATTTGAAGTATTTTCACACAATGGTAGGTAATGTAATTATTGTCAAATCTAGTAGCATAGCATGAAACGGAGTATGATGAGGAAAAGAAAGATTGAAAGAACCAGCCACTGTGTAATCGGGAAGGCAACAAAAACAGAAGATGTACCTAGTACTAAAACTGAGAAGATTAAAATGGAGATGGGCCGGCCACACTGTCAGGGGAGAAGAGAAATGGAAGAGAAAAGTGACCCTATGGTACGCTAGGAATAGGAAGAGAAAGAAAGGAAAACCCTTGAAGGCGGGATGACTTGATGAGGACAGCTGGAAAGACATAGACGGCGGGATGACTTGGTGAGGACGGCTGGAAAGACAGAACTGTCTTTCCAGCCGTCCTCACTAAGTCATCCTGGCATCCCTCCAACAGGCAAGGAACAGGGAGAATTGGAAGCGGTTGGAGGAATACTTTACCAAAGAGCACACAGAGAGATTCATTCTGGACCTAGAGGTCGCTGTTACTATAATATTATTATAATATTAGCGTAGTCTGACTGAAATAAATAACTTAAAATGCATAAACATAGCATAGCTGTTCATAGGCATAATGTAATTACCTGCATACTTGTCTCTTGTCCACTATACAAGCACATTCAGAAAGTTCAATTACATACAGTTAAACCAGAAAATGTATGTGCTTCGATAATCTTCGTCATTCTGTATTAGTAAGAACGTCGCGCCACATAGTACCCTCTAGAGGGAAACCTTCAAGTTTAGTAGTGAACTTTTTTACCAACTCCGGTTAGACCTCGTCATTATGTCACACAAAAGGTATTTGGAATTGCATAATATAGTCGTTAATCTCTAATTTTATATTCTTAGTCATGCAAAATAGATAAATACTTCAGGTAAGTACCTATTTCCGTGGCTGTAACAGCTCTTAGATTTCATCATCAGGCATTCGATGATTGCGAAGCACATACCTTTTCTGGTAAATCTGTTGTGTGAATGGCTCAGTCATAACAAAGTTTTATCATTTCTACAATAAGGCCGATATAACTAGGCAAGTCTGAACATAGTATAGGCTCTGCGCGAACTTCCGCGCATTTTCTCTCACCCGCCTCCCGCCGCATGTTCTATCACCATTTGCATTTGGTTCCTAATGCTGGGGCTACATTGTCGCGCTCTCTCTCGCACACCGCTCGACGTCTTACTGAGCAACAGAGAGCGCACGAAGTATATATAGTTCGCGATAACGCGACAATGTGGCCCCAGCATAAAAACTGTTACTACGAAGCCCTCTGAACTGCCAAGTTATATCGGCCGTATTGTACCATTTGATTCACAACCATCGAACTAATATTATAAACGCGAAAGTTTGTAAGTATGCATGGATGGATGTTTGTTACTCTTTCACGCAAAAACTACTGAACGGATTTGGATAAAATTTGGCGCACAGATAGTTTTTAACCTGGATTAACACCTAGGATACTTTTTATCCCGATATTCCCACGGGATCGTGCCTTACGCGGGTGAAACCGCGGGGCGCAGCTAGTTATCTACAAAGGAATGATAATATCCTCCTGAATCTATGTTAAGTGCTTATACTACCTCAGCTCAAATTCACTTTTTATCTCGCTCGCACCGTACTACTCGCGGCCTGATTGAGAACGAGACGGAGTGGGGTGCTGGCGGCTCCCAGTCTCAGTTTTCTGCCAACTAGGTACCTAGTAATGTTATCATTAATCACTACAAAACCGATCACAAAGGACGTACCTAGTTCTTGCTTAGAACCAAAACAGTGCAATAAAGTTGTATGAAATTTCATTATTGCACTGTTTTTTCATTATTGCACTGTTTTAGGGTTCCATACCCAAAGGGTAAAACGGGACCCTGTTACTAAAGCTCGTCTATCCGGCTCTGTCTGTCTGAGTTGACTTGACCTGACTTGACCTAACTTGACCTGACTTGACCTAACTTGACCTAACTTGACCTGACTTGACCTAACTTGACCTGACTTGAACTGACTTCTCCGAGTCTGATCTGAGTGAGTGATTGAGTGCGTGTGCTCGATGTAATAATCTACTATTTTTCTAGAGAAAATTTTATGTAATCGCGTTTTCGGCAAGCATAGGGGACCTAGCATCTATCCTTAACTTTGTATTATTTTATTTTAAAATTAATGCTGCAGTATTTTCGGCATAACTGAGGATCATGCTAAGCAATTTGAGGAGGAGCTCATGGCTAAGTAATAACGGCCGCTCGGGTCGATCCATCAGGTTAAGCTACGCTTGCCGGGGTTGGTCCTTGGATGGGTGACCATTTTCACATATTGAGACACCTCCGTGCCTCGGAAAGCACGTTAAGCCGTTGGTCCCGGCTGTCATTTGTAGATCTTTGACAGTCGTCACGAGTCGTCAGAAGCCCGAAAGTCTGACAACCAGTCTAACCAAGGGGTATCGTATTACCCAGTTGCTGGGTTGTGAAGGTCAGATAGGCAGTCGCTCCATGTAAAATACTGGTATTCAGCTGCATCCGGTTAGACTGGAAGCCGACCCCAACATAGTTGGGAAAAGGCTAGGCAGATTGATGCTAAGCAATTTGAGGTTGGGTAGGCCCTTACCATGTGATTCCCACGTCATTTACACTGCACATAATCTGTGTGTGCCTATGTGCATGTGTGTTGATAGTCATCATAAATGACTGGGTTCTTGACCTACTAAGTTGTAACTGTATTATTATACATGTACTTAGTTTATGAATGATTAATAGGTACAGGTACCTACTACTAGTATTACAAATTTGCTTTGTTAGAGGCTGTTACTCTGATAATTTATGTAAAATGTTTTATTCTAAACAGATTATATTATATGTATATTTAGTCCAGTAAATAGTGGATAACTTTGAAATAGCATAATAGAACATAATTATGGCCGTTACATTTTTTTTTTTAATCCCATGTATTTGCTGCTAACCTAATATTTTTATTTTACATTTTTCGTCACCACAATTACAATTGACTGAATTTCACGGTTATTTGTTGTTGTAATATTGTATGTTGACTATGCCAACAGACAGGCAGTATACAGGGTGTTAGGGTAGACACCGTTATCCTTGAAACTAGTGGTTTGGCGTCATCTATAAAATACTTTTTCTATGGGACCAACTTTGAAATCGCAAAAAAAAAAATCGGCTGTTCCATACATTTTGTCGAATTAAGTAAACACAAATGTATCGAGGAGCTGATTTTTTTTTCGCGATTTCACTGTTGGTCCCATAGAAAAAGTATATTATAGATGACACCAAACCACTAGTTTCAAGGATAACGGTGTCTACCCTAACATCCAGTATAATGTGACTTATTTTTTTTTTTTTACGGCCGTTATGTCTTGATATGTTATTTCAAGGTTATCCATTCTGTACCAGACACTCTGTATAATGATCTCTGAGACGAACTAATCTAGCTGAAACCTTATCTATACTAATATTATAAAGAGGAAAGATTTGATTGTTTGCATTGAATAGGCTCCGAAACTACCGAACCGATTTGAAAAATTCTTTCACTGTTGGGAAGCTACACTATCCCCGGCTGACATAGACTATAATTTTTTTTTTTTTTAAATAGGGCTTCTTACTAAATCTTCAATAATGTAACCCAAGGTGTAAAAAAATTACCTATAATAGCCGTAGATAAGTACTTAGTGCTACCCGTGCGAAGCCGCGGCGAGCAGCTAGTAACTTACAAGTATACTAACTGCATTCCAATGACAATATATAATTTATTTGGCAGAGTTGACCTGATTTATTTTATTTATATATGTGTTTATAATTTTTTCTGTCTTTAATACTCAGATACTGAAATCGGGTGTTGTTTTAAAACTCATCTATTTATGTTTCAGAGAAAGAAGAGAGTAGAGAGAGAGAATGGTAAGACAGCAGGGCTGGACCCCTTCTCAGAGAATAATGATGATGTGCTGCGTGTTGCCAGGCAGTTTGAGCAGAAATATGTAAGTTTTATGGCTCTAATTATCATGCTTGAAGTTTTGGACTACTAAAAATATCAAGAACTTTTTTTTTATTATTCTGGCCCATATAATTGTTGGTTCACTGCGGTATCGTTTAGCCCTTCTATATAAATATGATAATTATCAAATATTTTTTTTTATAAAATATTTCATATGAAATTAACTAGGTACTGACGATAAAAAACCTTTTAGAAAATTTTTATTTTTTTAATCGGTGAAGTTTTCGTCAAATATTATCCTTAGTGAAATGCATACCTGCCCAAATAATTATCTACTAGATTATTTTCCTTGTAATTTGTTGGATTAGTAACAAACCTAAAATGTTAATTATTTCATCAATATAACTGAAATTACCAAATAACATACTTCTTGGCATGGGACTCTAGTTTCAACCCAATATCTTGATAGAATTTGTTACCAACCTTGTTAGGTACTAACCAGCCTGAACTCACAGCACAGAGAACACTTTCCATAAAGGGAAGGAATGCCTATTGAACCCCTCATGCTGGCGATTTGATATCAACACAGGAACTTCATTAATTCCTGGTATTCTCGCAATATTTTCCTTTACCCCTGATCAATCAATCCACCTATCCTTTTCCCAACTATGTTGGGGTCGGCTAACAAACGGCTAACGGCTAGTTGCTTTCCGAGGCACGGAGGAGTTTCGGTCCTTTACCCCTGATATGGTAAATAGTAGATACTACTGTGAATACTGAGATGACGTCATTGAGATGGAGCCTGACAGTCTTCTATCTTGTATTTGGTATCGGCGACATGCTGCGCCGATGTCAAACACAGTTAAATTAAATTAGCTGACAAAACTTCTCAAGGTAATGAAACAAAATTTTTTTTTTCTAATGTCGTAATTTCGTGTCACCACAACTTTTAAGAGGTCAATGACCGCTGGTAGTGCAGTTATTTATTATATCTGCGAAGTTTCGCCAGGCAATTTGACCTTGCATATTCGGTTAGGGACAATCAATGGTGAATTTTGTGATATTGTTTTTCACCTCAGTGTAAAACAAAGAATATCTTGCTTCCAGGTTGATGATGATTTTCCTGTTTTGTTTCAGGGCGGCAAGAGTACCTATGGCCGTAAAGGCAGGTCGAAACACGATGATTTCGCAGACATTGGTGCCGGGTACGATGAAAATGACTCCTTCATCGACAATACACATGGGGTAAGTAATACACGTCCCTACTAACCCAATTAAGTATAATTTTATTAATTTATTTATTCTTTCCCACCTTGAAAAACGAAGAAAGAAGCTGAGGAATATCTGGAAGGAAGATAGTTCGCTTACTGTTAATTCTGTCATTTTAGTATGCCTACACAGTGGCTCTATCTTTTCCTCTCGATAGGTTCAGCACCTAAATGCGTTCACACACACGATCTGTTTCAATTTTGACAGTTCAATAACATTCATTGCGTTATTTACGTTGTTGAGCAGACATTTTTTTCTAATTTACTTATTTGTTTACGGGCCTGACTGTTTACTACCATATTTGACAATAAATTATTGTGAATTTGTTCAAAATGTTCAAATGCTTAGTTTGGCATGGTGATCGAAGATACCAAAAATTAGGAAAGCAATTACTTATACTTATAAAATAGGGGGGGCTAATTGAGTTGAACTAAGTGCCACTTGCAATATTGGAATGTATAAGTATACATTCCACTTAGTGCCACTTGTGGACTGCCACAACCGTCATAAATATTGCAAGTGGCACTTACTGTTTGATTATAAGTACCTTTATAGCTTAAAAGTGCATTTAACGAGTCAGTTTGCAATTTAAAAACACCTGCTTTTTTTTAAAGTTTGTTAAAAATTAACCACAAATGCTCTGCAAACAAAACAATTAAGTACTTTTTGGGCTTAAGAAAGGAAAACAATAACTTCTAAACTACTTTTGTCACTTCACATTCACAACGCATGTTTAAAGCTATGGCAATTATGTGCTAAGCCAAATCTGTAGTATCTGGGTCACACGATATTTTAGAATAGCTACTGTCGCCGGAACACAATCGAATGTTTTCCAAAAGAATGCCCGTTTTAGCATTAGGTCAGTTATGCCACAGTTTGAAAATAACTGCATTGAATTGTTACTGATGGAGAAAACATAAAAACGATTCACATAAAAAACGCATCATGACCCAAACACTACTCAGAGTTAAAGATTTTAATTCCTAAGTTCAAACTCGAAACTCGAAGCATTTATTTCAATTATGCCATTTACAAGCACTTTTGAATTGTCAGATTCAGTCAGTTAGTCAGAAAGTTGAAGCTAGTTGCCCATTCCAAAACGTAGGTGTCTATGGAGAAGAACGGGCAAGAAACTCCGAGGACACTCTTTTAATATATAGATATTACAAAATCCTGGGTACAACACTTATTGTATTGTAATAGGTCTTTACCTATGAAATTGCCGTTTTGTATGAAAAAATTTAAACGATTTTTTTTCATGAATTTTTTATTTGTATTAATCGAAGTAATCACCCATGCAATCAATGCATCTTTGCCATCGCAGTGGCAGTTTATTGATGCCCTTCTTAAAGAAATCAGCTGGACGGGAGGCAACAAATTCTTCAAAGGCATTTTGTACTGCCTCTCGGGTATTGAATTTTTTTCCCGCCAAGAAGTTATCCAAATTCTGGAAAAACTAGTAGTCTGTAGGCGCAAGGTCTGGTGAGTAGGGCGGATGACGGAGAGCTTCCAACCCCAGTTCTTGCAACTTGGAGACCGTCTGCTGTGCAGTATGAGGTCGCGCGTTGTCGTGCAGGAGCAGCGGAGACGAGCGATTGACCAATGCTGGTTGGGGATGCGCCAGCTTCTCCATCATTGTGTTCAGTTCTTCACAGTACACATCTGCAGTAATGCTCACCCCGTTTGGTAAGAAGCTGTGATGAATCACACCGGCGCTAGACCACCAAACAGTGACCATCACTTTTCTAGGGGTAAGTTTTCGTTTAGGGCATTGTTTAGGTGCTGAACCAGGATCCAACCAACTTGCTGAGCGCTTGCGGTTATCAAACAGAATCCATTTTTCATCGCAGGTAACAATGCGGTTCAAAATTCCTTCATTTGTGTGTCTGTTGAGCAGTGCAAGGCACGTCTCGACGCGTACTTCGCGCTGGCGATCATTGAGTTCGTGGGGCACCCATTTGTCAAGCTTTTTTACCTTGCCAATTTGACGCAAATGGACCAATATTGTTTTGACGCTAACGTCGAAAGCTGCTGCTAATTCAGCCGTAGATTGTGTATCATCAGCTTCCACAATCGCCTTTAATTCGTCATTGTCGACCAAAGTCTTCGGACGACCGCGAGGTTCATTTTTCAGGTCGAAATTTCCAGAACGGAAGCGAGCAAACCAATAACAGGTGGTGCGTTGGTTTGTAGTGTTAGCTCCGTAAACGTCGTTGATGTTGCGTGCCGCTTGTGCCGCGTTGCTGCCACGACGGTACTCATATTCCATAATTACTCGAATTTTTAACGTATCCATGATGACGAAAAAGATTGAAATGCGATGAAAATGTAACACTAATCAATAAAGAAATGACTACTTTTGGAAAAAAAAATCCATGTTTTTAAAATAAAATTAATTTGAAATTAGAATTCTTAGCCAAACAAAAATTATTTTGATTTGAAATGGCCAGTACTGCAGAACGGCAATTTCATAGGTAAAGACCTAATATATAATTATACAGGGTGTTAGGGTAAACACCGTTATCCTTGGAACCAGTGGTTTAGTTTCATTTATAGAACGTAATATCAATGGAAAATTACAACTTTTTTAAATATATATTATAACAACCATACACATATTCATTCAACCTGTGCATAACATAAATTAACAAAATTCACAAAAACGTGAGTAAAAGAAGCTAATTAACATATAGACACAATTATCTTAACCATATTCTATTGTTTCAGTATGATGAGATGATCCCGCCAGAATGCGACACGTTGCACGGCGGCTTCTACATCAACTGTGGCTCGTTGGAGTTCAAGAGTGTGGCGGACAACCAGTCGGCGATATCTGATGCGGAGCCCGGCGGCAGTCGGAGGAATAAGGTGAGTTCTGTCGTGTCGACACGACAGAACGCGACAAGCCCTCCTGATTTTAGCGTGAGCTTGATTACTTTTTGCATTTCACATTGTTAGCAATCCTGCCGCAACACGGAAGTTACCCTCCCGAAGCCACAAACTGATTGCAAAAGTCCACTCTTACAGCGTTCCCGTATATCATCAAGCGAGAGTAGCGAAGATGACTCTTCGGACGGCAGCTCTTCGGACTCGAGCCAAGATGAGAAGGAACCCAAGGCGATCGCAAATGGAGACGTCGATTTGCACAAGACTGAACACCGGAAGAAGGTAAAACATAAAATATACCTTTAATAATAAAATGCTGTTAACAGCATTGCATTCTAAGGCAACATAACAAATAACTGTCAAATTAAATTTATTAAAATAATATAAATTTCAATGAATTGATTATGTTTTAAATGAAGGCGTAAAAGCCAACGGAATTAGTAGGAACTAATTCCGTTGGCTCCCACAAATTAAAACTATCAATTCATTGAAAGTGACATATTAATAGATTAGCAAGTCGGATATATCCTCAAAAGGCATTGACTTTTGTTAGGCTTATTTAAAATACCTATACAATAAAGAGATAAAAATAAACTAAAATACTGACGTATCCATGCAGATAAGATAAAACCCAATTTCCTTTGTCAGAAAAACAAAAAGATTGATAAGAAGAAGGCTAAGAAGGTCCAGCGCACTGACTCATCGGCGGCTACGTCTGGGAAACAAACTTCTGATGGTATGTTAGCTATCTACTTTGCTTATCGCTCAAATAAACTAAACGGAACTAATTCTTGACAGTCAAAACACCTGCGCCAAATGCATTTGGCCGCATAAAGGTCGATTCACACATGTCATATCAGTGAACCCACAGTTCCGACACAGTACCGGCACAGTGCAAAATATTCTTTCATACATTCTCTGTGTCTGAACGCATCCCCACAGTGTCAGTGACGACACAGTGCTCTCAGTGTCAGTGCCGACATCGGCATGAGAATGTATGAAATAATTTATTTTGCACTGTGCCGGTACTGTGTTGGAACTGTGGCTTCACTGATATGTGTGAATCGACCATAAGAGTCCCCGCACATTATGGCCACTAGTCGCCGCTACTAAACGCGAGCACCAGTGGCTCAGTCAGACCACTACACGCGGCCACTGGTGGCTGGATGCGGCCTTCAGTGGCTGCCACTTGCGGCAGTTCAAGTGTACTCCACAGGGGCGGACGGGGCGACGGTGGCCGGGTGAACGCGGCCACAAGTAGCGAGCGCGGTCGAGTCCCGCAGCTTGTGGCTCGGACGCGGCCACTCAAACGCTCGGTGTGCGCCGATGCTATACAAAATGTATGGAGAAACGCGCCCGCAACTTGTGGCGGCCACTAGTGGCTCAATGTGCGGAGGCTCTAAGTCTCGATCCCGTGGGAATATCGAGATAAAAAGTATCCTAGGTCCTAACCCAGGCTATGGTCTAGCGACGGGTATCCTGTAGGTGCATATGTTCAGCTAAGGTTATGCGCTAAAATAGCCCGCGGAATTTGAATCGAATTTGCTTACGTTTTTTTTCTATTTGTAGGTCAGGTTTGATTCAAACTTAATGCTGGCTCTGAACATGAGGCGATTCGCTGTGCAGTAGCTATTTCATGTGTCAGCGGGGTTAGGGTACTGCGCAACGAGTAGCTAATTTCCGAGCCGCCATTAAGTTTGAATTGAACGGTTTTATGTTGATCAAATTATGATCCGTGACTGTAACAAATATAGTATTTTTACTCTTTTACTACTCTGACTTTCCCCTTAATTACCATACAATTTGCCACAAGGTGCGTATTGAAAAGGCTTCAGCCGGTATTTTTGAGAATACATGGATACGTATGAAATCTGTTACACCATTCTGTATTTCAGTGGAGATCAATGCCGAGTTGCTCTATAGAATGCGTGGTAGTCTCCAATGACATACGCTCATATTTCTGTGGGAACCATCACCAACCCTGTAAGAAATCGACACGTGTTTCACCTCTGAGCGAGGCATCATCAGGATGACGATTGACTTGTCGCGAACCCAAACACAACATGTTGCCGCGCTGGACACAGAGAAACATGTGTCAAGGTCAAATAATTTATTTCAATTAGGCACATAAAAGGCACTTTTGAACGTCAAATACAAAGAAATAGAATTGATTCTAGTTACCCCTTCCAAAAGCTAGTTTTCGTATATCGTGAGAACCAATCGTTGAGAAGTGAAATACTAATCGATTTCTTATTACTCTTTAGGAATAGTTAAGTAGAATAGGTTACTAAATATATCTACGTCTATATCAATCTGCCTAACCTTTACCCAACTATGTTGCCAGCAGTGGCGTTCCTTCCATAGAAGCCCAAAAGCCCGGCTTTCCTTCAAAATTATGCCTATCAATAAAATAAAAAAAACAACACTATATAAAAATGGTGTTACCATGAACAACATAGAAAATCCGTAAATCACTCACTTGGCTATTTTTTTAAATCGTAAAAAACCTGTCTGTTTGCCCTGATTTGACCCCTAGGCACGCCACTAGTTGCCAGCTAAATACCAGTATTTTACATGGAGCGACTGCCTATCTGACCTCCATGACCCAGTAACTGTGCAATATGATACCCCTTGGTAAGACTGGTTGTCAGACTTTCGGGCTTCTGACGACCCGTAACGACTGTCAAAGACCCACAAATGACAGCCGGGACCAACGGCTTAACATACTTTCCGAGCCACGGAGTCTCGGTATGTAAAGATGGTCACCTATCCACAGACCAACCCCGGCAAGCGTAGCTTAATCTGATGGATCCACCCGTGCGGCTGTTATTACTTAGCCTAAATATACAGAGTGTTAGGGTAGACACCGTTATCCTTGAAACTAGTGGTTTGGTGTCATCTATAATATACAAAAAAAAATCTGCTGTTCCATACATTTTGTCGATTTAAGTGAACACAAATGTATGGAACAGCAGATTTTTGTTTTCGCGATTTCTAGGTTGGTCCCATAGAAAAAGTATATTATAGGTGACACCAAACCACTAGTTTCAAGGACAACGGTGTCTACCCTAACACCCAGTATCTACGTCCATTGTATTGTATTATCTTGAAGTTAATGTAGTGAATGTTTCACCAGATAATGCTCACGGTGACGGCGAGAGCGCTGACTCGCGCACATCTCAGTCCGACTCGCTCGCTTCCAAACCGACGCCCAGTTCCGAGAATGCTATCACTTCTGACAGCTCCAGGTAACGTATTGTGTATCGCAGACTTATACAACCCCTCTTCAATGGCGGATCCTTGAGATATCAAGTACAATAACCATGGAATTTATTTATTAATTGTGGCACTCCAACAACTAGATCGCAAATACATTTACAGAGATCATATTATAACTTAAAAACTACAGCGAACTTGTCACTTAAAGGTGTGCACAGCACTTGCAGAGTTTGCCTAATTTTAATTTATAATTGTGTGATAAAAATAAAAATAATAAAATCAATACCTAAGTTAAAAACAATAAAATCAAATAAATTAATAATAATAAGACCAAATAAAACATTAGCAATCACGAGTTGCCGTAAAAGAATTCTTGAAAATAAAGAAAATTAGATAATAGTCATGAAGCAATGGAGTGCAAACCTGTTTTTAATTATGCTCACGGATCTTTTGGAACATGCGTTCTAACAAACCGAACAGACAAAACAATAGCTGAGGAAAATATTTTTTTAATTATAATACAACTAGCGACTCGCTCCTGCATCGCACGGTCTGACGACTTGACAAAACATTGAGATTCCTTAGTTATTTGTAACTTTAATATTAACTTGTTATACACATAAACCTGGAATTAATTCTTTAAACGAAGGTGAAAACCTCTTCAAAATCTGTTGCATGGATTAGAAGAACAACGCGAACATACAGACAAACACGAGAAGCGACTTTTATTTTTATAATATGTATAAATTTGTTTTGAAATGTATGCTGAACATTTCAATGTGTTAGTAGAATATTATAAGAGTGTTGTTAATACGTCTTGGAAACTAAGAAAGGTTTTGTTGCATTAATAGTATATTTTTTCTCACAGGGATTTCGAAACAAAGATGGAGGTAAACTTACCGCCGCAAGTGATACAAGTGTTAGAGTCACTCGAACAGTTTGTAAACAAACAGCTCAAACAGAACCCTAACACGCCGCGCAAGCAACTGTTGGCGCACACCGACGAGTACACCAGCAGGTAACACAAATAAATTAATCAAACATTATTTATCTGTTGTATTAAAGTCCTCTAAATCGGATTTCGGTCACGGTGGCTAATCTTAACGGAGACTAGCCTTTGGTGCTGGATATAATTATAGTGCAGGCGTGTGTGTGCAGACACAGGTGCACTCTCTCTTTCCTCACTTTCGTAGTCGAGAGATAGTCGAGACGGCAATCCGAGACGACCGGAGAGAGATCACGCGCAGGAGTAACGGCCAACTACCATACTCCGGGCTGTTGGCTGTTGCTAAGAAATTCCCCACAGAATTTGTGTACTGGAAAAACCCACTTTGCCCGACTCGGGAGTTGAACTCGGCAGCTCGGCAACTCGGAGTTCAGCAGTCGTGCTTGCATCACGAGACAGACAGGCGGGGAGTTGTATTATTCTGTATAATATAACACCCAGCCGACTGCGCAGTCGGTCTCGTAAACCTAGTAAGTACCTATAATTTATGCCTAGTTCATCAGTAACAAAGCGTCCCCGTCCGCAGCCTGGAGCGCGCGCTGCGCCGCGCGGCGTGCCCGGCGCGGGCCGCGCGCGCCGCCTGGGCCCGCGCCGCGCGCGCGCTCGCCACGTCGCGCGCCAAGCTCAAGCAGCGCCTCAAGGCCCGCCCGGAGCGCGCGCCCGACGCACGTAAGCACGCGCCCACTTCATTCGACCGCCGTCTGAGAGCACTGGTGGCCCAGTGCCGACTGTAGGTTAGAGCCCTGAGAGGCGCTTCACTTTGTGTAAATTATTTCATCACCACTGCTCTCAATACAGCGAAGGAAAACATCGTGAGACAACCGGCATGTCCGATAACCAAAAATTCAAAGACATATGACATCTACCATCCGGCACTCGGCCCGCGTGATATATTAGGTCTTTACCTATGAAATTGCCGTTCTGCAGTACTGGCCATTTCAAATCAAAATAATTTTTGTTTGGCTAAGAATTCTAATTTCAAATTAATTTTATTTTAAAAACATGGATTTTTTTTTCCAAAAGTAGTCATTTCTTTATTAATTAGTGTTACATTTTCATCGCATTTCAATCTTTTTCGTCATCATGGATACGTTAAAAATTCGAGTAATTATGGAATATGAGTACCGTCGTGGCAGCAACGCGGCACAAGCGGCACGCAACATCAACGACGTTTACGGAGCTAACACTACAAACCAACGCACCACCTGTTATTGGTTTGCTCGCTTCCGTTCTGGAAATTTCGACCTGAAAAATGAACCTCGCGGTCGTCCGAAGACTTTGGTCGACAATGACGAATTAAAGGCGATTGTGGAAGCTGATGATACACAATCTACGGCTGAATTAGCAGCAGCTTTCGACGTTAGCGTCAAAACAATATTGGTCCATTTGCGTCAAATTGGCAAGGTAAAAAAGCTTGACAAATGGGTGCCCCACGAACTCAATGATCGCCAGCGCGAAGTACGCGTCGAGACGTGCCTTGCACTGCTCAACAGACACACAAATGAAGGAATTTTGAACCGCATTGTTACCTGCGATGAAAAATGGATTCTGTTTGATAACCGCAAGCGCTCAGCAAGTTGGTTGGATCCTGGTTCAGCACCTAAACAATGCCCTAAACGAAAACTTACCCCTAGAAAAGTGATGGTCACTGTTTGGTGGTCTAGCGCCGGTGTGATTCATCACAGCTTCTTACCAAACGGGGTGAGCATTACTGCAGATGTGTACTGTGAAGAACTGAACACAATGATGGAGAAGCTGGCGCATCTCCAACCAGCATTGGTCAATCGCTCGTCTCCGCTGCTCCTGCACGACAACGCGCGACCTCATACTGCACAGCAGACGGTCTCCAAGTTGCAAGAACTGGGGTTGGAAGCTCTCCGTCATCCGCCCTACTCACCAGACCTTGCGCCTACAGACTACTACTTTTTCCAGAATTTGGATAACTTCTTGGCGGGAAAAAAATTCAATACCCGAGAGGCAGTACAAAATGCCTTTGAAGAATTTGTTGCCTCCCGTCCAGCTGATTTCTTTAAGAAGGGCATCAATAAACTGCCACTGCGATGGCAAAGATGCATTGATTGCATGGGTGATTACTTCGATTAATACAAATAAAAAATTCATGAAAAAAATTCGTTTAAATTTTTTCATACAAAACGGCAATTTCATAGGTAAAGACCTATTATTACAGCCCACTTGCTCTCACTGAGAGGGGGCCTGTGTCCCAGCAGTTGGAACATAGGCTAATTATGCTACGTCGAAATCAGAGATACGATTAAAAAATCCACTGTGTCTCGCAATTACTAACTCCTTATTTTTTACTGTTATAAACCTTCAACTGCCATTAATGAGACACAATAGAATTTTAATTGTTATCGGTATTTAAAAGCCCGATTGACACATGATGGGATAACGCCAAATAGTTTCACTACCGGTGGAGTACTATCGTCGATACTACCCACGTTGATGATAATGTTCTATCAGAAAAAGACATCATTCATATTGGGCAAAATTATGAAAATGCAGCAAAACAAAAAAAAAAAAATATTCCGTTAGATCATATTATTCTCTTCACTTTTTACTATTAGACCAAATCTCTAGGACAATTCCCTGCGATGTTATACGATTTTGAAAAATACTGTTTTCAAGTTAAAATAATCTATCTAATTAAAGTAATAGCTTGTAGTAATAAAAAATGAAGAGAAAAACGTACTCTTTCGGAATATAGCTTTTTTTTTGTTTGGCACTTTCACAAATATAGCCCAAAAATGTTTTTTTTTTTTTTTTTTTATAATTTGTTTATTTATAAGAAGGGACACGTTTACAACAAATACAGTAACCATTTAAAATAGAGCACAGTTGCTTATTTGCCTGAACTAGGTTGAACCTGTGCTTCAGGCTAGAAAGTGCATAGATACTTATTTTAATAAATTAACAATGAGTACAAAATTAAAAACTACAACAGTACAAAATAAAACTTATGTATATAAAAGCAAAAAGGCATGTTAGCGGTTCTATTTGCAGACAACAAGTAGATCTTCCGTCTGTGCATAATCTTGGGTTAGTAAATAATTAAGTATAATTTTTTTACAGCCAAAGTAATTTAAATTATAGATACTAAGTATTCTATTTAATCTATTATACAAAAATGGTCCTAAAAATGTAAAAAATCTTTCTACAAAGACATGCTTTGAGGTTGCATTTGATGTGCACACTATATCATTCCGTCTCTTGTTAGTATTGTCAGCTGTAAAGGTAAGCATGGTGTGCTTTTTTAATACTAAGTGCATAATGAAAAGCTGGCGAACCGTCAGTACATTACAGGATCTATATAGCTGATCTGTGGGAAAGAAGAAGGGATGGAAGTTGGCTACCTTTAAAATTGCTCTCTGAGCTCTTTCAAGAGGTAGTAAATTAGTTTTGGGTGCGCCACCCCAAGAAGTGATACAGTAATGAATTATTGATTGACATAGGGCCAAATAAACTTGTTTGATTAATTTTGAATCAGCAAAAGATCGTAATTTTTTAAAAACATATATTAGCTTGCGCAGTCTTTTAACTAAACTGTCGATATGCTTTCTAAAAGAGAGTGTTTCGTCTATTATTACCCCGAGGTATTTCAAGTTGCTCGTTTTGAGGACAATTAACATTTTGACTGTACGGTTTTCACATTGATGGGCATATAGGTGAGGGTTAGTAATGTTAAGTTGAAGCTTGCGCATGGAGAAGTGAATATATTTTGTCTTGTCAGCATTTAATGTTAGTAAATTGCTTTGAAGCCAGTTAGTCACAGTATTAAAACCTAGTTGAGCGATTTCAAACAGTTCGCTACTGGTTTTAGCGCTAAATATTAACGCCGTGTCGTCAGCATAAGATATAATTTTGCCGGCTTTTATATTAAGACCACACAAGTCGTTAATGTAGATCAGGAATAGCGTAGGGCCCAGAATACTCCCTTGCGGAACACCAAAACCAGTATTTTTCTGTTCATCACTCGTAATATTCTCTATTCTAACACATTGGTACCGGCCGTGCAAATAGTCAGCAAATAGTTTCAACGGCGTTTCCCTAATTCCTAAGATTTCTAACTTGTTTAGCAGAACAGAAACAGACACCGTGTCGAAGGCCTTGGCTAAATCAAGGAAGACTCCCAGAATCTGGTTTCCTTTGCCGAGTTCTTGTGAAATATAATCAGTCAGGTTATGCACCGCATCAGCTGTCGATAGTTTAGCTCTAAAACCAAATTGTGCCGGGGATAAAAAGTTGTTTTTTTCTAGGTAGTTAAGTAGCCTACTGTTTATAATTTTCTCTAGTATTTTTGATATTGAGGGAAGTAAGGATATTGGCCTATAATTATTAACTAAGTCTTTGCTTCCAGATTTAAAGATAGGGATTACAACTGCCTTTTTGAGACAATAAGGGAAAATTCCTTCGGAAAGACAGATTCGAAAAATATGCGTTAAGGGAGGTACCAAAATACGCTTAAATAGTTTAAGGATCTTATTGCTTATATTATCCCATCCAACAGCACAGTCATCTTTTAGCCCAGAAATTATTCGAGTTATTTCATCTTCATCAGTGTCTATCATAGCAAAAGATTTTGGGTTACAGCTATTACTTGACTTTTGGAAAGGCAGTTGGTCACTATGTTTCGGGATCTGTTCGGCAAGAGTTTTTCCAACATTTACAAAATAGTTATTAACATTGTTAGCTGACAAGAATGGTGAAGGATTAGTAAGCAGTAAGCCCGAGTTTGATTCACGCTTTGTAGACATATTGGTGATATTTTTAATATGTTTCCAAAGTTGCTTGCTATTGTTACCTGCTCTATTTAGTTCATTTTTATCGTAGCTATTCTTTAAATTCTTAAGGAGATTATTGCAGAAATTCCTGTATCTTTTATAGGTGGTTTGAATTATTAGATTATCAGGGTATCTCTTTGATCTTTGATGAAGTTTATCTCTGTCTTATACACCGAATTAACCCAGGAGTAATCCAAGGTTTAATATTATAAAGTTTCTTATTTACCGTAGAAACTGTCGTGTTACGTAATATTGCTTCTTGGACATGTTTTATTAAGTACGATAAAGCCAAATCAGCGTCAGCGGTATTGTAAACTGGGCTAAAATCAAGGTTGCGTAAATCACATTCGAGTTTGTTTGTGTTTAATTTACTCATAGTCTGGGGACGATTTAGCTTAGGCAGCGTTAAATTTATGTTAAGTAGGACAGCGTGATGGTCAGTAATTGTTGAGTTAGTAACAAGCGTAATATATGATAGGCTGGTCTTGATCATCATATGATCGAGACAGGAGCCGCTCTGGTGAGTAGGCAACATGTGAGCGGGGAGAAAACCAAGGTATGAGCAGATATTAAGGTAATCTTGGGTCCCTGCATCGTAGTTTTCAGAGCCAATATTTATATTTAAATCACCTGTTAGTATGACATTCTTAAAAGGACTTAGTGTTTGATAGATCTGGTTTAAAGAATCGTTAAAAGAATCTAAGTTTCTAGCGGAAGGGGATCTATAAATAGCAATCATAGCTGTGGTTGTACCAATTTTGATGACTAAACAATTACTCATAGCATCTTGTAGAGTATGTTCCTCAACTGTGACCTTTAACGATTCCTTAACAAAGACTACCACACCATCATTTTGATTGTGGTTTATTTTAGTATGCAATAAGTTGTACCCCGGTATTACTGGGAGGTTATCGTAGCGATTCGATAGCCAGCACTCGGTAAGTACAATTATATCACAATCAAATTTAAGTCTATGAAGAAAAATGTTAAAGCTATCTATGTTCTTACAAATACTACGAATGTTTTGGGTCAGTATGGTTAGTGAATTTTGATATTCGGAAAAATATTTTGTATGGACGGTGAATGATCTCCTTTAGTAGAGGTGACCTTTTCTTACAGCTTAAATCTAAGATAGTTAATTGATTCAGGCGTGACTTTGCGGAAATCCATTATAAAATACAATAGACGTAGATATATTTAGTAACCTATTCCGCTTGACTATTCTTCAAGAGTCCTAAAAAACCCTGTAACAAAACAACACGTGTTTCACCTCTCAACGAGGCATCCTCAGGATGACGATTGACCAATTGCAAACCAGAACGCGACGTGTTACCACACCGAGCGCTGGACGCAAAGTGAATCAAATCGCCCGTCACCCCCACTTATATAGGATTGCTGCTCGGCGCTGATTCGCCCCTTATCGCGCTTATCGCACTGATAACGATTCTAGCCAATCGCTCGTTGAGAGGTGAAACACGTGTCGATTTCTTACAGGGTTTTTTAGGACTCTTGGAGAATAGTCAAGCGGAATAGGTTACTAAATATATCTACGTCTATTGTATTAGCTAAAATCTATGCAAACCTAATAACCCCTTAACTTCTTCGAAAAGACACTTAAACTGTTTACAATTTCCAGAAAGTTTATTTCAAGAAACATTCAAAAGATCTTTCCAATCCTTGTGATTCAACAGTCTAATTCAATAAAAATGTTCACAGACGCGCCACCCGCAACAATTGCTCAACCCACAACTGCCACAGCCTCCACTGCCAACCCAACAACAACAACAACAGCATCAAGTAACAACAAGCGCAAAGTTGACGATGATCTCGACGATATTGATCCTAATCAACTGAGTGCAGAGGAGAGAGAGGCTTTGATTGTTGAAACTTTGCTCAGGTGAGGTTGATTTAAAATAAAAACTGCTTATTTCACGATACAGACAATATCTTGTAGCAGATAAATCCAATAAATTATAAATGTTACTGAATTCCAATAAAATCATATGCTAGATAAGCTAACCGGAGCCTGCGGAAGTAGAAAAGGCTTTCAAAAAATATCAACAATTATTTAGAAACAAATATTTAAGTAAACTAGTGGCAGACTAGTTTTAAACACAAACAAAAGAATGATGACTGATTGAATTTGGGATTATTTATTGTTGATTGAAAGCTTCATAACATTAGAACTTTTTTATTTACAAAATTTATAGCTTCTCGTGACGGGAACTTTACAATAAACCACTAATATTGGTTTCAGGTTAAAAGCACTGATAGATGAACGTAAGCCCGGAATGATAGCTAATTACAATGCCGAGTGCGAAAGAGTACAAGAAGAGAGGTGAGTTGGACATCATCACGCCTGTCTTCCCCGAAGGGTTAGGCAGAGGTATACCTACAGTACACCCACATTTCGCCAGTTATGTTTAAGTCCTGTGAAATAGGGCGCGAGCCTATTGCCATCAACCGGGCACAAATCAGCACACCCATGATAAAAATCTTTAAAATTTTGGCCAATATAACAGAAAGAAAGACAGAGGGAAAGTCGCATGGAGGGGGGTATAATGCTTTTTCGTTACGTGACGATTTCTACCAGTTTACTTAGAATTTCGTTCCAAAAATACGTTTGCATGTATGTTTGAGCTAATTCGACCCATTTGTTCCTAGTTGAAGTACTATGTGTTAATACTAATAATGTCTACTGTGTTCTGGCTGTGTCGGGGCTCCACATGGTGGTTATTTTAAGCTACGATCATGGGCATACGGCAGACGCGGCAGCCCCGTTCCACTTCAGCTTAGCAGCTTTTTGACCACTGACAGTAATCTGTTTTGGAGCGGAGTTATCATCTGCCTAGCCTTTTCCCAACTATGTTGGGGTCGGCTTGGAGCGCAGTGTGCATTCTTTACCTAATATTTTCCCTTATCAATTTCCAGAAAAAAGCTGCAGCTCCTGTCCGCCACGGAGGGCGGGCCGCACGTAGAGAAGCGCCTGCCCAAGCGGCGCTTCCCGTGGTGCGCGCGCTCGCGGGCGCTGCTGGCGCGCGCCGCGCGGCTGGCGGGGCCGGCGGGGCCGGGCGGGGCGGGCGGAGCCGCGGGGCTGCTGCAGGCCAGGGTGCTGCCGCTGTTCCCGCAGGGCTTCGTGCGCATGCCCACGCTGCTGAGGCAGGCCGAGTGAGTGTGATGTGTCTATATATATCTGCCGGCCAATTCTGTTAAAATCTCAGTGTGAAAACTTAGGTGTGAGCTATCAATTGTGTTAATCCAGGTTATCCAGGAGAGGGAAGGGGGGAGTTTAGTCGGTTATCCAGGTTGCATCAAGTGGAATGTCAGCACACTTACACCTGAAACAGTGAAATTTTTACAGAATAGAATGACTACTTTCAAGAACCAACACTGCAAAATTGTTGCTATTTCTTTGTTTTCTTCTATTAATTCTAGTATCTCCTACAGAAATCATGTTTATGAATTCTCAATTTAAATTAATCACATAACTTGTCTTTTGATTTCAGTCTCAGCAAAGAAATCAAAGTATCTGACCTGAAGCGGCCGCGCCTAGGTTCAGCGTCCCAGCCGCCCAGCGCGCGCCCCGAGCCCGCCGCGCCCCCCGCGCCCCCCGCGCCCCCGGCTCGCGACGCCGCGCCCCCTGCGCCCCCCGCGCCCTCTGCGCCTGCGCCCTTCACTGAACCCATACAGTTCCCGAGCTCGCTCACTGTCACCACGACCTCTAAACAATCACCAGAAAAAACTGAAGTGACAGAAGAACCGAAGGCTTCGAGCTATAAAACAAACTCCGTTTTCGGCTCAATAATGAACTTCACCCTCAGCAAAGACCTCATCGTAGAAAAACCAGACAAAAAAGACAGCGAAAAGAAAGAAGAACTATACATTCCCCCAAACAATATTGGCAGCATTACTATTACACCGGTCCCTAACAACCCCCCGAAAGCGGATAAAAAACACAATAACAACGTCCAAATACCAACAGATAAACAATCCGGGTTCATAAGGGTTAAGTCACCGGCAGCATTGAACGAAATGGTGAAAAAAGACAAGCATAAGAAGCCAGAGAAGAGTCAAAAAGAGAAGACTCGAGTAGAGTCACCGTTACACATTGACACTAGTTACCAGCCCAGTAAAAAAGACCCCAGTCCCAAACTTAAGGAGGAAATCCCTCAAAAGCAAATTGAGAACATGAGAGTCGCTGAGAACAACATCCCTAGACCTGCCTTAGTTCCTGTACATCACTCCCCAACATTTGCGAAACCAGACAAACGGCCACCTGAAGTAAAGAAGAAAAAGGACGTTGTCATTATCTCGGATGTTGATCCTTTAAGTGAGCAAGAACCGCTCGCAGTGGACGACAGTAGCAGTGATGTGGAGTTAGTTGAGGACAATAGGACTGATAAAAGTGAACCAAAACGTGATAAAAGTGAGAGTGTGCCTTCCAAGGACTGTGTGAATGACACGAACAAAAAAGTGAATAATGTGAAGTGTCGGAAGGAAAAGGAAGTGCGGAAAAGTGATAGTGAGGAGGCTACCAATGATGATATTGATACGCTCATGAGGAATCTTAGAGAGATGGAGGTAAGATCATTTTTATTTATAACTGACTGATGCATGGGGTTTCTTTTGCATCCTAATACATTAGTAATCTTTACACTGTCACTTACAAAGAATCTGCTTTTTTTACTGTATTTGTGCTTACCATGGCCAGACAATTGAGCAATTCTTGGTAATTATGATTTTCTGCACGGTATATCAATAGACCATGCAGAAAATCATACTGCTGATTGAATTGCTGTAAATTGCTTCAAGACGGACTGATGTCTGTCTTGAAGCAATTTACAGCAATTCCAAGATCAATAATGTGTTGTTACTCATGCCATAATGTTTGTGTCCAAAGTCCAGTAATTTTTCGTGAATCTAAATTTATAAACCAACAAATGTTTTGTTATTTAAATGCAGTTCAGGCTAACCGCGCCGCAGCGCATCGCAAAGCAAATAAAAAAAGCCTAGCTCGGCGCGTCACACTGTGAGATAGCTATTAAGAGACGGTACGATATTCCCGATTCCGTCATAGTAGTATTACTTATCAGTAATATTCCTTTGATTTAGTGTAGTGTAAAATAAAATCAACACTATTCTATATTTTTAAATAACTACTTGTCACATTAAAATTTAAGTTAGTTTAGAATGGCTTACCTATTAGTCATAGGCTAAATTGTAATCAATTATTAAGAAATAATCTTTAAAAAAAAATGTAATTCTCCTAGTTGTAGACTTTCATTAATCATCATTGTCATCCTATGTTCACAATTCTGCTGTCAACTGTTGGTACAACACATTGCTTGTTCCCACTTGTAGGATGTCGGACCCGACAAAATGTTTCGTGCTCTAGTGGCAGAACATTTTTTATGAAGCAGCTCACATAATGCGATACCGTTGTTTTGTCGGCTTCGATAAGTATGGTCCAGTTTACCGGGACTGTACGCCCGACCAATAAAGGCGCGATATCGCGGGCGACAAGGGTAGCGGTTCGTGATAAATTACGAAACTTTTAATTGATAAAGCATACTACGACCCAAGATTTCTTTAATTATTGATTGATTTGTTGACACTGTATTAATCTCACTGTATTTTGATATTTTGACAAATAACTAAATTTATGTAAAATAATAATTTTAAATGTAATTTCAATACATAATTGTTGCATGCCTATTAGGCAGGACATATTGGAACTTTTAGTTTTTTTGTTAAAACCTGGAACAAACATATGCACTGTAAAGATATTTTGAATTTGCTGCCTGTCGCGCCCGCGATATCGCGCCAGTTTGCACGAACCTTAAAGCTTCAATCCGGGCCGACATCCGTAGTGTGAGCAGCGACACCGATAGTGCGGGTCCGACACGTGACCAGACATAATGGGCTGTCAGTATGCACACTCCTAAAGTTTGAAACGGTAGAAGCTGGTTATAGCTGTTCAGTAATATTCAGTATCTAGCAAAGGTAGGTAGGCTTTATATTTTGTTGTGGTATGTTATTTTTGTAAATGGGTTGTAAATAACACTTGCAAGTCCGCCATTGAACTAATATAAGTTGCACGAAATGTTTCAGCATTCCCAAGAGCCTACAAAGTTCAACAGTAATTCTTATGGAGGAGTGATAACAAACGGTAATTATTATTTACACATTTCAACCTTGCATAATATTACTAGCTAAATATACGGGAAATTGGGATATTACTGAGACAACATCGAATATACTCATACAATTTATATTGTAGTTCATAATATTTCATGCGGGACGCCAAAGTATGTATTGTATAGTTTAGTTTACGCCACACATCAGGTTCAATCTTGACTCTAATTTAGCTTAATTTGGCTTCAGTACAAAAGACAATGACTATTACACAGTGAATCTGTAACGCTATGATCTGACCCTGAATAGCTTGACCGACACAACTCAAATTGTCACCGTTATGTTGCATGCTTACTGTATACCAGGTGTACTGTAATGACAAATTATTTGTTCATTAAATTGAGATTCAGCAATCTTACCTAGGAGATAAAGCACAGAGCACGGTATCAACGCAGTGCCAGCGACTAGAGACGTCACTGTTAATAATATTCGCCTACCTAGAGATGTCAGTTCTAATAATAGTACCCCGCATAAGCGTTGACATGTTGTCACGTTGTAAACATGATCAAAAAAGCGATAAAAATGCCTACGCTGCATCGGCCGCTGAGGCCTCTCCGTGCTCTGTGAGACAAAGGGTAAAAATCGGCTTGTTGCTACAAAACAGTGGGTAAGCGTAACATTGTATGTCAACTAGCGAAACACGAGAGGTCTTCCAGCCAGCCTGACTTCCCGAGGAGTGCCGTCTTCGGGGAGGCGCGGGACAGGGATAAGCTGTAAGTGCAGCTGATCGATACCGCAGAGTATGTAGGGAATGGAGTGTTAACTGACAACAAAAAAATAAAATAAAGAAAGTGAAAATCGAACATTTGGTGGACAAAACTGTGTACGCACTTTAAAACAAATTGTTGGGTTCAGTAAATTTCAGTCAGTAAAATAAGGGTGTGGTCGTCAAAAGCAACAAACTGTACCGTAACTTCCTTTTGATATTGGATCTCTTTCAATTTAGATCACAACATGTTATGTGCCTTGATGTTTATTTCCATAAATGTTGCACACTAACAAACGAATATGAATAGGCGAAAGTGCGTACACGTTCCGACAAAGCAACAGTTGCCCATAATTAATTTGATTTGATGCAGAAAATGCTTTTCACATTCTAATATTTCATCATTCGTTTGAGTACTCCATTTACTCACTACTCTGTGCTCGACATTGCTTGTACAGCTTCAAATTAGGTTGTAACGAGTTTTCCTTCTTCCAATTCGGGTGTGAGATAAAAAAAAAACAGCCACGGTTGCCAATAGTTTGGGAATTTGTATGATTTTTGCCTCGAAATTAAATATACATACGTAAATTCGTTACAACCTCTTTGCCTCGTCTTCATGATACCCTCTGCTTTGTTTCATAACGCTACGCTACCATCCTAGCACTGTAATCACATGATAATATATTCAAATAGTAGTATTTAACCTAAATGTGCTATGAATCCATAATAATCATTCATGTATACAGGTAATAAATATAGCTTTTCATGTATATGTTTAGATTTATTGAACGCAAACGCTCATCCAGCTTTACGAAACGCCTACATCGCTTTGGGCGCCTCTAAATCATTTACAAAGTGATATTCGTGTTTTGACACTTATTAAATCAGCCACAAAGCATTGTGAACAGCTCAGAAAGCCTACAAAACGATATTTATTTCCATTACATTAATTCCATAATGTAACTAATATTATAATGTAATTTATCAACAAATCACTTGTAATTTTAAACAATTTACTTTTGCCAGCTGCTTCGCCCGCGTGGATATCGGAAATTATCCCACGAAAACGTAAATACGTAGTACCGAGATAAAATGTATCATCATGTCCTGTTCCAGGTCATGGTCTACCCATGTGCCAAATTTTATCCGAATATATTCAGCCGTTTTAGCGTGAAAGCTTAACAAACTCAACTTTTTTTTATGTAAGCCGAAGTCCCTCTGCTGAGCAAGGACTCCACCAAATCCTTCCACGCATCCTTTTCCAGGGTCACCCCGATCCATTTATGATAATTAGTTAGGATACATTACAATAGAAATTTTGTTTTTCTCCTTATACAACTCGTGCGCATTAACATGGCACCTGGCTCGGAACTCAATACTCCCCCCGCTACCCGCGCCGCGCCCCGCCGGCGCCGAGCGGGGAAGCGAGAGCTGCAAATGTCATTAAGCAAGGTGTCATGCCATGCGCACGGGTTGTACAAATTAGCCCAAAGGGGATAAATAGGTCTTAAATTGAATATTCTTTCGTTTAATTGGGCTCTACTTATGTAAAGTAACAAACAAAATTAAATAACGTAATTTTAAAACGCAAGGTGCGATCCATATCTAAAGATGATAAGACAAAAAATCAATTCAATCAATCAAACAAACATCAATTTTCATTTTCATAATATATTTTTTTCATCCTTTTTTTTTTTGTTTTGTCAAGTTTAGATTATCATACCCATCAGGTCTGCCGCTACACTAGCTAATTTAATTTGACCCTTTATAATAAAAATGAAATGCTGAAAAAATAAAGAAAGAAACATAAGTTTATTGGCATTATAGCAGAAAAATACACCTTAAAACTATAAAAACAATTAGAATGCCAGAAGGGCCTCGGCTCAGCATAATGTCAGATGGCAACACAAAGCATACCACCTGACGCTGATTTTCAGCTGCAACCCACGAGTGTAATACCTAGCGTATTACACTCGTGGGTTGCAGCTGAAAATCAGCTATAATAATATAATAAAAAACTGATTTATAAGGTAGAAGAAATAAAATAAATAATATACCTAATAATTAAATTGTGAATGTTTATAAATATAATAGGTATTTAAAATAGCAACTCGGCGTTGACTCGCGCGCCGCGTGCTGTTCGCTGGCAAGGGCATCGCTTGAGAACGGCTGGACTGATTTGGCTAGTTTTAGTTTTATAATGTTCGTAATAGTTCGCGCGGAATAGTTCCGGAAAGAACATTTTTAAAAGTTGCCGAATAATTGGGAAGTTCGGGAAAATTGAAAGTGCGTTTTTCTTTGGGAATTTAAATTTGGAGAATAAATAAGAATCTAATTTCATGTTAAAGTGATGTCCTGTCCCTTTCTCGCCCTTTCTTTCGTGTAACTAAACATTGCAAATGTCTATAGAAAATTCATTTGTTTCAGTACAGAACGCACTTCTTTGAACAACATGGATGGATGTAATGCCATCACAGGTGAGGAAATTACATTTAATAACAATAAATTAGTAATATTGAGAGAGAGCAGTGGTGACCCAGTGGTAACGGGGACTTAACGAGTTTGTAGATCGTGGGTTCGAACCTAGACAGGCAATTTACTCTGTGTAAATAATTTCATCACCACTGCTCTCAAAACGGTGAAGGAAAACATCGTGAGGAAAACCGCCATATCCTAGAGCCAAGAATTCGAAGAAATGTGACATTTACCAACCCGCACTGGGCCCGCGTGGTGGATTACAGCCCTCACCCTCTCACAGAGAGGAGGCCTGTGTCCCAGCAGTGGGAACATTATAGGCTGATTATGTTGATGATGAGTAATACTGTCTACATTATAGCAGTACACTTTTGGGAGACATAGAGTTTCATTCATGAGTCAGGATCTACAGCGTCATAGGACACTCACCGATAAATTAAAATTGTTCAGAATTAGTATGAAACTAACTGCCATATATAAGATAGTCTTTCACCAACAATTTGTATATCCTACTTCAATAAGACAATTTAGTCGAGAGAAGTAAGATTGGATACACCCGGCAACATGATTTTTAATTGTGAGCTACTTAAGATTTGTCAAGTTATTTAAATACAGGGTGTTAGGGTAGACACCGTTATCACGTTGGGACATAAAAATGAAATGTAAGGAACAGCAGATTTTTTTTTTGCGATTTCAAAGTTGATCCCATTGAAAGAGTATATTATAGATGACACCAAACCACTAGTTTCAAGGATAACGGTGTCTATCCTAACACCCAGTATATAAACATTTCTGAGTGAATAAATTAACTTACAAATATGTTTCTCCTTCCAGGATGACACGAGAACAGCGCTGTTGAATCACAAGAATGTTGTAACAGTTACATGAAGATAGTATGTATATCACAACCGAACTAGCCACTGCCGGATTACTGAATTTATACTTTACACGCTATTATTTAAGTCGATAGATCGATTCCTTGATAGTATAACATGATAAGGATTTTGCAACTTCTTTATTTTGTCGGTTCACATATGTCGGGAAAGAATTAGTAGAATAATAGGCGGGTAATGAAATGAAATTGCTTATTCTGTAAATAGGATAATTATCGGAAACACAATGAGACGTTGTATTAAAAAAAAATTGCTGGATGAGGTCAGCGTTTCCTATCTGATTACTCTGAGAAGAAAGGCGGAAACAAACTCAGAGGTTATAGTCTCTTTTAAAGTCCAGACGTAATCTTGGTCAGGCTATATGAGGACCAGGCCCGCTTATAATGCTCTTGGTTATAACCCGGCCCATTCTTTTTTTGGATACTTTCGCCGATGGTCAATCATAAAAGTGTAGATTCCTCAAGACAAGTCTAGTAAAAACATGCCACATGTCTTGTAAATTTTTTTTTTGTTGAATATTTGTCAAAAACTGGCATCCATCTTTCAGCTTGTTATGGATTTAAGTGTTAAATCTTCAGCTTCAATAAGAAAATACGCCCTACAAAATATCCAACATATTTTCAAAGTTGTTGAGATTTTACATAACATAACATCACGCCTATATGCCCCGAAGGGTTAGACAGAGGTGTACCTTTAGTGTAGGTGTGTTATGTAGGAGTTAAGATTTTAATTTGTCATACTTGTACCAAAATCTGTTTAGTTTTCAATAGTTCATACGTGTGCAATAATTTAAAACAAATAGTGCCAAGAATTTCACGTTCCATTATAATATCAACGTTACCACAAGATATTTTTGTTTATTTATTATAATATTTTGTTAAATTCTCACACTGTTGGTACATAATGCACGAATAATTCTAAATTATCAAGACATACGATCTATCGACTTCGATAAATACGCGTTAGATGTCTAAGCACGTTATTGTGTCGATAACAAATATATCGATCGACAGAAATGTCGATAATTATCTGCATGTCGACATAATTGACCCTATAGTGTTGCGCTTATGAAGAGAAATGTCGATATCGACATTTTGAAGCTTTATGTCGGGTCCAGAGGGTATTTTGATTTCTATTCTTAAATGTTATTTCTTGTTTTGCCTAACTATGTTTCTTATGAACGAAGTTGAACCAGATAAAGTGTCCAATTTCTGTTATAGATAGTGCCATCCAGGAAGACGCGCCCCATTCCGCTCCGCTCCGTACTAAAGTACAGCTTACAGAACAGTAACCGTGGAGTGGGGCGCGTCTTCGTGGATGGCACTATCTTTGTTACATTTCATAATAGTATTCACTCAAGGATGAAAATTTCGTATATTCTTTATTTTAGGCATTATTTATCGATTTTTAAATTATATTATTATTATCATATTGATACCTTCTTTACGAGAAGATATTAAGTATACTCTTCAATTTCAATTCTGTTTTTATGAATCTTTTTATTCGACTATCTCTGGACCCACGTGCTGGACAATATTACAAGAAGTTTAATTTTATTGATACACTAAGTTTGTATAGAAACACACGTATTTTGTATAATAAAGCTATTAGTTGTACGATAAACTTTTTAAACACCGGTGAATAGTACCTACTGCTCCACCCGTTCAAATGCCGTTTGCCTGTCGAAATAATGTAGAAGGATAGATATTTTTTGTGTAAGCAACACTGCGAACGGCTTTGAAGTAGTTTCAATAAGAAAATTACAAGTTCATTCATACATAATAACAATGATATTATAAATAAAAAGACGTAGATACCTACTCAACATTCGATCTTAAAAAACGGCACAATGTCACACTATCAAGGTGAATGTAACGTTACACATTCAATTCTGAGTATTATGTTACAATACTGCCTCCCTGACTGACGAGTATTCGCTTGTAATGTAACATTTATGTTACAAGTTTTATAAAAATATTACAGAACAGACATTGCGCTCTGTAATGCTTGGTTCTCCTCCCTCACTGATGAATGCTCGAATTGTATCATTACGGGTTACGCACTGTAATACTCAGTTCCCCTTCACTGATGTAATGCTCGACTCTGTGACGTTACATTACAGGCGTATTTAGGTAACACGTGGTAGTAGGACGGCATGTAATGATCTGGAGCGAAAAAGAGACAAAACGAAGAAAATGTGCCTAATTAGTCAAATTTTGACGTCCCATTTGCGGAGCGTGTACTTGAATTTTTATTATATTTAAATTAAATTTATAATATCAACACGAATTATCGCACTATGTTTAGGGTCAAACCGACTTCTTTTTTTTTTTAAATCGCGCGTTTTCAGAATCTACCTCTTTTTAGTTTTATTATCATTGTTTATTAATGTGATAAAAATCTTAGGCTTAAAGATTGAGAAAAGCAAAATGTTAGTTGGAAACTAGGTGATGTTCTTTGGCCTATTAAAATGTAAAATTGCTTAATCTAAATCATGATTGTATTAAAAATGAATGATGAATTAATTATACTATTTGTTATTTTGTCATGGTTACATAGTTGAAAGTTAGTTGTCATGTTGTATCTACAAAATGCACTAAATTAACAGTGAATATTGTGGAGCAGTAACATATTTTTACACGAACCCAGATATGATATAGTTTTATTTTCGTTAAAATAAAACAATTAAAAAGTTCTTTTGTGATTGAGTGAGTTGAAATCCTAAATTCCAAATTATGCCCAATGTAACAATTATGAATAAATATTTATAATGAATATGACTTGTTTTTAATTTCAACATAATTTATTTAGTTTTAGCCTCACTTGCACCACAAATCACTGTATTCAGTGGTGCCGATTCTCTTGTCACAAATTATCTAAACTAAAAATCACTAAAATTTAGTTTATTCTTGTCAAACGACGATTTCCCATTCTGAAAAATAGACTATAGTGGCACAACTATATTTTAGTTTGACAGCACTAAGATGGCACTGAGTTTTAATTTAGTGAAAATGCTATTCTGAATTTGACGTTTTAACCTAAAACTACTATTTTAAATCGCGATTAAAAATGTGTCGAATAAAATTAGATTTCATGAACTAAAATTCAAACCTACACCTCGACTTCATTTACAAAACGGAACTATCTATTTTTATTTTATTTTGCTTATATCTCGAAAACGGTGTGACCTATCGCAAAAATAATGAAAATTTCGACCCCCTTTATGAAACTCTTAAACCCCTAATACTCAACACGTTGGTAAGGTTTTTTTTTTTTTTTTACTGTTTCAAAAACTGAAAAATTCCATTAAAAACACGTCGAGGCTACCGTCACTGCGCGCCTCAGGCTCTAAAAAAAAATAACGGGGTAGGGAAAACAAGTACCATGTCGATTTTAGTAGTGTCAAAATAAGTTTTAAATTTAGAGAATTTATTTGGCAGAATAGCTCCATGATTCCCCTATCCAAAAGTAAGGAATTTTAATGATAGTTTAGTTAGTTTAGTTCGGTGTACAAGAAAAACTCGCAGACGTTTTGGGTACCTACCAAAAACAAACCAGTACAAAAAAAAATTGACGATATTTTTTGGCTCGGCTGAATTCAATATTGTTACCTACTGTATGCAGTTTACCAAGTTAAAGAAGATCTGTAGATATTAAGACAAAAGTTACGTCTTATCCCTTTGTCAGTCGAGGGCTTTTATGAGGTGTGACATGTGGGAATTTTTCCGTTGTTTTGACATTGACGGCTGCATAGGACTCCGTGGTAACACAATATAAATTAAGGATTCTCGCCACAGTGTGCGTTTGGGCAACACGTGTGTTAAGAATTTTGGCTGTTTTACTGTGATATTGTGTTTATTGTGACTTGTTATTGTGTTTGTTTGTGTGCCGTCTCGTTGTTGCCTGCTATCAGGTTTGTTTTTATATATATTTTAGCCTCCATTATCCAAATTCAGTATGAATTTGGATAAAAATAAACCCCCTGACCCTCCCGATATTCCAACTACCCCCCTTTCTGGATTCTCTCCGTCGAACTCAAGTCCCACTCCCAACCCACTAAGCCAATTTGCAGATGTGGTATGTAGTTTAGACTCCCAAATACTCCCTTACCAGCCTAACATCCGTAAACGTCCCGGTAATGAAGATGATGTTTCCAGTCGCCCTTCCAAACAACCGAGAACTCAAATAGGCCGCGTTAGGTACTCACCCACTGACAAAGGACCTTTTATCGTCCATGTTTCCCGTCAGGAAGCTCAACCAAATTCTGGCTCCACCCTTCACCCTGTCTCATTCGGCCGTTTTCTATCAAATCAAAATTTTTCCAACATCATTGCAGTCAAGCGAGTCGGTAGAAACCGCGTCTCGGTTGAGTTTTCATCCCCTCAGGATGCAAACTCTTTCTTGTCTAATAAAGTTTTAGGGACAAACTCATATGAGGCGGTAATTCCGTCTTTCAATATAACCCGTATGGGGGTAGTGAGTGGCATTCCTACTGACTTCTCGGAAGAGGAAGTATTGACATACCTAAAAGTTCCAGCAGGCTGTGGTCCAATTCTAAAAGTTAGGCGATTTAATAGGAAATTTGTAAAAGACGGTTTGAACGAATACAGGCCCACAGAAACTTGTGTCATCACATTTGATGGCCAAGTTCTTCCAAAAAGAATTTTCTGTTTCTACACATCTTTAACTGTAGAACAATATGTCTACCCCACCATTCAGTGCCGCAAGTGTTGCCGATTTGGTCACGTAGAATCTCTTTGTCGTTCCAAACCCCGTTGCAGCAAGTGTGGCAGCGATCACCCCGGTGATGGTTGTAGCATTGCTGAGAGCGAAGCTTTCTGCGTGTTGTGCTCTGGAAGTCACTTTGCTAATAGCAGGGCCTGTCCGGAGTACAACAGGCAGAAGACAATCAAAACTGTTATGGCTGAGAAAGTGATCTCTTATTCAGAAGCAAGTAAAATTGTACCCATTTCTACTCGTAGTTACGCAGACATTACAAAACCACAGACTCAGTCATACCGCAAAACTGTATTTCTTAAGCCAAAGACCCATGGTCCCCTTTCTCCCTCCTATGATAAAACAGCTCATCAACAGCTCTCTAGCACTCCCCAATCTTCTCAGCCTAATGGCTGTGCTCTCAATAGCCAAATAACAGAATCTCCTGAAAACTTGTCTTCAATAATCGAACTCCTTAGTAAACTCCTATTAACTTTAATGTCTTCATCAAATAAAACTCAATTACCGTCCAACGTTGCTACTTTACTTATTAATTCATTGTCATCCCATAATAATGGCTCGGTTGGTGTTCCTTCAATGGAATGTGAGGAGCGTGTTTCATAAGAAGCACGAGCTCACATCCCTTCTGAACAAATACAAACCTTTAGCTTGTTCCCTCGCTGAGACTTGGCTAGTTCCGAGTCTTAGCTTCCGTGTCCCTTCCTTTAATATTCTCAGATGCGACCGATCTGATGGTTATGGCGGGTCGGCCCTCTGCGTGAACAATCGTGTACCGCTTGTGGTTGTATCTCTACCTCCTCAAGGTGATAATATTAGTATTGTTGCCAGCCGAATAGAGGGTATAACCCTCTTATCTGTTTATATTGCTCACCCCCATCAAAGCTTCCTTCCAATTATAAAATGTACGTTGGAAAGCATTGAAGGCCCTGTGCTTGTCATGGGGGACTTCAACTGCCATCACTTCAGGTGGGGTTCTGATCGTTGCGACTCTTTTGGGGAAGGTTTAGTGGAGATCTTGGATGACCTTAACCTGTGTATCTTGAACAATGGTTGTCCAACCCGTAGGTCCCTTCCTGGTCAGAATAAGAGCTGTGTAGACCTCACCTTTTGCTCACTGGATATTGCAGCGTCATGTCATTGGGAGTGTACCAGTCTGTCTCATGGCAGCGACCACTACCCAATTATAATATCTTTGGTTGAAAAAACTTATTTAGAAAAATCGAGCCCTCCACTCTTGAGGTATAATTTGTCTAACCCTGATTGGTCAGGATATTCCTCAATATTGGAGGACAAAATAGACTCACTTCCAAATTTAGCTTCCTGTGATTTTGAATCCCTTAGCCCTAACCATGTGTCAGACTGCTATACCAACCTCATTTCTGCCATAACAGCTAGTGCAGACTCATGCTTCCCCGTTAAAAATTCAGCTCGTGGACAGATTCCCCCTCCACCATGGTGGGATCAGGAATGTACAGCAGCCATAAGGGAAAGGGATGATGCTGAGATGTTGTATAATGAGGCGATGGTTAGCGATAACCTAATAGCATTTAATAGGGTTCTCGCTAAATCTAAAAGGTTGTTGCGAAGGAAGAAACGTGCCGGTTGGGCTGACTTTTGCGGTTCTCTGTCCCCCTCCACTCCTTTATCAGTCGTATGGAAAAAGATCAACCGCTTCAGATCAGGTTGTTCCCCTTCAATTTCTTCTCCCATCCCTCGAGAGACTGCTGACAAGTTCTTTGATAAACTGGCCCCTCCGTATGTACCATCGGAAGCAGAACACAATCAGCCGTCTCTCATTTCTTCAGATGATCCCTTCGATGCACCATTTTCTATGCAGGAGCTTAACTCTGTTTTAAAACATGTCCATGACTCTTCCCCCGGTATAGACGGTATTGTCTATTCTTTTATGTCACACGCAGGTCATAGAGCAAAAAAATATTTTTTAGGCATTTTAAATTTTTGTTACATCAATGGCTGGGTTCCCGACCAGTGGAAAACTCAAATTATTATTCCTATTTTAAAACCTGGCAAGCACGCTGATGACCCAAACAGCTTCAGACCAATCGCTCTGTCTTCAGTCCTTGCAAAATTATTTGAACATTTAATAAAGAACCGACTTGAATTTATCGTAGAATCCAGAGACTTACTTCCTAGGTCTCAATTTGGCTTTAGAAAGGGACTCAGTACCATGGACAGTGTTGGAGTTTTGGTATCAGATTTACGCTCATCGCTTTCCAAAAAGGAATCCGTAGTCGCTGCCTTTTTAGACATCTCCTCTGCCTATGACAATGTCCTTCTTCCCATTCTCAGGCAAAAATTGCAACAGCTGAGAATACCGGAGAGAATGGTTCAGTGCATTTGCAGCTTGCTCATGTCGCGAGCTTTGGTTCTGAGAGTCCCAGGTGAGGAATTTGACGTCAGGATGTCATGGAAGGGCCTACCACAAGGCTCTGTTCTTAGCCCTTTACTATACAACTTGTATACAGCTGACATAGGTTCTTGCCTCAACAATGATTGTCAGATTCTTCAGTACGCCGACGACTTGGCCTTATATGTTGCCAATAATTCAGTTGGCGACGCCGCATCATCTCTCTGCGTATCCCTGAACTCTCTGGACCAATGGCTAAGTTCACACGGTCTGAGTTTATCTGCCTCCAAAAGTGCTGTAATTGTATTTTCGCGCAGGAGGCTGATACCACAAATCTCCGTGGGCATCCAAGGAAACTGTATACCGGTTTCCACTAAAGTAAAATTTCTAGGCGTTTTTTTAGACTCCAAATTAAGTGGAGTACATCATCTAAATTATTTAGTGAATAGGTGCGAGAGAACTATCCCCATATTAAAAGTGCTCGCCGGTGTTTGGTGGGGTGCTCATCCTTACACTATGAAACTGGTATACAATGCCTTAATCCGGAGTGTTATGGACTACGGATCCTTTCTTTTAATCCCATGCAACAAAGGTGCTTTGACTAGGTTGGACAGAGTTCAGGCTAAGTGTCTGCGGATCATGTCAGGTTGTATGAAGTCCTCGCCAATTAACGCGTTGCAGGTAGAGTGCGCAGAACCTCCGTTGGCCTTGAGAAGGCAGTATCTAGCAGGGAGATTTTGGGCTAGAGTCATTACTAAATCCTCCCACCCTCTTGTGCAAAAAGTGGACGAATTGGATGCTGTATGCCGGAGTTCCGATTATTGGAACCATAAAGAAATCCCTTTGTTTTTAAAATCCTTCCGTTGCTATAAAAATTTAGATTCCCCCGTTATCCAGTTCCCAAAACTTCCTATTTTCAGTTTCGACTATGAAATTATCTGTTTTAAACCAGACGTTTTCTACAATATTGGTATCTCGAAAAAATCTCCCTCGGCGGACTCTGTTTTCAACGCGGCGGTTGGTGAGCGCTGGTACAATTATGATAGATTTTTCACGGACGCCTCTAAATTATCGGAAGCAAGTTGCACTGGTGCTGCGGTATACTACCAAAATTCCAAAATTGTTTTAAAATTCAAATGCCCTGTACAATCTTCAGTGTTTACGGGTGAGTGCGTGGCCATATTAGAAGCGTGTCTATTTATAGAGTCCCATAGCATTCAATTTGGTGTCATCTTTACAGACTCACTTAGTTGCTTGCAAGCTTTGGAGCAGAATCCTTTTAAAAGTAAACTTCATAGCCCAATTCTCCTACAAATCAAAAAGTCTCTTTTCTCTTGTGCCAAGAATCACAAAACCGTTCACCTGGTTTGGATTCCAAGTCATTGTGGCATAAGAGGAAACGAATATGTTGATGCTCTTGCAAAGGATGCTGTTACGTCTCAAGACGCAGATCTTAAACACTTCCAGTGTCAGGGTTACGACTTGCTGAGCCTTCCCAAAAAGAGCCTGCTTACCTCATGGCAGGTGCAGTGGCAAAATTCAAGCAAACGGAAAGGTGCCTTTTATCACTCTATACAGCCTAACGTTACACCCAAGCCTTGGTTTTATCCGTATAAAAAAATATCGAAGAAAGTAATTTCCATTCTCTGCCGTCTCCGTACAGGCCATTGCTGTTCTCCGGTTTTCCTTCACAAAATCCGGGTCAGAGATACATCGCTCTGTGAATGTGGGTTGGATGAAGGTACTTTGGAGCACATCTTTTTTAACTGCTCCAATAACAACCCAGCCCATGACTTGTATAGCCATCTCCCTAAATTAAAGATCCCTGTCCCAACTAACTTTCCATCCTTACTAACACATTCTTCCCCAAAGCTCTTTCAGGCTTTGATGTTTTTTATCCGCGTCAATGATATCAAATTATGATGATTTTTGTGTAGTTTGTGTTCTTATTTAAACATAATTATTTAGCACTAACAAATATATTTTTTTTTATCTGTTTGTTTCAGTGTACTAATACCCGTCAACAAGTCTCACAGTAAACTCAAGTACCTAGTAGCGTACTGATTTTTATTTTATTTTATTTTTTTCTCCTTCGCACCTTTTCTCTTAACACATCTGACATTGGCAGAATTGTCGACATCGGCACCATTGCCATATATAAAAATAGAATAGAATAGAATATAAATTAAGGAGTGGTAATGTAGGTCTTACTCTATCTATAGAATGTGTTGTTTTGTTTACTATTTTTAGATCAAGATGATTATGATTATTATTCAGTACTATGATTAGAAAAGTCAGTTTGTGTAACGAGGCGTATTATTAGAATACGACTCATATATTAAATAACAGTAAAGATGAAACCGTGTTTTTTGTTTTTTTTGTTTTGATATCGCTAGGTACACATAACGTTGGTGAAGTTTCGCTAGGTAATGCTTTTTGGCCTTGTATATGTTTGCCCTTAAAACATTGTTCTATTTCCGTCAATTGTTT